>WEIT01038531.1:4219-24695 GCA_013389985.1 Dryoscopus gambensis | reverse complement strand
AACATAGGAAAATAATTATGTGTAGTGCATAGAAGGGTGAAATTTAACATTCAAGAGGAGAGTGAACTTGAAACAGAGACTTATTTGCTAAGACATTGGTTCAAAAGAGGAGTTACATAGCCATCATTTCCTAATGGAATATGCTTCAAGTTATATCTGAAAAATAATCCTACATTATCCTACATTAGCTAGTGAAAAAAGCTCTGTAAGATTATCCACCCTTTCTCTGTGCTAATATAAGATGACACTACTCTTGAGAACCTTGCCAGTTCAATATTAAATGATTTATACGTTGAAAACACTCCCATACCCTTGGGAGACTTGCAATCCACCAGACATCATTTCCAGAGTAGTCTTCCTGATACTGATCCTTGTCCCAGCCTTTTTCTAATATCTTTAAATTAATTATGTTTCAACACCTGTGAGTAACAACTTCAGTTCTGTGACAGTAGTTACAATATCAATTGGTCATAAATGGTTTGGGGCTTTTTTTTATCATTTGGCACTTACTCAGTCAAGCTATATATATATATAAGCAGCTTGTCAATTTTCCCTTGTAATCCTCCTGCTTTTGTCCTGCTGATCTTCAAGCTGTTCTTTTCAAAATTTCCTTCATACAGCAAGTAAGTGTCCCAAAGTGCCAGTAACTAGAGATCTATAGCCACTGTAAGGTATTTAGAGTTTTTTTCTCTATGAGTATTTCTGCATGTGTAGGCCAAACTACATAAATTTTGGGCTGTGTGTTTTTTCTAGATTAAAGCATGGCCAAGCATCTAATCTATTTTGGAATGGTTAAGGTGTTCTCTCCCACCACTGAATTATCTTGGAATTAAAATATATGGAAGTGGTTAGAAGCATGTGGAAAAGCAGCAGACCACTTAGGTGGCTGTAGTCTTCCTTCAGATTTTAGGAAGAACTTTTATTTTCCATCTGATGGTAGGAATCTGAAAGGAAAATCTGCAACAACCTAGATTTTCTGCCCACACATGAATATTACTTGTCTTGCCTTTTCTTCCTTGCACAGTTCCTGCTGGGCTGTACTGTACTGGCCATTTCCCTGGAACAGGAGTCTATTAAGGCAGCAATGTAACAACCCTCCTGGTTCAAGTCAATACTCCATAGAGACCAGCACCACAGCCATTATTTAAAAGGGGTTAAGACACAGACATGAAGCTATTTGCCACGGTGATGAGGTGAGGTTTAAGAATTTCACTCTTTCCTAGCCGTGTTCCCCTCCTTGTGACTAGTGTACACCACTTGCTCTGCAAGGACTGAGATCCTGATCACACTAGGACATGGATTGGTACAGTGCCCAGGTGTAAGCATTTACCATGAGTAGGTATCTAAAGATGGATAATCTCCAGCTGGATGGAACACACCTGGGGACAAGATGGGCACCAGAGTTGTAACTCAGCATCTGCAGCATGCCATTCCTAATAATGGCCTGAACCACTCTGGGGGAAAGTCACAACCCCTCTGACGTGTGCTTTGCCCAGTATACAGCCAATACTGTAATGCTGCTGCACAGGGAAACACAGAGCCACAAAGCCAAGCGTGAACAAGGCTAGTCTGAAGAAAGCAAAAGACAAAGGTATGTGCCTGAAGAAGAGACCTGGAAAGGAGTAAGATACTTTTAATCTAGATGTTTTCTTGATATTTTATCTGTTTAATGGATCTCAAAGGGAGCTCTCTTCCAAGTATTTGTCTACTCTCTGTGAAACTCACATAGACTTCTTGCATTCACAATACTGTTTCATAGGTTTACTGCCCAACCTGAAAAGGTTTATGCTCAATTCTACATATTTTACCGTAGATAATTATCATACAGCTGAAGTTGCTGACAGCAATTAAGTTTATTACTGCTATTTAATGATTGGTTTGTAAGTGCTTCTGAATTTGCCACGTTAGCTGGAGTGTTTAATTTCTTTTCCTTTTTTTTTTTTTTTCTTTTAGATTATATTCAGCAACAAGTCATGCTTGCCTCATGAAGATTTATCAAAGGGCAAATATATGTCTCCACTCAAGTTAAGAACAGACTGTCAGCTGTCGGAAAAAAACATACCATATAGGAATTCCATCTTTAATATTGGGCCAAGAAAGAGAAAAGATAGGGAAGTATATGCTTTGTGCCAGAGTTTCACATTTTCCAGTACATGGGGAAAACATGTTTTCACATACAGCGAAAGCATAACACATTTGAAAAAAATTCTCCAGTCCGAAGACTGTCAGTAGAGAGTTTGCAACTAAGCCACGAGTGCTGAATGAAGCTGGGGTGTGGGAGGAAAATAGACAGCATCTGACTGTGTAATTAAGGTACACACATGAGGGATGACCTGGTGGGCTGACCCTGGCTAAATGCCACTCTATCACTGCTTAATTCATCAGGGCAAAAACGATAGATCAAAAGGGTTATGGGTTGAGACAAGGACAGGGAAAGAGCACTCACCAACTACCACCATGGGACAAACAGACCTGGCTTGAGGAAGTTAATTAGCAATTTATTATCAAATCTGAGCTTCCTTGGGTGGAAGGCTCCTCACATTCCTTCCCTGCTCTAGTGTGGGGCCCTTCCCATGGAAGACAGTCCTCTACGGACTTCTTTAATATGAGTCCTTCCCAAGGGCTGCAGTTCTTCACAAACTGCTCCAGCATGGCTTCCCTGCAGGGCAACATGTCCTACCAACAAGCCTGCTCCAGCATGAGCTCCTGTCTCCAGGGTCCGCAGGTCTTGACAGGAACCTGCTGCAACATGGATTTTCCATAGTGTCACAGCCTCCTTCAGGCAGCCACCTGCTCTGGTGTGCAGTCCTCCAGGGGTTGCAAGTGGATGTCTGCTCTCCTTTGGGCTTCTGTGGGCTTCAGGGATGCAGCCTACCACACCATGCTCTTCACCAAGGGTTGCAGAGGAATCTCTGCCCTGGCATCTGGAGCACTTCCTGCCTGATCTTAGTATATGCAGGGCTGTTTCTCACTCTCCTCTCTCCTCTGGCTCCATTTGCTACTACGCAATAACTTTTTTCCCCATAAATACATTATCCCAGAGTCACTGCTTCTGGTGATGATGGGCACAACCAGTCCAGCAGTGAGTTCGTCTTGGAGCCATCTGTCATGGGCTCTATAGGATATGGGGAAGGCTTCTGGCTTCCCCGTTCGCAGAAGCCACCCTTTTCACCTCCCCAGAACCAAAACCATGCCATTCAAACCCAAAATGGAGAAATTAATAGTGCACATGCCACTTTACTCCAGCACTTTCCCTTGCTTTACTTGACTTAATTGTCCTTTAATGCAGTTGTGTTGTAATTAATAAATATCTATATGTGAGGAGATGCCCCTGCCTTTCTATTTGCCATCTGTCATTATTCTTTATACTAAGCAGTTACAGTACTTCAGTGGTAAACTTGTCTTTACATAGCTAGCAGTTGCTTTTACTTTTGGTACCTGCAGCCTTCAGTGCGTTTTCTACAGTACTGGTGGAGAAGTATGGCAGAACATACTATGTTTAGAGATTGCTCTCAGTTTACCTCAAAGAAACACTAGAAAATGCATCCAAAAGTGGACGGAAGAAGAGTATCTGAATAATTTTGTGGCTTTCACAATTCTATGCTATCTGATGTGAAGGATTTTCACGGACATAGAGCCCTTAGTTCAACAGCTTCATTGAAATCTGAACACATGTCCAGTTAAGCTTCATCTACAGCTTAGAAGAAGACAATACTGGAAAGGTGTTTTTTGCTGTGTGCATTTCAGTGTTGTATTCACCACTTTATTTAAGCATCTTGAGCATATTCAGAATTATTTTTGTGATACTCCATTTTAATATGGGGCTCTTTCTCATCTCTTGACTATTCCTTGTCAATACCAACACATGGCGCAACATCTATGAATTTAACGTCACACTAACAATCTAGACTCAGTCAGCAATGAACATGCAGTGTTGCAATCAAATTTGTACAATGCCACCCTTCAGAAGATTTATAATACAGTGGCATTATTACAACACTGATGAAGTTTCCAGGATAGCTCATTTTCTTTCCTCAGAAAGAGAGACTGTTTCTCATCACGGTGTGAAACGGTATGATTTTGGAGAAGAAATACTGTCCACTACTAAAGATAAAGCAAGTAACTGACGACATTTATTCCAGGTATTTTATAGCAGTCTCACTGTTGTTACTATAAGTGATCAATTGAAAAATATTGACAAATATTGAAAAATATTTGCATATAGACAGAATCTTGGAATATATGGAAATGAGAAAATTTTTAGCAAATAGTATGCAGTGCCATTTAAGAGATTTTTTTCCCTGTACAACACAGAAGCTGGTATCAAAGAAATGAGGTAAGAGATTGATTTGCTTTCAGTGGGGTAAATTAGCAAAGATTTTGATAAAATATTGTGGTGGTTTTTTTAAACACCTCAGCTTTATGACTGGGAATGCAACATTGAAATTGTGGCATTCACAAAAGCACTGACACTCAGCTCTATAGGTATTGTTAAAAGTATGAATTAAGTTAGTAGAAAATATTTTTTCATCACATCTCCTTGATCTTTAGCTATGTGGTGCCAAAGGCACTCTTAGTAAATCAGAGGGATAGTCAGGGATGAAATTAGCTCTCTTTTTGTGCTACTTAGTCACTTGTGTATTCCATCTCCCATATTACCAATGTTTTCATCTCCTCAAACCACTTATAAGTGGTCATTAAAATGATCCTTAAAGAAAAGCCAGTAAAAATATTTAATAAATTGTATTGAAATGATCAGTAGTACAGAAAAGTGAACCTCCTAGAGCTGAACTCATAAATATCAGACTTTAATATACAAATATGTATGTATCTACACACAATTTGGAGAGAGAAAAATATGCATCTCATTTCTTCCTTATCTCAGCATTTTTATTTATAGCATTCAAAGGGTAGATTCCTCAGTCAACCTGAAATAACTAGAAGAAGAATTAGTCTCACTCTTTCTTTCCCTAAAAACTATAAAATAAAGCAGCCAGAAGTTTGCTGGTGGTACAGAGGATGACTAAATTATTTGATTTTTCTGGGTAAAAAGTACCCAAGGAACACCATAAGTCCTTGAAAACATACTGTGTGGAATTCCTTTCACTTCATTAGAAGGAATGAAAGGCATTGGTATCATGTCTATAACAGCTCAAACAAGTACCTTGACTTTACTAATTAACATTTTTCTACTCTTTTCATCCAACTGGAAAAGCCAGAAATCTGCCTTAGCAGGATCGAGCCTGATTGTATTTCTTACATTTGGAAATCCTTGTCACTGTTAGCATGCAAAAGTGGAATTTCAAGTGTCAGAGAAGAACTCAGAGGAAATTATTTAAAGTGAATTCATTACTTAATTTAAAAGGGAGAATAAATTTCTGTAAGAAGATTAATGCTTTACTCATTAACTTTCTGGTTTTGATTTCAAATGTCATGAGCTCTCTCTCTTTCAGGTTACAAGCAGAGAACTTTAAGAAAAAAGAAATATATCCATATCCTCTGTGCAACCTTTTAAGTTGCCTAAACACAGCATATATTTCCTAAAAGACTAGACTGAACCCATGTGGGACAATCAATTGTATGTAATACTGTCCAGCTTTTAATAAGGACTTTTGTAAAAAGCAGACTCTCCCCCACTGCCCTAACTCAAACCAACACATGCAATGCATGGTGTTAATAAAATACACTATGATATTTTGGGCTAGGTTTGGAAGGGGGAATCATGTGAAATTCATAAGAGATTAATTCTGTAGTACAGATAACTGGTTCTGAAGTTTAAATCTCAATTAATTTGCACTGTATTTGGTTGGGGTTTGTGAATACAGATGATGAGAACTTCAGGCTAGCTGCAGTACAGCATTTTGATAGATACGAGATTCAAACCAGAAATATCCTTAGACCTCATGGTTTTATTTTCAGAGTATGTTCTCCCTTTGTCCTTGATTTTTGATTCCTAATGTTATCATGGTTTGGCAACTTCTAGTGAAAGATCTGTGTGACTGGAAAGCAAGTTAACAGTATAAGCACTGACATTTTAAAAAGCCATTTTAAAATGGGAAATATTTATCAAAAATTCGTTTAGATGCAAGCACTTTCAGATAGTGGAGTGGTCCGCAGCAGTGTTTCTGTCATTTACTGAGTGTGCTCATGTACTGTATAGGAAACTGTGGGCTTAGAGATGTCACACATTGTTAAATGTAGTATCTTCTGTCTAACAGGGTCTGGTAGTTGGAAGCTGACCATGAAATCAAGGAAGTACAACACTCTTATTACTTGTTTCCTGAGCTGGTGAATAACCTGATAATGCATAGGAAATACTTGATCTGATACAGATAAGTTAGTGATGATGATTCTTGTGCTCCTACTTTTGAAAAAAGTTTTAAGTCAGAGTGCACTACAGTGAAACGACACTCACTACAATAAAAAGGATATAAAAAGAACAACTCCAGAAACCTTTAATGCAAAGACTATGTAATAAAAGCAAGATGACAAAAAATTATTTTTGACTGATGTTTGCTAGCTTAACCAAACAGTGTTAAATACCTTTATACAGGTATTTAATTCTAGGTATGTGCACAAGGGATATCTAATCTGGCTTTTTATGATCTGGTAATCACTGAGTTCAAGTTACCATAACAGTCATTGACCATCAAACACTTCCCACTCCGTAGCAATTTTCCATTCCCTAATTTTTTATAAAAGCAGTCTATTGTAAGAACCTACACTGCTCCACCCCAGATAAGACTATCTTCACTCTAGCACCCAAGGGCAGGTTTACTCGGCTGCATGCACACCGTTGCTGCCTCATTTCTCTTTTCTTTGAGTCGCCTTAGGTCTAATTTCACACTGGAGGCTCTGGGGGGACACTGACATGTGAAGCGAGCAGGATGTGACTGTGTGTTGCTACATTCATACGATCTACTCTCTAGAAGGCCTGTAGTGAGTTGGGGATAGGCTGCTAATCCCCATTTTAGAGATGAAAAACAGGTACAGGGAAAGATTAGGGCCATTTCTCAAGTGTGACCACATATTCCCACTGAATTCAGTGTGAATATTAAGGTTTTTGTTTAAATTAGGCTGTTTTCTCTCAAGCCTGTAGATTTAAATTTTTGGAACATTGGACCATGCAGTCTGCATGTTATCCTAGTTTTACAAAATCAAATGGATAACTCCAAAAATGATTAACTGGAAATCTATGGAGCTCCACAACCAAGAAGTTAGAGAGTAACTATAGGATTTTCAGAAGTCTCATCCATCTTTTTCCCCCTTTACTTATGAAGCATTAAAACAGTGGAATATTGAAACTGCTGTATCTGGAATCCAGTAGACTACTATTACCAGCTAATTTGGGCTGCTATCTTAAAAGACTGATAAATGTTAATGAGAAAACAAATGTGAAAAACCAAAACATGCGAACAGATTATAGTCTGCGCTACTGAGCTTGATGATCTTGGAGGTTGCTTTTAACCTTAATGATTCTATGAATATTTTTGTTAGATTAATTTTAACACTAAATAATAGTTAAAGCAGCAGGTTTAGTATCACCTAAAGGTGACTTAAGGTTTACCTTTGTGTCCATGTTGCAAAGATTGCTCAAATCAGGTCACATATAAATGCGAGGTGTAAATTATTTTAGGTAAGTGACACTTGTAATGATAGTATAAGGAGGGTATTTATGCCAATTAATGGAGATTATTTAAAATGGGAAGTAATGGTGACAACCTGGTCCTGCTGAAAACATCAGGTGATTCACCCTCAAACTGAGTGACATGGGTAAAGGGCTAATCTTTTCCATTGTGAGGGTATGCCACCGAAATGGGGTAGAAACCACTGACTGTCACAGAAGGCAGGACCATGGTGAGAATAAGCTTAGTATCTGTCTGAATAAATATGATATTCATTGCCAGGCCATGGATGTGGTTGTACCGAGTTTATGGTACCTGGTATTAGAGTAAGTAACGAGAGGGAAAGCAAACGGTCTGCGCAGGTTGTGGCTGTATGGTAAAAATATTGGCACTCATTAACAATTTCTTTGTATTTGCTCATTCCATGCAAGAGGAGACAAAAGACATCAGATTTTTCTGCACCCTATTAATTTTTGTTGGTGAAGTGCACATTTTGTCACATTCATCTTGACATTTACGTCTTCCACTCTACCTGGAAGCAGAGATCATTTTATATGGTGTCTGGTCTCTTTTTGAATTTAAATACTTCTCTACCTCTTTCATGTAATGCCTTAATAAGTTTATATCACAATCTTTTTCATGTGGTAGAATGCATTTGATCTCCACGAGATTTATTCCTCAGTACCTCTGATTAAAAAAGTAAAATCTAGATGCCTTTTGAAGAATTGTTCTGCTTTGCTGAAAAGTAAATGGAATTTTTTGAAAATCAGAGCTCTAACAGCTTCTTGCTAAAAAAATGTATATATCTGTATGCCTCTGTGTGTGTGTGCGTGTGCAGGGGGAAGAGAGTTTTATAATTGCTATACTGGGAGACTGTCTTGGTTTAAGAATGGTACTCCCCGGTTCAGTTCTCCAAATGGCAAAGATCACATCTTAAGATAGGAACAATTTACTGGAAACAGCAATGAGATAAGAAAACAAACACAACAACAATATTAATAATGAAAGTGTACAAAAGAGAGAGTGATTCCCACAAAAATGCTCACTGATCTTGACACATCCATAGCCATGCCACCCCATTATTCCCCCTGGTTTGGGACCGGTGCCCTGCCACCCTGACTGCTGTGTCCACCACGCTTGCTTGACTGGAAGAAGTCCCTTGTTCCCAGAAGAGAATCCCTTACCCTGCCTCTGGCAGGGGTGTGAGGTGGAACAGAATAACCTCCTGTCCTGGCCATGCCTTCTCCTGGCTACTGCAAAAATTAACCCCGTTCTGGCCAGAACCAAAACAGAGATCTCACTGTTAGGGTACAAAAAACAGATTGAAAAGACATATTGTTTAATGGGCTACACTTTTCCCACATTGCTACCGATGTATTAAAATAGTTTTGTAGAGTAAAATGGACAAATTCTAGCTAGCAATGTTTCTGATTACTATATCAGCAGTACTCAGAAGACTAAGTAGCTCTATTAATTTTTCTAATCCAGAAGGCTATGAAAGGTGAACCAGACAGAGAGGGATAGAAAGAAATAGGAAGACAGTGCAGGCAGCTGGGAAAGAGAGTGAGAGAGAGAGAGATTAAGTCGAAAGATAGTCAGCACCTTGTGAATCCCGTGGTGTTCGGCTGGTGCTTCTTCACCCAAGTCTTCTTGGTGATGGGGTTTCCAGAGTTGTTCATTTGAAGGCACCACATTTATACAGTACAAGTTCCAGGTATCCATGGGGCATAGATGCTGTTCCCACAGCTTGGGCTGGCATGTGGCTTGCTTTCTTCCCCACAGTTTGCCACTGTGCGAATCTTTGTCAGGATAGGTTACCTGTATATGCCTCACCAGGCCAGGAATTAGCATCTTCCTGTTGTTGCCACCTACGTGTATCTCAAGTTGTCACAATGGGAATTCATTTTCTGGTAGCTTATTTTATAGGAAGTTCCTTCTGTGTCTTTGACAGTGTTTTGAGATGTGTAACTGCATTCTATTATAGCAAAAAAGGCTGTGCTCAGCTAAAGTACATTTGCACAAAGCTTATAGATTGCTTTGTCATTTGCACTGAGGGTGAGCATAGGAACTATCACCACTGGAATACTACACTGAAAAAAAGCAACAGTGAGCAAAATGACACTATTTTTCTGTTCTAGAGAATGACTCTCCTTCCATGTGTCCTGTTTTACAACTTACAAGTTTGGAAGAGACAAAACTGATGAAAAAAAAGTAGAAATACAGTTGGACCTATATAACACCTAGATTTTCATTTGAAGGCTGACAAGCTTCTGATAAACATGGCAGAATCTTCCATGGAGAATCACTTATCAAATATGATCTCATCTGGTCCAGAAAAATGCAAACTGTGGAAGAGGATGTCTTTGTAAGAGGAGATGATTGATTTATTTGAGGTCATGCCTTGACTTTGAAACTTCACCACTGCTAATGACTGGAAGACACAAATTTAGCCACATAGCCCCATAGTCTTATTAGAGCTTTGCGCTCAGTTGTGGCCTTCTTTAGAAGTGTGGAGAATTTTATTTGCATGTGGATAAAAGCCACAACTCAGTCTAGGAACTACAAGGTTTATTAATTAATACTGTGAATGAAAGGCTGTTTTTCAGAAAAGTAAAAACTTTTTGTTGGATATAGCTTGGTTACCTTTCCCCCGCCCCAACTTTACAGCATTTTGCTTTGCACTATTTTGTGTGCAAGGACTTCTAGCATTTAGGTCTCTAATCTATATTTTTATAGTCTGTGAGTTTGATGCAGTCAAATCTATGGCCTTGTTCAGTGCCTGCAGAAGTCAGTGAGAAAACTGGCTCGAGAGGGCTTGGAATAAGGTATAGGGAAATATACTAACCAGACAATTAGTTTTTCTCTTTCACTAAATCATATATTAAAAGACTGTGGGAAAATGTCTGATTCCAGTTAAATCCCTGTGAAAACTCACTAGGACCAAAATTTGACTCAGTGTAAATCAGAAATGATGCCATCTAAACCCGTCGTGACAGAATTCTAGGGGTAGTGGTGAAGCGGGCTGGAAAAAGGCAAGAGATATCAAAAGTAGCATAGGTTTTATTCCATTTATTTTTGTATTCTTTCATAGGGTTTTTGGGGACCTTGGGATTTAGAAAACTGTCTTGCTATTACTTTACCCTTGGGACAATTATACTCAAGGTAGGAAATGCATTTTGGAACAATAGCAGTACAATAATATTCACTAATAGGCATGCCACATATTCATAGTTATATTTTTAGTGCAGGTCTTGAAAGAGCTAAAATTTTCTTTTGAAGTTGACTTTATTAAAACTTACTTTTTCTTGGTGACCTTTTTGTTTATTCAGGAAAAATTACTTATAAATATTTTGAAGCACGTTGTCTATCCAATGAACAATATTATCTATCATACTAATTTTAGAGGAAACATATTTCAATGCTTATTGCAAAATAAAAATGTGTTAATATCTTCACAGGGATGACACACAAATTATCTCTTTTCAGATGACTAATCTTATTTCTTTTGATAATTCCTGCACAAGAAGTATGGTTTGTAGAAATTAGAGCCTACAAGCAGTCAATGGGCCTAAGATACTGGAGAGCTGTAGGGTACAAAAAAACCCCTCCTCACAATATATAGTATTAAACAAAACTTATCCCACTTCTACTCATTGTAAGAAAGAAAAGTAGTGATGATCATTACGAGAAAAAAAATAGCAATTAATTAATCAGATGGGGCTAAGACTATATATATGTGAATTGGCTAGAATAGAATGAGAAATATGATGGGCCTGCAAGAGTACTGGGATTCTGTGTGTCACTTGCCTAATGATTTCAGCATCACCAGAAGGTTATCTTATCTAAATTACTTGCTGTATGGGATCTTTAATGATGTCAATTGAAAAACAACCCCACCAAACTACCATTTTTGGGGTAGCAAGATTTTTTGTAATTTTGAAGTGTCATAGAGTTCCTCTAGATGTCCCTGAACTGAAAGCACAGATTACAGAACTCAACAGTGTCTTAATGTATTGTCTTATCTGTTGCTGCCCTTCAAGTCAGGCTATGTTTGAAAATGTCATTTCCTCATGGTGACAATACACAGGGCCACTTCAGTAATTTGTTTTCATTGTGTTCTGAACCTCTCAGCCAACCTTCCCATCTGAGCACAGAGAGAAGGATTAAAGGATTGTTGAGGTTTGAAGGGATCTCTTTAAGTCACCTGGTCCAACCCCCCTGTTCAAGAGTGGTAAATGAGAGCTGGTTGTCCATGTCCACGACCAGGTGACTTTTTAATATCACCAGGGATGGAGACTCCACAACAACTCTGGGCAACGTGGGCCAATGTTTGGTCACCCTCATGGGCACATTGTAGCAAAATGTGCAAAGAAGCAAGTGCTCATCTGCATCACTGAAGTCCACAACCCCAAAAATCCCTTTTGGTTTTCAGGAAATTGGACTGCGTGTTAAGTCACTTGAGAACCTGAGATATGATAAAGGTGGGACTGTTGTCCAGTTATCTCATGTTTAAGGTGATATAACTCCTTGGGGAAGAAGAATGTATCCACAAGAAAAGCCAGATACAGCAGCTGTGTTGAAAATCAGCTCTGGCTGGATCCGGAGCGGGGANCTGTTGCAAAAGACAGTGTAAAATTTTCCCCCACAGAGGAGATTCCTGGGCGTTCCCATGGGTACCTGAACATATATTAACCCCCGAACTCTATGTTTCATGGAATCCCCACCACCAGAAGACCAAAAGAAGAGGACCAGTGCAACACTACTGGATCCACAGGAGTGATGACATCTTTCTACTTAACTTAATCTGTCTCTCTGTCGCTCTCTTTCCNTATGATAAAGGTGGGACTGTTGTCCAGTTATCTCATGTTTAAGGTGATATAACTCCTTGGGGAAGAAGAATGTATCCACAAGAAAAGCCAGATACAGCAGCTGTGTTGAAAATCAGCTCTGGCTGGATCCGGAGCGGGGAAGGCCATAGCCCACAGACTCATTTGCAGAAGTCAGGTTTGCACACACACTCCCCCACAGCTGAGTTGGGGGAGGAGAGTTCTTAGGTGTGTGATGGTGAAGCCTCTGGTCCGCATAAGACAGAGGGGATAAACACACACCACTGGAGGCTATGGGCAGACACTGTGGAGATGGAATAGTGCTTTTTAAGACGCCAGTTGNCACTACTGGATCCACAGGAGTGATGACATCTTTCTACTTAACTTAATCTGTCTCTCTGTCGCTCTCTTTCCTTCCCCATGTCTCTCTTTTTCCTATTTCTTGCTATCTCTCTATCTCACATTTACTATTAATAAAAGTCCACACTATTGACTTTGACATGTGGTCTCATTTGTAACTTAATTTTTACGGAAGTGTCTCACTAATAATTGTAGTAATTGGATCATAACAACGTTTTTGAAAACAGGAAAGACACTTAACACACTTGGTCTGTCTACTCCTAAGAGAAATGTCTGTGAACATATTTTGGCTTTAAAACCTCAAGGGTTTGGTGGCTCCAAATAACATTTTTTCTGCATTTTAACTCTAATTCAGATAAACCTCTGCATTTTATATGACCTAAATCTCAGGGTATCTAAAACACTAAATATTCAAAACAAACCAAAAAACTGTATCCCTTGTCCTCCTGGAGTGGCATCTTCCACATAACAATGTTGTGATTTTGGAGTCCAGGAGTTAACCTCAGCTAAGAGAACTTTTTATGTTATTGATATTTACCTAATTTGGTACTTAGAAATATGCCCCAGTCCAGGACACTATTAGAATAAAATAAATTACCATAATCTCTACAGTAGTCAAAGCTTAGTGAACCATTAAAGACAAACCAGCTCAATGAACCAGGCAGCAACAGCAAAATAAATGTACACTGAAAGCACGCCTAAGGCAACAACAATTTTTTTTCTCACTCTCATCTTTACTATTGACTTTAACAAAGGACAAAAATGTCCAATAATTTATTTTCTGGCCTTCCTGCCTAGACTTCCAAGACTTTCAGCCAAATTTTCAGCATAGCTTCTTGGTTTGACAGTCTCCACCGTAAGTTCAGTCTTATGCAAAAGTACTGATTGCTTTCCATTCCATTTCACCAGACGGTGTATGCAGGATGAATTTCTACCTCTGATAATACTATTTTTGTGTGTGGGTTCTTGTATGTGGGCATGTATATGAGGTGTTTGCATACTCACAACAAAAGTGAGTTCCATTCAAGACATAATTGCAGCCCTACTGTGCTGACCAGACTGGAAGTCCCTCTTGGATAATTTCAGAAAGCTGCAGTTTACAGTTCACTGAGTTTGCAACCTTCAATCCTGGGTCTTCTTTGGTCTGTTTAGTCCAAGTCTATCCAGTGTGCAACAGGCATGGCATATCTGTGGCCACAATGGAAGTAATTCCCTTTTTCAATCTCTTTAATAAGTGACAATGATCATTAAGGTCATCTAGAAATGACTGAACAAAAAGTCATTGGTCAGTATGAGAGTTCATATCATATTTTCTGTAAACTTGCTGCCATTATCACTAGGGGAAAAAAGTGCCTTTTGTCTGGAGGTATCCCGGTTGAAGAACAAAAAAAATCCCATTTCCTTATCTGCCAACTTCATCAACAGGGATGCACTGAGTTCTTTGGTTGTGAGCGCTTTACCATCCTTGAGAAAAATAGAATCGGATTTCACTGAAATGTACAAGAATATTGACTAAACTGATGAAGTATGGGTAGGGTATTATCAAAGCCTCTGAAATGATGTTGAGCTTTACCTCCTTCTCTCATACGTGGTTTGCATTTCCTGTTACTCACAACCAGTACCAAGGCTGGCCATTAGTGAAGGTAGCTGGAGGACTGCTGAGCAACAGTTGGAGGTGCAGAGCAACTAAACTGTTCAGCAGAAGTCTTTGCTACTCTCTGAATTTCATTTCTCAAAATCCCAAACTAGCCAAATGAGAAATTAATTACGTTTTTTCATAATGTTACTGATGAGTTTAGGTGAACAATGGGTTCTTCCTCTCTCCTGGGATGTCTGCAAGGTGGAAACTAGACTGGTAGACACATTTCCCATGTCTTTCCTAATCAGGCAATGAATACAGGAGAGTTGTACCACTTCAGAAAGAAAGAGAAGACAATTTTAGCTGTTCTAGTTTCAAAGCAGAACTTGAAAATGCAGAGTGGCTAGACTCCAATGGCTCCAAAATCAGATGGCAAATACCATAATGCTGACTTTGCTATGATTTTAAAAGCTTCTTATTTTAAGCTGAAAGCCAAATGTGAGAGGGAGCATAGGATGCTGCTTTTGTGATATGCTTTCATCTCTAGGGCTTCACAGATGATGCAGTGGCAATTGATACGGAGATACATGACTTTTGGTGTTATTGATCACGTCTGCACTATCAGACATGATCAATAAGCTAAGTGGCAAATGCCTAATCCCAGCATGCATTAGGTTTTAGCAAGCAACTACAACAGTCAGAACAATTTGGGGTTACTTTTGGTTTTGGTTCAGGAGAATTATGAGGGGTTTACTGAGTTCTGTTTGTTAAACTAGTATTACCCAACGGCCATAAAAAGATAAAAATAAACGTCACAAACAAGTTATACAAGTGTCAACTCTTTGTCTCAGTGTTCCCCATATTTTAAAGATGAAATTTTGTTTATCCATGAGTCTCTTCCCTACATGTTCTCACTTGGTTTATGACTTGAAGGACATCTGAGAACAATGTGGGGGAGTAAGACAGAGGCCAGCTGCTTGTGGCAAATAACTTAAAGCATCAAGAGTTAGAAGTAAAAATAACAATGAGGCTACTGTGTTCAAGCTATTAGCAAAAAAGGCCAAAATTGGATTTTCACTGAAGTCAACGCATCCCTCAAAAAGGCCCCTGTACAATTCAACCTGGTGCATATTTTTAGTTATTCACAAAACTTAATATAAACACTGTCTGCACTTATCGGGTACAATCACTTGCAAAAACTCCCATGTGACCTAGTACATTTCCAGAAGATAACATGCATATATCAAGCTCATATTTGCAAAAAAGAGTATGGGCTTAGTAATATTTTTCAGAATATACAGAAATGCATGTAAACATTATTCTACCCACAGTGTCAGTATTGTTCTGCACATAGTAGCTCTCAGAAAAAGCACAGGTAGCAAAACTTCATTTCCCCAAAATGCACTTCAATATATTTTAAGTATAAAAACCTAATTTAAAATAATGTCAGCATCTTTTGCCTGTAGAATATGAGGCTCAGCATCTTTAAATTATTTAAGAGTTCCTTAGAGAGTCAGTTGTGCTTATAATGTCAGATTTTCTCAAAGAAATGGAAAGAGCAAAGCAAAGTGTTGAATAAGGACTTCCTGTGTGATTTTACCAAGTTATTTTTTACTGCCTGCAATTGAAGCAGCATTCACACCCCACACCATTTTAGCCAAAAATATATGTTGTATAACTGCAACTTGTTTTACTTGGTTTTTGTTTCTTTTTTTTTCTTTCTGTTTTATAAATAGCGTAGCTCTACTGAACTGCTCTTTTCCCCATGAGGATTCATTCACAAATAAATACAAGCTCTATCAAGACTCAGTTGAAAGTACACTTGTAGAAGGGCTTACAAATTCTATGTATGTCTCCTCCTAAAAGGAAAAAGATAAACTATAAAGGAAGAGTTTAATATTTTGTTTCCCTTATCGTAGGAGAAGGACCAGAGCTAATACTTGTGAAGCCACCTTAGCAGCTTATATTCAAACAAATGATGAATGGCAGGATTTGTACAGTGTCACATCAGTGTCACAGTCTGTCATTACAAGTGCATTTTCAAGATATAGCCAAAAACTTTATCGTAGTATCAGCCATTAGGTTAGATGAAAATAAAGATTCTTGTTAGTGTTGTCTTTTAAATTTTCATAGTGTTATCTTTTTTTGCTAGGCATTTTGGAGACCTCTGGATAAAACCAAGTTTGTGTAAGATGTGTTATATTTTGCCATGCTTAAATCCCAATTTATCTTTTTTAAAAAATGTGCTTCTCAAGCACCAGTGTTTTATCAGTAGAATAGCTTAAGGAGGTGAGAAATTATAAATTATAAAAATTAGAAGAGTGCCAGGCACATATTTTTATTCAAATAATCTATACACTTGCCACACTTTGTCTTAACTTAGATATCTCTTCCTAATTTAATGAGATCTCACAATTGCTAAAACCAAATGGAGAGCTTCGTCTGTGTTCTGAACCTGTCTTTAATGCCACCAGTCAGTTGCTGCAATTAGAAATTTGGCATGCACTTAACTGCATGAATTTACTGAGGAAACTCTGCACAGGGATGCATTCCTGTTTTCTGCAGCTAGCTGCATCAACATGCTGATCAGCAGCACCTCATGTTCTCTCTGCAACTTAGATATTTCTTATGGATCCGTACTTTTAAAAAAAGAGGAACTAGCAATCCATCTTTGCTTTGAGCCTCTTTCAGTACTAATGAGGAAATTAGAGTACACAGAGAACATCTATCATAGCTAGAACAAGGAGAACAGGTCAGTTCCTACTTTACCTCAAAACACCTTGCACTGGCACACCATGTACCGTCTGTGCCTGAAACACTTTGTGTTTGAACTAGAGCACAAGCTCCCTGGGGAAGCGGTGCATAACTTCATTTGATTTTGATCTGAGTGCTGTCATTATTGACTGTCTGTACACAACAAAGGGGATTGTGACATTCATAATGTTAATATTCTGCAACGGATGTCTCATTACCTGTACAAATAATGCTCCTTTTAAACAACAACAACAAGAAGACATCCTCAGTGTATTTACAGAGTTCATATGATGACATTCAGTGATCATACCCTCTGACCCAAGGAGCTTTGGGCAGCAGTCTTGGCATCTGAGCACAGGCCTCTTTGCTTTCACTCACAGGCTGCCAGGTGGCTTGCATGTTGAAACTCAACCAGAGCCACACTTCACCACTGCTGAAGTACAGCCACTCCTGCAGACAAGAGCTTCTCTCCAGGGTCGACCATTCTCCACTCCTCAGCACTGCTCAAAAGCTTAGCTCTAGGTCTGAGGACTGTCTTTTACAGAGTAAGCTGCAGGCTGAAGATTTTTAGATGGATCTGGATATTGTGAATTACAGAGCAACAGCAGGAGCAAAAAAAAATATTAGATGACAGAAATTTGTGTCATTGTTTCATGTGTTATCTTTACCATGGATAGATTTTTCTGTTAACTCTTAATTTTGACTGACATGTTAAGTATTCTGTGCCCAGTGAGGTGAAACACAATCAAATAATTTGTTATGAAAGGAAACATTTTTTGCTGTTTAGAGATCAGCCAACCAACAGCTGCCACAGGGTCTTAGATTAAGGAGGGACTGAAGACCCAATACCTGAACCACTCACTCATCTCTTGCTCTCATTCTTTGACTTTAGTATACAATTTGAGATTATGTTGTATGGAACTAAATGGCTCAAGGCAAATGTTTAGCTTTAACCTTTCAATTGGACACTGAAATCTTACACTTGGAATAGCTCTTTATTCACACAGTAGTTGGAAGTTGGGTAGATTTTAAATTATTCATTATTTCCTGGGAACAAAAATGCATCATATATTCCTGAATTCGGTTGAACCACTGTTTTTTGCTTCACACTTCCACTTCCTCCTTTTCCCTCAACAAATGATTTTGTAACACAGGAGAATTGGCAAGAATTCTAATATTAATCATGGGCTGTACTGTTTTGCCTTTCCTTTTTCATCCCTCCCACCTTTAATTAAGATATCTCCTCTAAGTATTGTGCCAGTCTCATCTGGCACAAAATAGTGAAGCTACACTGAAAGGCACTGTTCATTTAGATAGCTATGGATTCCTTAGCCTTCATTTTAATGTCTGACTTCAGCTTCTGTAGGTTCCCATCTCCTCTATCCTGCATCAGTATTCTGGCTGTGACACCACCTCTCTTGGCGTTGCAAAAAGGATGCCTGCTTTGCCTAGATCACTTGCAGCAGTGCTTGGACAGCAAAGGGGCCCTTGAAGCAAATTCATGGCTTCTTTCAAAACCTGTCTGTATTTCACAAAATATATTGATTATTTTGGTAGTAAGTTCAGTGACTAATTTCTCCTGAGATTGCAGGGGAAAATTAGAGAGAAAACAAGTTGGAGATGATAGCAGAAGAAACATTTTGATTTATTCTACTTCCTTGCTAGCCTCATCTTCCTATTGCCATTTTTATTGTCTTTATCTATCAAAGTAGAAGAATGTTCCCATTATCATCTATTACTACACAATACAAAACAGCTTTCTCTTAGTGTACTATGTCATTTTTTGTATGTATTCATTTTAACAACTGCGTCAAAAAATCTCGAACACATACTTGAGAGTTTATTCAAAGGTTGTCATAAAAGGAATGAGAAGGCAAAGTAACTTTCAGTTTGAAAATGGCACTTGAAAAAGATTGTATACGTGGAATTCCCAAAATGTGTTTACAGAGGTCTCCATCACCACTGAGTTTTGTCTCTGCCTACGCCTTAGCTTAGTTGAACTAATTTTGTTTGTATATAGAGATGCCAGAGAAATTTTTTTTTTCATAATGAGGAGAGCTAAAAAGTATTGAATGAATAAGAAAATCCAACACGTAACAACTGCACATTTTGGATGCCAGCCAATTTTTTACTCAGTTTTTAGGCTGGAATAGAAACATGTAATCTCCCAGTGGTAGCTTTCAGATACGAGTTTACAATATATACTCCGAAGACCTCATGTCATAGCTCAATGTTTAATGAAAATTATCTCCCATATTCAAACAAATCAATTTCTAAACTGTGCACGAAAATCAGAAGATTCCAAATAATCTCTCTGAGCTTCAGCACAGGGTGAATTGACACAAACTAAAGTTTGCCCAGAGTCCACACCACGCCTGGCTGTCGGAGGTGGCCCAGAACAGACCCTTGTTACAGCCGTAACAGGCAGAGATCTGTTACAACAGCAACAGAACCGGCGCTGGCTCTCTCGCTGGGAGAAGGCTGCAAACCGATGTGGAAATAGCGTCGATAAAGGCAAAGGACAGAGAGGGGTCCTCTGCAACTTAACTTTAAGGCAACCAGGCAGACAAGACCCCGGCCAAGGATTCCAGCTACTTTTTGTCTGGGTGCCAGAAGGGGCGGGATAAAAGGATTACAGCCAGTGGAATTCTGTAAATTGTCAAGTGACGGGGGGAACATCCAATGGGACAAACTCAGGGGAGCATTCTATTTGAATGAACAAATGAAGACCCGAACTTAACAGACCTTTCCAGAGATCATACCTATTCCACACAGGATATGCATAAACATAAGGGTATACATAAAACTGGAGGGGGAACCTTGAGCTTATAACAGAACAATATGCAAAAAGCAGTTCCCAGGGAGGCTCGGGAACTCGCAGTGACCAGGATGTTAGAGTGCAGAGCCCTGTGTGCTCATCCACCAGGAATTTGTTGGTATGGATGCTGCAGTTGCTGCTACGTGCACTACAACAGTGAAATAGAAATTATTTAATGTGCAGTATGTGTTAGGAATCACAATCTTTAGCAAAGAGCACCACGTACTGATTTTACAGACTGCAGAGCACATAACACAGAAAAAAAAGAGTAGGGAAAGCAATGCATCTCTGTGCACAAACACTCTGCTCCCAGTTTGAATGAAACACTGTGCATAAGCATGCATAAGGACTATGCACCTATGACTTGGTAATTTCAGCATCTCCAAGCACTGGCATAAGTTTTATTCAGCATGCCTGCAAAAAAGTTGTGATTTTGAAATAGGTAAAGAGAAACACATTAAAATATGTAGTTTGACTCTCTTTATTTAAAAGCATTTTAAACTGTTATTTTTTT
>WEIT01038529.1:83032-103198 GCA_013389985.1 Dryoscopus gambensis | reverse complement strand
GAACGCAAGGCACGGGTCACCGCTACACACCTCCAGCAAAAAAACCTTGGGTTATTCTGTAGAAGATATTTCAGTACTTTACAGTGAAGCATTTTGGTCTGCAGGTTTTCTTCTCAGGTTGGTAAATCCAGTGCTAGATTTTCTGACCATTCTCATTGCGGAACGTGAAAAGTTTGTGTTTAGTGTCACTCTAAAACTGAGCTGTAGATAAAGCTCTAGTGAGTGTTATTGATCTTCTGTCCATCTTCTAGTTTGCTGGCATTACAAATCCATGATAAATGTTTTCCTTGCAGCCTAGGTTATTCCTGATGTATTCTGTATTCAAAACTTTCACCTGTAAGAAAAAGTATTGCTTTAGTATATATATCCAAAGTGATCAGCCTATGTTAGTGTATGTTTCAAAGAAAATTTAAGGAAGGAAAAAAAAAAGAGGCACATAACAAGGACATGTGTATCCCAGTGCCAGCCTTTTAATGTCTAATGTATTGCAGAATAACATTTAAGGCTCGGGATTGAGCAGAGGATACACTAGCAGGTGCTATTGAGTTGGGTTTGGATTTTGGTTTTTGTTTTCTTTTGTTCTTTTTAAAGGTTAAGAAACTCACCTTGGTATTACTTTTAGCCGAGTTATTGTTATACTGAACAGTTCAGTTCTGTCAGTTTTTTTGATTTGCAGTTGGGATTTGTTCATAATACAGCATAAGCGGATTTTTTTTTTTTTTTTTACCTGAAACAATTCCATGTTCTGGAGATATTTCTGTTCCCAAAAGCAGGTGAATAAAGAGTAGAGTTGTGTCTCCAGGAGCAATGCTTCCTAGGGCAATTAATCCTCTTTTGTCTGAGAAACACTGATAGCGTTTGGATCTTTAAGGAGATTTTAGCTGCCTGGGAGACACAGCAAAGCAGCACAATATATCACCTTTCTTTTGAATAATTAGAACCAGAGATTAGGGAAGAGAGATCATAAGAAAGAATTCCTTTTTCTGCTGGAAATACTGAGTATAGCCAGTATGACATTGCAACACACGCAGAGTAGACACTTCTATTTATAAGCAAAACAATGCAATTCTATGAATAGGGTGGCCACATATGATTCAGATATTTTCCTTGTATGATGTTAGTTTTTGTGATTAACTGTGTGCGACATTCTGCACTGTGGGAGATACTTCGAGAGTGGTGTAGAGTGTGTAGAGTTTGGCCACCCTCAGCACAGGAAACACGGACTTCTTGGAGAGAGTCCAGAGAAGGCCACAAAGATGATCAGGAGGCTGGAGCACCTCTCCCATGAAGACAGGCTGAGAGAGCTGGGATTATTCAGCCTGGAGAAGAGACGGCTCAAGGGACACCTCATATCATAGCACCTTCCAGTACTTAAAGGGGCTTGTAAGAAATATGTAGATAAAGTTTTTAATAGGGTCTGTTGTGATAGGACAGAGGATCATAGTTTAAATATAGAAGAGGGTTGATTTAGATTAGATACAGGAAAGAAGATTTTTACAATGAGGACAAAGAAACACTGGCACAGGATGCCCGGAGAGGTGGTAGCTGTCTCATCCCTGGAAACAGTCAGGGTCAGGTTGGATGGGGCTCTGATATCCAATTAAAAATGTCCCTGCTCACTGATGACCTTCAAAGGTCCCATCCAACCCAAACTATTCTGTGAATACAGATACCTGCATCATAGGGATAAGGATTCCTACACTTGCAGAAACACAATACTTTTTTGTATTTTTAGTATATTTTTTGAGACATGGAAGGCAGGAGCAGATCAGGCTTTGTATCAAATGTTGCAGGCACACCAGAAGTTCTAGTGGCCTAAAAATGTTTCTCAATTAGATTATTTAACTGTAACTGAGCACTTGATGTAGTGTTTGCATAGGATTATTTGGTTTGACACTGAACTCCCTTTCCACACTGGTAGAAGTAATCTGAAATTGCTATGTTTGTTACAGTTTATTTATGATTGTATTTCTGTACATCTGTGGTGGTAAAACCGCCCTCTCCTCCTTGGGCCACCCTATGATCTCAGAAATGCTCATTAGGCCTCAGCCTTGATGAACAGCAGCTGGCTGAGCTCCTCTTGCATTCATCAGAAACACTCTCTTCCTCCAGCCACTTACGCTGTCTGATGAGCTCCTGTTTTTAATGAACAGCCTTAGAAACTTGTTTTTCTTGCCTGAATAACAACCCAAATGGAACAACACTTTTATTGTTGAACTTTCAAAGAAAGTTACTGACCCGAATTGTGGTCAAGATGGAAAATTACTATGACTAAAGCCCACTCTCTTGTGACCCTATAAACAATGGTCCCAAGTGAGATCCACTGACCACAGCTGTCACTGTCCACTGTCCTGGACCACAGCGGGCTGTGACAGCATCTCCCTCTGAGTGAGACACCACTGTGAGCCAGAGAACTCTCAAGTTTACTTGGAGGACGGCTGACACAAGCTGACAGCGCCNAGGACTGCTGCCAAAAGCTGACAGAGCCTGGGCAGATACCCCCACTTCTCAAGGATCAACCCTTCACCTGCTGAGAAGATCCAAAGGAATCCAATGCGAGTACTTCCCTGAACTTAAGGGGAATCTTTCACAGGGATATACCTTGTACATACTCCTTTAAGTCTGTGTGTGCACAAATATGAACATATTAAAGTTCCATGAATGTTTCTTAAGATTCTTAAGTACAGTAGATTCGTAAGTAAATTAGACCTATGAGTGAGTTACCATTGTACTATGGTAAATTCCATAAGAATCTTTCATTAAATTGTTTAAGTTAAGCTATTGATTAAGTGCTGTTAAAAACTTTAGACCTAAACCATTGGTGACATCTGGGGCTAAGTTTGGCAAGGGTGTCCACTCTGAACCTTGTGACNGAGATCCACTGACCACAGCTGTCACTGTCCACTGTCCTGGACCACAGCAGGCTGTGACAGCATCTCCCTCTGAGTGAGACACCACTGTGAGCCAGAGAACTCTCAAGTTTACTTGGAGGACTGCTGCCAAAAGCTGACAGAGCCTGGGCAGATACCCCCACTCCTCAAGGATCAACCCTTCACCTGCTGAGAAGATCCAAAGGAATCCAATGCAAGTACTTCCCTGAACTTAAGGGGAATCTTTCACAGGGATATACCTTGTACATACTCCTTTAAGTCTGTGTGTGCACAAATATGAACATATTAAAGTTCCATGAATGTTTCTTAAGATTCTTAAGTACAGTAGATTCGTAAGTAAATTAGACCTATGAGTGAGTTACCATTGTACTATGGTAAATTCCATAAGAATCTTTCATTAAATTGTTTAAGTTAAGCTATTGATTAAGTGCTGTTAAAAACTTTAGACCTAAACCATTGGTGACATCTGGGGCTAAGTTTGGCAAGGGGATCCACTCTGAACCTTGTGACTCAGTGGGAGTTGATCACCCAGACAATATGTTTCATGAAAACTTTGAACAGTTTTTCATTCAGGCGTAGTTCTCAAAAACTTGTCTTCATTACCACCCCTCTGATCTCTGAGGACCTGCTGGAATGTTCTGATAAATTCCCATACCCTTAACGCAACATCATTTTGATGCCTTTATAATTGGTCCCCTTTGTAGACAAAGAAAACAGTAAACCTGAATCTCTTTAGCAACTGCCTGCACTTGGAAACCGGCAGCTCATTTTGCTGAAGATGAGGCATATGATAAAAGCAAAAGTATAAAGGTCCTCTGGATGGTCAGAAATAGGCTCTTTCTTTTAGCTTGGCTGAAACATCTGCTGACATGGTTCTGTTCTCCACAAGAGCTCAGTACCTTAACCTTTCATATGTTTGTCCTCAGCAATGCTCTGTTGCACTGGGTGGAGATGGAGTACTGAGTTTGCATCCCATTGTAGTGCAGGAAGATTTTAGCAATACGAGGACAGAGCCTCATCTTCCCATAGTGCTTAGGAAAGTTGGGGTTTAACTACAGCTTTCAGTAGGTAATTATGACAGCTAAAACCTCATAAAAAATAAATCCCTCTCTAAGCCTTTCTGTCTACCATGACATTCAGAAACATGAAAATCTTATTTACTTTGATTTCTTCTTATAGTGATAAATTTCATCTGTCATTTTTCTTCACTTTCTTTGAGATTGGCTAACAAAAGGGATGGCTTGGTGCTTATGCTGATGACTCTGCTGTTGAACAAAGCAGCGTATTTTATCACGTTGATTGAACCTCCATGGGATACACTAAGCTGTGCAAACAGAAGATAAAGTCTGCTGTTATGTCCAGCTCAGTCATAGCTGGATCTGACAACCTGGTCAGCATTTCTACCTAGAAAGAGAGACTGCTTTCTGAAGCTGCTTGGGAGCAGATGGAAGAGAACCTGACAGCTTCCCTGTTGCACAGCCATGCCATTTCCATTTCCCAGCTTCCTGGACCACTCCTCAGTACCAGATACATGACAGTTAGTGGAAATTTTTGGTGTATGTTGTGGATTGACTTTGGTTGGGTGGCAGGTGCCCACCAAAGCTGCTCTGTCACTGCCCTCCTCAACTGTGCAGGGGAGAGAAAATATTAAAAGGCTCTTGGCTCAAGATAAGGGCAGGGAGAGGTCACCCTGAATTGACCATCACAAGCAAAACAGACTCCACCTGGAGGAAATTAGATTAATTTATTGCCAGTCAGACCAGAGTAGGGTAATGGGAAATAGACATCTCTCCCATTTCCCCATACTCAGTTTCACTCCTGATTTTCTCTCCCTCCTCACCCCTGGTGGTTCAGGGGAATGAAGAAGGAGGAAATTCATTGTAAATAAAATTTAACATAAAGAATGTAATTACCACTGAAACTGAATTGTCTGCTCAACATGTGTTCCTCTTGCTCTGACATCAGCATCTTCTGCCACACTGTGCTGACACATTGAATGTCTGAACGTCCTTTTAGCCTACCCTCCTAAGCTACCCGTGCTTTCAGGGCACAGTAACGGGAAAACCACCTCCACACAGAGCTCTGATTTATAGCCAAATGTACTCTATAATCCAGATACAAAAACATTCACAACAGCCTTCTTCCTTAACAATCTTTATCTACCTAATGTGCATCTATAATATTTATTCTAATAAGCAAAACAGATATGTGCTGTTTAAAATAAAAATTAATGTTTGAAAACAAATAAGCAGAAGGAGTTTACTCTAAATGGGACAATAATAAAGAACACAAGCTGTGAATGAAACAGGGGAGTGATTTTAATTATTCTGATAGTACCATCTGCACTAGCTCTGGCTAGAGAGGAAAAAGGACACAAATGTAAATTTCAAGAGTATGTGAGTATTTGAATGTAAATGTCAATAATATGTATGTGAATACATTCAGTATCCTATATAATCTTGAAAAGGAAATGAAGTGTAATTTAAGGTCCGATTCTAGAATGTTTCTTTTGTGATCTATTCCTTTCAATTAGACACTTAATGAATATTTTGTCAAAGTGATGATTTAAGTGTTGCACTGGTGAGGTCACACCTCAAGTCCTGTGTCCAGTTCTGGGCCCCTCCAGAAAGACATTGAGGTGCTGGAGCATGTCCACAGAAGGACAACGACGTGGTGACAGGTATAGAGAGTGAGTCCTGTAAGGAGTGGCTGAGGGATCTGCTAGAGAGTGAGTCCTGTAAGGAGTGGCTGAGGGATCTGGGGGTGTTTAGCTTGGAGAAAAGGAGGCTCAGGGGAGACAACTACTTGAACTCCCTACAGCTGCCTGGAAGGAGGGTGTAGCCACGTGGCTTAGTCTTTTCTCACAGTCAGCAAGCAACAGGATGAGAGCGCATGGCCTCAAGCTATGTCTGTGGAGGTTCAGGTTCAACTTCAGGGAAAATTTCTTCACTGAAAAAGTGGTTAAGCTTTGGAATGGGCTGCCCAGGGACACGGTGGAGTTACCGCCTGTGGGGGTGTACAAGAAATGACTGGTCATGGCACTTAATGCTGTGGTCTAGTTGCCCAAGTGGTGATCAGTCAAAAGTTGGACTTGATGATCTTGGAGGTCTTTTCCAGCCTAAATAATTCTGTGATTCTGTTATTTCTGATGAAGACAATGCAGAGAAAAGTAGAGCGAAAACTACCCTAGGTGATTTTGGACTTGGGAGCTATAAAATTACACACTTGTTCTGTAACAAAAATATTCCTAAGGTGTGATTTTTTTTCAGTCTTTGGCACTTTCTTAGACTGTTCAAAATTTCTGGACATAAGTAGATGAAAAAATAGAAGTGATTATAATGTATGGCTTCCCATATGAAGTAAGTCCAGTTTGAGATGGTTCAGGATTCAAAATATTTAAAGTTAAAAGTTTTGGGTTATCGTTAGCTTTGTGTCCAGAAGTAATTGGTATCTCTTCAGTGATTTGATAGGTCTCTATAGGAACAAAATACCTAGGTAAATGTTTAAGTGGGTTGCTTTTTTATTGAGCATAATGATGGAAAAACAACTGAAATGACCACACCAAGCAGCTCAGTCTAACTGTGCAATTTTTTAAAACATCTACAACATTCAGGAGTCTGAGGGTCTTAGTCTGGCGTGGAATGACAGTATTATATCTTGCTCATAGAAATGAGCAATGAGCAAAGGTAAATGAATGAAGGGGACTACAAGCTACCATTTTTTATGAGAGTTCTAGGTTTTTTAGTTGCTCATTGATTCCTTCAGATTGTGTTGCTTTTAGAGGCCAGTGTTTATTATGGTAGTATTCCCAGGATGCCCCGGTAAAGACTCATACTGTGGAAGCTCTGCACCTACATGCAACATAATATTTACATTACGTGTTAGATAATGTGCTTAGAGAAAACAAACTGAAGTCATTGTGACAATAAGATCTTTTTACAGATTCTGCTCAGCATCTGCTTGGCCTTGCCAACAAGAAACATACCAGGCTGAAAATGTCTTTGTGGTTTTGTTCACCAAATTGGATTTGTTTCTTTCGCCACCTTTATCCAAGGATTCTTAGTTTAAACTGAAGTTTGGTCTTATGGGCCAATTATCAGGGAAAAATATACTGACTAGGAAGGATATGCTGCCTCTGGTTAAGTGTCAGTGCTCTGTTTATGCCCTGGATCTGGGCAATATTGGCTCTCTATTTCTTTCAGAGGAAATGAAGGAATATCAGTGACAGCTTTAAGAGAATCTCTTTAGAAAAGAACAGAAAATTATTCTGGAACTTTTCTCAGTGGTTTTCAGGAGGACATGTGAAAAAATGGTATTTCTTCAGATTTCACTATGTATCAAACAATAATTTAGGAGCAAAAACAGAGGAAGAGACTTGGTTTTGACTCATAAGGTTAGTTTGCTGAAGTCTTAGTACAGCCATCAGTCTTCTGAAGCCAGAGGGCTGTTTCTCTTAATATTCCATAATCATATTTATGTATACAATTGTCAGCATTGAAAAAAGATAGGGTAAAGCAAATAGCTTTTGCACTTAGCATTTTACTAGTTACAGCAGCATTTGAACACATTTATAACTAATTCCATGAAATACCACTAAAATACTTTTCAGTTGCCTACATGAGGCCTCTAAATATAGTTGGTATTTTGATAACTTCTCTGTATTCTGCTTTAAATGTGGTGAATTATTATTGACTTTAAAAGCTGGATTTTCCATCCTGTAAGCTGAAAAGTCAGAGAAGTAAGGAAAGAGAACACAGGTGGTATTTATGCCCAGTGTCTTAGTTTTAGCTTTATCAAAGAGCAATGCCTTATATACACAGCAAAGTGTGAGCAGCTGCAGCTCCATCTCTTGAATTTCAGGCCTGAAATACAGGGAGCACCTTTGAAAGTGGTTTCCTTGTTCACTCAGGTGCTCACTGATCTCAGTGTATCCAACAACTATTGGAAAAGTCTCAAGGTCTTCAGGATTATCAACAGTGGAATGAAACAGGGAGCAGAATAATCTCTCTATGTTATATTTCCTGCTATTGCTGTGACTGAAGGCACTGGCAATGTTCTGCATATTTCATTTGTTTTTCATGGTATTTTGTGACATTTGAGGTTTTCAGCAAGGGTTTAATGCTGTTCTATGCTGTTGAGAATTTCCTCTGCTAGCACTGAGTAAATGTTCTTTCTGGTCTGATCTATTGTCCCATGTATGTAATGTATCCCAAGAGAAAACCAATTGGTACCAACAACTAAAATTAGTTGGGAAGATCTTCTTTCATTACCATATTACTTACTGCAGCTGCTAGTTTCAGCTTCTGGTATTGATCACAGTTCAAAAATTAAGGATTGCATCTGCAGGTGAACAGAAATCAGCAAGCTGGATTTTGTAATCCTAAAACAGCTCTATGCTCCACCAGATCAAATTTCAAACCTACAAAGACTTAACCAGAGCAATATTGTAACTGTGGGGAAAAGAGTGGAATAATTCTTGGCATCCCTAGGAAAAGCTTGAACAACACAACCTCCAGGGTTCACGGAGCTGCCACTGAAGATTACTGAGAAGCGTCGCACAGCCGCGCGTGGGAAGTGGTGGTTGACAGCAACATCTCAAAGCCCTGCTTTACTGATGAGTTTGGCTTAACCCTAGGCCGGAGAGCTCTCCCCTCGATTAAGAACTAGTGTTTAGCACTGCTGTGGAAAAGAGCTTTTTGGGGGTGTTTGATGTCAAGGGTGTTAGCTTTCAGTGCTTGGAGCTGGCAGCTTTTCCAGCTCCGGAGAGCTGCGGATCAGTTTGCATTGCTGTATACATTTGTAACTTCCAGACTTTGACCTCACAGGATAAAATTGCCCTTCCCTGTTCTCTGCAGCTACCAGTTTGCAAGTGAACTATAAAAAGGGAACTGTGGGGCAGATGAAGGAGGGCTTTGTGTTTGCTTGTTCTATTGCAGTATGCCAGGATTTTTCCTTATTGGCCTGGAGAATTTCAGCAGTTGTTGTGACTGCTGTGGCCTCAGTGATGTACAGTCACAGCTTCTAGCATTGCCAAAAATTAGGCAGTCTGAAATAGGGTAATGTCTGTGTGTCAAAACTGTAACAATAATTTTATTAACATTTTTTGATAGTCACTTTTTGAAACATCTTCTGAGGAGTAACTTAATTGTACAGACTACCAAAGAGGATATGTAGCCTCAAGATTGACTGAACCAACCAAAATTTGAATTTTCTTCTCTCTTTCCAGTGACTCTCTATGATATCTTACCAATGCAATTTTTATTAAGACCATTTATGTATCCAGCTTCTTATTTGCAGAGTTTATGAGTGAGAAGAAGGTGGTTTTCCAGAGGTGTCCAGAAACATTTCTGCTTGGCCAGCCTGTTCCTCTCTGTTAGAGCAGCCACTAGGAAATGTACACTCAGTCAGATCATGGATGCTTCTTCCAGAGATTTACCTGCAGAAAGAACAGGTCCTTTGGCTCATCTTTCCATTAAAAATATGGAAGAAATTTGTTCTTTTTAGAGCTATTCCAGACATTTGTGATGGAAAATGAAATGAATGAATGTAGTCTAACTTTCCTGTTAGAGTTTCTTACAGACAAGCTTAGATTTTTCCTTTATTTTAGATTTTTCAAATATTCAAGTAGCTATTTATATACAAGTTTTATTCTCCAGATTACTTACCACAACTTGTTACTTTTATGAACTTCTAGGATTTTTAATTAATGCTCATTTGGCTAAGAGGATTTTAAAGCCCAATACATGCTGTTGTTTCATTCCTGGAATACTTAGCTAAGGCTCTTAATTTTTTTCAAGAGTAAGACAACATGGTGCTAAAAGTGTATTAGAATCTGTGATATGTAAGTTCCAGAGATATCCCCGTGTCTAACAGCAAAAGTCTCTTTTACAAATGTTTAGAATAAAGTAAGAGGATCTTCAGACCCCAGGGCTTTGAATTCATGGCTTGTAGCCTAAAGTGTGTTTGTGAGTCGTTTATGGCTCGGCCTGGGAGGGTACTGTGAAATAATCTACCTGCCAATAACCAGATGATGTTACACAATGCGTTAGGTCTCCACTTTGATTTAGCAATGATTTGTCTGGCTTGGAACTAACTCCATATGGTGCTTCTTATTAACATGTTCAAAGGAACAGGGCCCGTCCAACCTTCTGTCTGTAGCCTGCCAGCAAAACAATGGGTGAAAGCTCTTGCTCATAAAAGGCTGGATGTAGTGTCAGCTGTTCCCGTGACTAGGCTGAGTTTAACGAAACACTGGCATGACATTCCTTTCCCACACAGATCTGGTGATTCCTGTGAGTCTGAAGCTGCAGGTCTGAATGGTCCTAGGCGGGAACACTGACTGACATAAGATTTCTCCACTGAGATTTTTCAGTTGGACCAATCCTGGGCTTATTGGACAGAGCATCAGCCCGTGCCTTAGGTTTAGGTTTAGTTTTTCCTTTAGGGCTACTAATGTGGCTTCTTGGTTAATGTTCTTCCAAGCTTTGACCCACAATATTTTGATTAGACATCTTCTAACCTGATTGGTTTCCTGGATGCAAACAAAAAGGCACCCTGTGTCAGCTTGTGTCCCATGGAAAAATATTATAAAGTCCTTTAAAATATTGTAAATTCCTTCCTTTGGAAGCCAAAATAAGCCCTTCCCCCCCGCCCCTTACCAATTCTTGTCCTGCATGCATCTAATACAAAAGCTTATACCTTACAGGGAATAAATTTATGTAGGAGAGACTTAAAAAACATTAATATTGAACATACAAATCCACATTGTCATCCTGTCACATTTCTGCACTAAAGATTGTGAAGACCTTTGTTCTGTGGGCAGGGAGTTCCCTGGGGTTTTGCCCTGCTTCAGATGTGTGCATTTCCATTCCTGTAATCCTGTTAAGCTGTCCTACCTTCCCACCCCGTATTCATCATCTCTCTAGAAACTCTAGCCCAGTTTGTAGTACCAAGTTTTGGGTTTTTTTGCAACACTTAATACCTTTAAAAAATTCTAGCTCAGTCTGAGATTTGTCAAATATCACTTTATCCTTGAGTATGATCTCTATCATGAACACTAAGATGCATCTGTCTTTTCTAATTGAGCCTTTTCCTTATCCTCGACTTTGAGATATTATGTTCTCTGACTTCAGCTTCAAGTTTTCATGGATATTCTGGTATTTTATTTGACATAACAATGCAAAATGCTTAGTTAAGGTAATGAAATCTGCTGTCTAGAATGAAAAACCTTGAAAAAACAATGCCCTTGGTAAGTCAGAAGGAAGTGTCACGCTATATCTACTACCCCTCTGCTGCTGTGCAATTTTCAATGTTAACATCAGAACTCAAAGTCTGATGCATTTAGCAAATAGCTAATTTGCCCTTAAAGTTTGTCATTTTAAAAATAGCACTCCCAGCCTCTTGTAAGTAAGCAACTGCAAATACATAGTACAAATAAATTCCCTGCAGATCCTTTTTCATCCCAGTCATTAACCAAAGAGAAACCAGGTCAAACATCCTCAGCACTAAGAAAGTCAACCCAGGGAAAACAGACAGGAGCTGGGCTCTGCACTGGTGGGTATTTACCCTGCCACTCTGTTTCAAGCAGTGGCTTGACAATAATAGAGGCTAAATTAGAAGCTATGCTGGGTACTTTCCATGGTTAATTACTCCTACTGCTTAACTGACATCATGTTGAAAAGCTTTGTTTCCTTTAATTTTCCTAAAACTGTAATAGAAAAACATACCTTTCTCAAATTAACTGTTTGCATATTGGGGAATACCTCACTGTTGTTTCCTTCATTAGTATGAACTTTTATATTTTGAAAGGCTTTTTAAAACATTGTCTTTAGTTTCAACAACTATAATTCTTTGATTTTTCTTTCTTCATTTTTTTTCACATTACTTTTTAGAACACCTCCTTTGGTTTCTCCTTGATTTGTCAAATTTTATTTGAAATACTGTACCATACTTGTGGTCTTGTCAATACCTTGCAGAATGGAACAGCTACTTTTCATGGCTTTCATGATGCTTCTCTACCTTCCTTACAGAATTACTTTTGCTCTGTACTCATGTTCTCAACTCATTTTATTTGTGGTTTACTTTAGCCTCAGCTACAGTTCTGCAGTGGTGCTGTGTAAACAGTCTCATTTTTATATTTACTACTTTAATTCTTCTTTCTCAGGCGTACCATTTTTTTTGGTTAAATTTCATGGCATTTCTTTGGTAAGGGGCTGTAACTATGTCCTTGAGAATCTTTAAGGCATTTCCAGCATCCACAAATTGTTTCTGCTTTCAACCGTATCACTGCAGAAAATTCAGAATATAATTCAAAACCTATGACAGATCTCCCATTTAATCTCCCACCTTTCCAGGCTAAAAGTAACTATTAATGACTATTATATGAACATGTTGTTTTCTTATTATTGTCACTTGGTTGTGCAGGCAGTTAACATTAACTTCGCCTAAATGATACCCCCTTAATTTTCCTATGTAAATATCAAATGCCAGAAGCGTTACTAAAGATAAGATGCATAAGTTAAACTTCTTCCCCCTAGCCTGATAGCCCTGTGTATCAGGTTTGTCTGGCAAGGTGTTGGTGGCTGGGACGGGCTACAAGGGTGGCTTCTGGGAGAAGCAGCCCCCATGTCCAGCAGCCAGTGTCACCCAGCTCCAAGATTCACCCACCCCTGCCAAGGCTGAGCCCATCAGCAGTGGCGGTAGCACCTCTGGGATAACAGAGTTAAGGGAAAAGAAGTTATTGTGCAGAAGAAATTGTGGCTAGAGAAGAGACGAGGGAGAATATATGAGAGGAACAAGCCCGCAGACACCAAGGTCAGTGCAGAAGGAGGGGCAGGAGGTGCTCCAGATGCCGGAGATGAGATTCCCCTGCAGCCCATGGTGCAGCCCATGGTGAGGCAGCTGTGCCCCTGCAGGTCCATGGGGAAGCAGAGATCCATGTGCAACTCGTGATGGACCCACAGCAGAAGAGGAAGATGTCTGAAAGAGGCTGTGACCTCATGGGAAGTCTGTGCTCTGCCTTCTCTCCCAGGAGAAGGCTCCTGGCTGGAGCAGCTTTAGTGGGCTCCTGGTCAAGCCAAAGTCAATTCACCTAGCCCTATCAGAGAAGTAAATTTCATTATTGTGACATCATATGCTTTAGAAAATCCATTTTTATATTTATTCTCGTGTTAATGTAGTGTCCTGGCTACAAAAGAATTGTTTCATATTTTTTCCACTTTCAGATATCAGGGTTTGATCTTCAGTTCCCTAGTGACTGATGTACTTTTATTTCTTTTTGTGTAAAGGTAGGTACTTTTTTACTCTGGAATGTATCTTACCTTCCCTGAGCTCCTGCAGGAAACCATTAATAATTTGGAGGTTGTTTGGCCCAAATGTTTTTGACATTTATTCACATACTTCATATCTGTTAACTGAATTATTTTTAGCGGTTTCAGTTATGCAGTCTGGGCAATACAAACACTGACCTTACTGGTCTATTTCTCCTTAAAACCTCTGATTGGTTTGACTTCTTGTCATGAAGCTGTGTCAGGGGAGGTTTAGGTTAGACATCAGTAAAAGGTTCTTCACCCAAAGGGTGGCCGGACACTGGAACAGGCTCCCCAGGGAAGTGGTCACAGCACCAAACCTGACAGAGCTAAAGGAGCATTTGGACAATGCTCTCAGGCACATGGTGTGACTCTTGGGGTGTCTTATGCACAGCCAGGAGTTGGACTTCAAGGATCCTTGTTGGTGTCTCCAAACTCAGGATGTTCTATGATACTGCGATTCTTTCCTGATAAGCACAGTTACAAAAACCTTGTTTAGATTTTCTGCTGAGGCTGTATCTGTTCTGAACACTTACACATCGATCCTCTAGTAGCCCTAGAGACACTCTTGTCAGGCTTTCTACTTTTATGAAGGAGTAGTTTCTATTTGGTTTTATGCCTTTAGCAACATTTCCTCAATTTTTTTGGCTTACCTTAATTTTTGAGTTCTTTTCTCCTTATTTGGACATTTGGACTCAAAAGACCATCATATTTCTAGAAGCTTCTCTAACTTCGTGCTTCATTCCTGTGGGCAATCTAGTCTTAGTTTGTGTTTCAGGAATAGCTGGTTATATTTTCAGCCTTTAGGATGATATATTTAAACTGTTTCTGTCATAGCTCCAAGTTTTGCATCTTTTGAGTTTCGTGCATTATCTGAAAATAGTTTTATTTTAAATTTTGTTTTTATGTGATGTCTCTTTTGAGATAAACCACTTCATTAAGGCTTTGAGGGAGAGGACATTGTATTTTTTTAATATGCTGAGTAAGTGAATGCATGTATGAAAAACAAGCCTGACTAATATAGCTGTGGGTTTGGTTTTGGTGGAGTTTCATTTGTTTGGCTTTGGTTTGGCTTTGTTTAGATTCTGGGGTTTTACTGTTGTTGTTTTGTTTTACCTTTTCTTTTTCTTTTTTTTTTTTCCCCCCTGAGTTTTCCCATATTCTATTCTATTCTATTCTATTCTATTCTATTCTATTCTATTCTATTCTATTCTATTCTATTCTATTCTATTCTTTATTTGAAGGTACACAGGCCTTATGACTTAATTTGTCAGTTTTGCACTATGATCTCACCTTCTGTCCGCTTTCCCACTAAGTGGTAAATTCAGGGGGTGCCATCAGGGAGTTCTTTCGTGTCCTATGCAGTAACTTGCATATTGAACCAGAACCTTCAGAACCTCTCTCTTGCTGTTCTCTGGATTATGGCCTGTCACTGTACCATAACTGTTGTCTTGTTCCTGAATTTGCTGTTAAGGTGCTCTATAAAACTGAACATTTTTTCCTCATAGTCAGAAAAGTCACCAGAAGGCTTTTTAGCATCAAAGCTCTTGTCATCGATGTTCTTGGTGACTGAACCCTTCACCTGTGTAACTCACCTTTCCTCGCTCTGTGAAGGGTAAGAGAATTGCAGGGCAGTATGTGGCCATTGTGTGGAGGAGCCATCACCACAAATGGGGTTGGGGATATCGTGGTCTTCTGAGACTTCTCTTTTGCATCACGAGTATTGTGAGCCTGGAATTAAATCACTCCATGGCATCTCCAGACAGCATTCTTCCTTTTGCTCGTAAACTCTGCAAATGGGAAGCTGCATAGACAAACATAATTTTAATAAAAATGGTATTGATAATATTGTCCTGTAGAGCCACTTGAGAGAGAGAAACCACTTAAAATCTTGGTTGGTGCAGTAAATCTTAGAACTGCACATTCACCTCACTGTAGAGGAACTTTAGTGTGCCAATAGGTCTCAGACAGGCAAGGTGAGCATGAGGAACATCAGTTCCACTGATGTGAACGTGAATTAAGTGCTCAGCCTGTTCAGGAGCTGAGCAAATCCCACCAGCTACAGTTTTGGGACTCCAAATACCTTTGAAAATCATATCCATCAGATTTGTGATGTGCTCTACACAGATGAATGAGCTGTTACTTTGGGAAAGGCTGGTGCATGAGTTATACGAGTGGGAGACTTGATGTACAAATGATTTTTGGTGTAAGAGAACTAGAACTATGTTAGGCAATCCAAGAGGTCCTGATTCCCACGTCAGTTTCTGAACCGTTCTTTTCTTCTGTTGTTTCTTCTAAACACAGTGACCTGTAATAGATTTTATTTCTGTTTCAGTGCCCTATGGTGTTCGTATTTTCTTTTGTTTAGTTCTGATTTCATCTTCCTTTTTCTGGCATACTTATGCACTGAGATATCTTTCAGCTCAGTCCCTTTATCCCCTGCACTGTTCTCTCTGACAGGTCCCATTTAACAATACTAGTCTGTCCTTCTCTCAAAAGTGTTTGCGATGTCCTTGGTCTGTTATTTATTTCTCTCTGTCTTCTTTTCATTCCATCCTTATTTTTTTTAATAAACCCTAAAAATCTGGGGTTTATTATTCCTTGGACCACGCACCTGCAGTGGTTTCCATGGCAACATGATTCTGCAGCCCCCAGCTATTTCATTCCTCATTCTTATTAGCAGTTTGCTGGATGCTGGTAAAAATATTGTGGGTTTGGAGAGGCAACCTTGCAGCTGAGAGCACAAGCATTTAATTACTTTGAAACTGCTTGTCTGGTTGTAAGTCCAGTCACTTTCCCTGGGCTGAGAACACAAGTCAGCTATGACTATTTAGCAATATCATCCCATTAGCTGTGCTTCCTTGTAACCTTTGCATATCTACCTTATGCTTAAGTTGATACCTCATACTCAATACAATTATCTATTATGATCCAAGCACGTTCAGGTTGCTCTCATTTTTCCTGTGTCTTTCAGGAAATCTGAAAAATAACTGCATTCCTTTAAATGAAATGTTTAAAAAGCTTACTGTAGACAAGCAGAAGCTGGGCTGTCAAACCTCCTAAGTACTGTCACAAAAATACCTCCATCATGTCCCTGAAAGTAAAGTCCTTACTACTTTGTGATGGGGTCTTGAGCAGAGATTATATTGAAAGAATATAATGATCTTTCCGTCTGCAAATCTGTCTTAGTTTTATGCCCCTCATCACAGTGGAATTTGAATGTCTAATGAAGAGAAATGATGGGTGAGGATTCAAGGAGAAAATCAATCTTATTTTACTTAGGTCTTACCTAGCTTCTGCTAATAAAAGTGTAGTGAGTTAACACCGGTTGTATTATTGCCAATAAAAGTGGTGCTATTGTAAGGAGACTGGCTTCATATTTGTTTTATTATTCCCACAAAACAAATGTAAAATAAATACTATGAAAAAATATAAATAATCTATTCTGGTTTTTTGTAACCTGATTTTGTAACCTCATAAAATTATATATATAAAATAATGGTTTAAACAAAGATAAAAATACACAATCTGAAGTACCAGTAACATCAAAGATAGGGTTTAGCTAAAAGACGAAAACTTTTGACAGTCAAACAAAAAAGAAAAACCCCTCACACACTAAACCCCTGGTGTCAGCCTTTGAAGAATCAAGTTATAAGAGGAAGCAACAGAGAGGAACTGTCTGTGAAAATGGGAATTTTAAGATGGCCAAGCAGAAGTTTTTTTGAAATCCAGACAGATGCTGGATAATGCCAACTTGCTGAGCCACATTTGTATCTGGTTCATGAAATACAAATTTATTGAAATAAAAACATCATTGAAAGGTGTTATTTTGATAGCTCTTTCAAACAATCTTTTAACATAGTTTAAAGATGAATGTAATCTTTATTTCTAAATTACTTTACTGAAATAATTATTTTGGCTGCTTTTATATCAACATTAAATTGTAAGAATTATTCAAGTGTGATATCATCAATGATATAAACAACTTTATTGAATTTTTTTAGGATTTTTTTCCATTAGAATTTCTCTTATGCTTAGCTCCATATAATTATTTGAAATAGAGCAGAAAGTCAGTGTCCTGATATTAGATATATTTATGAATTTGTAGATTTTTTATCTTTTCTTCTAAATTGTTAAATAGACCAATTTATTTCATATTTTACATGAAGAAATTATACTCTGTGTACTCTAAAAAACAAAAAATGGAGGGAAACTGAAGGATCAATTACTAGCATTCTTAATGTGAAGGGAAGATTTAGTAAAGTTGTTGGTATTTTCTGGTTTGCTTTTTTCTACATATGAGAATAATGATATGCTTTTGAATCAAGGATTTTTCCTGTCCTCTTTTTAGTGAGATTCATAATGTATTTTAAGACAGTAAAATGGGTCTTGTTTTTTTGGTTGGTTTTCTTAGGCTAAAAGAAATAAGTAACTAGAATAATTAAATAATTATATATCAGATAAAGTGTTCTCTAGTATTGTCCATGTATTTTGTTTTATATTCATCATGCCTTGGGCTTTTTGTTGGAAAAACTCTTGTCTTTGCTTCCATTGACTCCTGCAGATAAGCCTTGGCACTTCTGAACATTCAGTGTGTTGTTAGTTGCTATTTATAGTAACGTACATTTCTGTATTCCCACCAGCACGGAATCAAAAGGCTGGAACTGGCTGAAATGTAGGTGTGGGTAGCAGGTTCAACATCACTCAGTTTGTACAGATGCTGTAAAAGTGTGCAAGGGCAAGTCTCACTCCAGAGTCCAACTCAGCAGTTTTCACTAAGTGAATAGGAAAAAAAGGCACTGCTCTCTTCTAACTCCAGCCTGGGATATGCGGGTGAAACTGGATTCTCCTCTCATGTTGCCTGGTGACCTGTAAAAAGATTCAGCACCTCAAGCACAGAATAACTGAGGAGTCTTTTGGGTTTGGGGGTGTATTTCCCACCCAGAGACTGTTCTGTAGTCATGCCTCTTCAAGAGAATTCTTGTGTATGTCTGTGTTCAGAACAAGTGTCAACGAAGATATCGTATGAACCTTTTAGTGGAGGGGAGTTAAAAAAAAACCCCTTGAAACTGTCTACAGAATATGGGCAATATAGGAGTTTTATGGGTGTTGGGCATGCAACAGATGGAAGTCTTTATTCTGTGTTTTGTATATGTACAAATATACCCACCTTACTATAGAATTGGTGATCAATAAGCACAAGTCACAGTTTGTGTGGAGTGCTGAGAGACCTGCACTGCTGTCCATAAGCCTCCAGTGATCTTGGGGGGAGGTCCCTCTGCAAAGCTGAGTGTCTAGGTAGGCTTACTGTTTGTCCTGAACATTTGGGTCAGGTTAAGAGAATCATTGAATAGTTTGGGTTGGGAGGCACCTTTGAAGGTCACCAAGTCCAAGCCTCCTGCAGTAAGCAGGGACATCTTCAACTAGATCAGGTCATTCAGAGCTGTATCCAATCTGACCTTGGACACTTCCAGGGAAGGGGCATCCAACATCTCTCTGGGCAACCTGTGCCAGTGCCTCACCCACCCCACTGTAAAAAACGTATTCCTTATATCTGATCTATACCTACCCTCCTTCAGTTTAAAGCCATTACCCCCTGTCCTATCACTACAGACTCTATTAAAATAAACTCTGTCCCCATCTTTCTTATCGGTCCCCTCTAAGTACTGAAGGGCTGCTGCAGCCAGGGCTGGGGACATGAGCACAACATGGCCCAGAGCTCTGCAGCCAATGATGGGTGTCCAGGACCCCAGAAAGAGTGACCACAGGCTACAGCAGGAAAAGAGTGAATTTTAAGACTGGATCTGTGTTTCCCAGGTCTGCATTGCTATTCCTGTGAATTTCAGTTTGAGTGGAAAGTAAGAGCTGTGTGCTGTTTTAAATAAATGGAGCTATCTGGGTTTTGAGTCATTATTTATTCACTGGAATTAATTTTGTTTTCTGACAGGTGCAGTGTGTGATTTGGGTTAAACAATGTCTGCTTCCATTCATTAAAACTTCCTCTGCTTCAACATCTCTTTTTTTTTTTTTTTTTTTTTTAAGGATTGTCCAGTAGAGTGGACACAAGATCTGGACAAGTAATTAATTAACTAATTATTCTAAAATGAATTCTAATTCTTGATTTATAAAGGGGAAGTTCTGCAGGTTTTAGTGTATTGCTCTCTATCAGCCCCAGTACACTCAAAAAAGTGTAGCTGGAATGTATTGAAAACCATTTAGTTAATGATTCAGAACATTTTTCAGGCCAAATTGGACTTATTAATTGTGGAAAGTGGTGATTTATGTATATACTCCTATGTGGAGTACAATGGTTTATCTATCTGTGCAAGTCTACACGGTATAACAACAAGATTCAAAAATTAAGTACTCACAAGAAAAATAAATGGTACCTGTATTGAATATCCCTTTTTGCAGCCACAAAATCCATAAACATTAGATTAGATTAGATTATGGAGGTAGGCAGGGTGGGAATGCCATCTAATTTTTTTTCTTTTTTTTTTCCGTGTCTGTTAAGTTGCAAAGAGTAACAGCAGACACAGAAGATGAGTGTGGATTAACCATTCACGAACACTACCTTCTCCCCCACTGCCCTCTGCAATTTCAGCACGCTGTTGGTGACTGAACTACCTCTTCAAGGTGGCAAACAGAATTTTTGTGGCAAAGAAGTCACAGTTCAGCATTTGGCTTCTTACTGGTGAATTTTTCTTGATGAATGAAAAGGAATCCTATCTATGGCACTTGCAGAATTCAGACCATCTGATGGGACTAAGAGGAATAATAGTTTTAAGCTGACAAGATAGGCTCTGAAATAGTCATGCTACTGCTTTATGTGAACATACTTCTACTGATTTTTTTCTTAAATGTGTATAGTATTGTTACATTTCCCTGGGGAATGGTATGATCCTCCCAAGAGACCCCCACAAGCTGTAACTGTGTTAGCCTGACCCTTCCTTCCTTTCTGTATCCCA
>WEIT01038529.1:45898-82595 GCA_013389985.1 Dryoscopus gambensis | reverse complement strand
CCAAGGCTTGAACCAATGAAAAGCTCACAGGGGAGGGACCAAAGGCAGGGTTACATCTTAGGAATACACCATGCATTTCGGAAGGGGGAAACAGAACAAACCATTCAAAGGAAAATACATCACCACATAGTATAAAAAATATCACAAGAAGGATTTGGATCCTGACATGAGATGAGAACAGCTGTTGTTAGAGATGAGAGCAGCAAAGAAAGGCCACTGGCATCTTCTGGAATCTTTGTGACTGTCTTATGCAACTATGTCTTGTGCCTGCACTCTGAATTCGCCTGGGCTACAAAAGTGTTCTGTGGCACTTGTTAAAATTATGATGCCATAAGTGGACCCTGCTGTGTGTACAGAGCATCAGACTCACTTGCCAAGGGGAGAATGATGCTGTGTATCCGATGAGCATGCTTCACACAGTAAGGAGACATTGTGGGGCCAATGTCCTGATGGGTCTTGTCACAGGCAGACCAAGACAGAACCAGCAAATCACACTAAAACTAACAAAGAAATCCCCAAGGATTCACTGGGCGCTGTGGAATAGTTGCCATATGCATGATGTCTGAGGAACAAAAGCAATTACAAGCCACTGGTTTGACTGGTTCGGTGAAAGAGAAAGGAGATGCTGGGTAGCATGCTGAGAGGCTGCCAGCCATGCCTGCACAGCTGGTGGTGGGAGGGAGTGACTTTGATGCCTTGAGTGGCTACCTAGAAACAGCAACTAGACAGGAGTAAGGGAATGAAGTTAGGTATTTATTTGAAAGGCCTTCAAAGGTACACCCTGGGGAGCCACACGCTACTTCCAAATGCACCCCAAGATGGACGACAGGTCATGAGTTCTTCACACTTTTATAGGTTTGGTCAACTTGCATATCAGCATAAATTTGCCAATTAAAACTTTAGCTAACAATGTAATTTCTTCAATTTCCCCACCTCTCCAGAGGCCCTAGCTTACACCTTTTGGCTTAGGACAATCTGAGTGTCCTTGAATAGCAAGCTCAGAGAGGCTTTGTTGTGTCTATCTGGCCTCAGAGAGCAGCTAACAAGCTACAAGAAACTTCAGAGTTACACACTAGGCAATATAGGATTTGAAAAATATAAAAGTTAAAAACCTAAGGCATCAACTTCAGCTTGCCACAGCTATCTGTCACCTTGAAATGACAGATCCTTTGTCTCCCTTCTGCCTGACATCTCTGTACAATGGGTAGTTTGGCTTTGTGCCTCTTTGATTCTAAAGCACTTTCTAAACCTTCTAGTGGGGCTGCAAATATTAACAAAGAGGATTGCTGTGTAGTGAACGTCCACTCTCACAGAGGCTGTCCTGGCAGAAACAAGAGATTTCCATGACAGCACTCTCTTAAACCTCTCCCCAGTCTTAGTTAAAACAAAAGTTTATTTGTATTCACAAAACCTTTTCAGACTTACTGGGACAACTCACGTGTCCCAATAGATAAGACAGCTGCATGGAGCAGGTGACACTCAATTCCAGACTTGGATGAGGATTAAATTTATAAAAGTATGTGCTGTCTTGACAGGAGTGCGTTTAAAAGCTTTTAATATCTGAGACTAGAGCCTGCCTGTTCCCAAGCACAGGGCTATGCCCCGTGCAGGGAATAACCTTGCTCAGCTCTCTGGATACAGAGCTAGGAGCTATGTTTCTCATCAGATTGCTGTGGCTGTGATTTACATGAATTTGGACAGGTTGTTAGGGAAGTTGAGAATGGTCATGAGAAACGTGTTTAGTTTAACAAACTAGTTAGAAGTGCTGATGCTTCTGGAAAGAAAGTTCCTTTATATTGTCCGTTGAATACCCAGTGAGATCCAGGGTAACAGCTACCCTTGTGAAAGAGAAGATGAAATAAAAGATGATTTTATTACCTGAGAAACAGCTTTACTTCAGTCTTACCTTTCCATAGCGGCATATAAACCTTCTGTGTGTCTTGGCACCAGAAACATATTAACAATGAATAGTTTTTGTTGTGGTGGTTTTTTTGAGAGACCATCTGTGCAACAAAATGCAGATCTGCTGGAATGCTTACGTTGTGGAAAACAGAGCTGGAAATGGAGTTGAACTTTACAAACAGTTGGGGTTAATCTACATATAGCAATTACTTTTGTTGTCAACAGTTTAGATTTACCAGTTCAGAAGGGTTTAAGAGAATTGGACTTCTTTTAAAACAAAGTGTAAAATACATGTAAATGAGCCTGTGCTGCCTCAAAAGCTCCCCTTCAGGCCTGCCACTTAAGACAGGCTTGCAGGGACTTCTTATTAACTACCTTCATGTGGCTGTGGCAGGAGGTCCCAGCAGAGTTTGAAGGTCCATTCCACTAGTTTATGCCCAAATACATTTTTTGCTGGTGTCTGTACCATGATGACAGAGAAGGGATGTCAGTCCCAAGGATTCTTTTGAAGGAGAAAAAAAGTTGCAAGTTGGAGATATGCACTAATCATTACCATTTACTTCTTATTAGTATTTACTAGTGATAGCAGCAAGTGTATTGATAAACAAAGTCAGGAGGAGCAGAGTGGGACAACCCCTCAATAAAATCAGGGTGGGAATGGGGCCATGAAAATTATAAGACACAGTGACTTAATCTGTGACTCAAGTTTTAAAATGGATTTAATAGCCACTAAGCACACTGCTTTTTACTAAAAGATCAGCATGACTTTACCATGAATGAGATAGCAAATTTTGCACTGTTTATGTTTTGAATGCCCAATATGTGCAAAATAATAAAATTCCCCAGATTTCTGACACCATTCCAAACTACTGTTGAGTCTGCCTCAAAATCATCCCTGATATTTTTGTAAGGTGGATCAGGCACAGACATATCTAAGTAATGATTCTCTTGAAAGAGAAGAAGGGAAAGTCTATTCCCTACAAAGTGAATCCAGTATGAAGCAAGAACCTGATTTACTCTTGTATTCAACATTTGTCTTAAGTACAGTGCAAATGAAATGAGGCAAGGGACCTTTGTAAGCTGAAGTTGCCATCTGTAGTAAGAAAAAGAATCTTATGCTGGAACTAATTACATGACTTTAGGGATCTTACAAAAGGAATATCCAGAGGATCCTCTTGGTGATCCATTCTTTCTCACAAATCAAAGTAGGTGAAGAAAAGAGAATCCTGGAGCTCAGCCAGTGGTTATGTGAATGATTTAAAACTAAAGGTCTTGTTTCTGAAAAATGGCAGTACTGTGGTCTGGTGCTTCAGCCAAAAATGGTTGTAAAATTGAAATTGTTCATCTTCCCTTGAGGGCACTAATTCTGTCAGCCAGCAACTATCTGGGACAGCCACAAGTGTCTTAAAACAGAAGCTTGAAAGGAGACAAAGTGAGTGTTAGACAAACTCAGTCTTCCACGAATAAGTTGAACAAAGAATCGTTTGGCTGAAGGTTCTTGTTTCCAGCAGTAAGGTGTTTCATGCAATGAAGTCAAGCAAGGCACCAGTGTTTTCTTCTACCTAGTCAGAATATATATTTGCTATGGTAATAATAAATATGTAATATATTTAGAACTCTTTGATTTTTCAAGTTTTTAGTAACACGTTTTGTCACATAAAATGTCCAGATTTTCACTAGATGAAGTGTTCCTAGCTTCTGCCCTGGTGGAAAAGGCAAGCTTGGTGGAAAAGGCAAGCTTGGTGGAAAAGACAAGACTGGTCCTTGGGTGCTGGATAAGGATAGTAGAGAGTAGAATGAGAAGGTAATTTTCATCTAGCATTGCTGAGTCAGTAGATTTGTTATTTAAGTCTTCACAAATACAATAAAATTACTGAGAATTTAGAACTGATTCACAGCTGTTTTATGGTGAAAAGCTTAGGCAGATGAAAGTTCTGCAAAAGAAGACTGATGTGTTTTGGTAGTTTGGGATAAGACTCTCCTAAGTGGAGCAAATGGAGGACTGAAAAGGTTTTCTTTTTACAGGTAAGTGTAGAGCTATCAATATGTCAAATCCTTTGGCTTAGAGATTTTTTTTTTTAACAGTAGATATAATTAACAACTTGAACAAAAATTTTTTTAAAAAGTGATTTCTTTTACCTTTTACTATTTTTATTGGTATTTTCTCTCAGATGACAAACCTTTAGTAAAACTCATGTACAAGTTTCTGCAGTAAATGCACAGAGTAACATCTTGTCAGATGAGCTGATCTCCAAAATTCTTTCCTTTAGATCCTAACTAATTTATTCTCATCTTAGACTCAGTGCCCTTCTGCACACAGATGTAGATTAAGGCACATAGATACCATTCTACCCTACCAGGCACTGTTACTCACATGTAAAGTGAGTTAGAAGGTGTTCATTCTTCAGTATCTCTCCTATATTAATTTATATGGACAGTTTTAAAGGCGACTTTTTGAATTATTTTGTCCCCTTCCTATGATTTGATCAGCTGAAAAAAGCCTTATTGTACTTTCAGGTTATCTTACCTGTACTTGTGTGATTTATTTACATAATTGTTTATGTTTAGAGATTTCATTGCTCACTAAAATTGGGATGTGTTATTGCAGTTTTTAACCCAGAGAGGTCAAGAATATAAGGTTTACTTTGAGACATGAGCTAAGACATGGGAAAAGATTATTACCATCATAACTTCAAGAACGGCACTGATTAATATTTAGTAGAAATAACCCTTTACTTTGATACTGCAGCAATCCTGTAGCATCAAATTAATACCATTTTGGCTGGTCATGGAGGCCCCCATATAGGAGAACTATTTAGAAAAGGTTTTACTGTCCCTTAAGGCTGAATCCTGTTCTGTTCCTCATAGCTGTGATTCTGCAGTCTCCCAGTAAGACTGTCCTGGTGATAAAAATCCTACAGGAAAGTGGTTGTAAGCATTGTAAGCCAACCCCAAGAAATTGAAAACGAAGGAATATTGAAAGTCCTGATGGCTCTTTCCATTTCCTGTGCTTGAGGTCCAGCCACAGTGTCTAACATGTGTCTTGTAAGTCACAAAAGCAATCATTGTTCCAGAGGTGAAGTAGACAATAGAAAGGAGAAGAAAGATATAATTGCAAGGAGAGATGAAATGATTCACCTTCTCTGATACCTGACAGAGGAGGAATGCTGCCTTTCTCCTGCTCCCAAGGCAGCAGCAGAAGCATGGAGCTAGCAGCAATATCCCGGCATCCGTCTGGGATTGAGAAGCTTGACTGCTTTGCTTGTCATGTCTGGTTTACAACACTGGTATCTATTTCTGTTAAAAAAGGTGTGTTGCAAACAGGAGAGAGCTGTAATAATTATAAACATGTTGGGCAAACTTTTTAAACTCATGTAGTTTATATGCACATGCCTACCCAGCAAGGCAGGAGCCTTGGAGGGAAGAGTACACAGGCAAGACACAAAGATTTTTTCAAAGGAAAGAGAAGGAATCTAAAAAGAAAACTGCTTTTTGTGGCATTCAGTGTGTGAATCTTGTAGGCGATGTCTTGTTTTCTAAAAGAATTAAAACTGCTGCTGGGTTTCTGTCAGAGAAGGCCCAGCAGGCTGAACCCGAGCTGGCTGCAATGTGAGCTGGCTGGCAGCACACAGCATCAGACCCGTCTGACTCAGCAGCAGAGCCTCCCATGCATCCCCTAGTCCAGCCCTTGTACCAGGCATCAGTGTTACAATGATTAAGGCTTGGGTAAATATCATAGGGACACCCTCTTTAGGGTAAAATTTAGTTGGGGTAATCCTTATTGTTCTATCAGTAAACATTACCAGGAATAAAATGTGGGTTTTATCAGAAGTGGTCAATTTTGTGTCATTAACCATCTTTGCCTCTTGAATTATTTTGGATTTACAGTTTGCTGCAGAGTTGTGTTGTTATTTTCTCTCTTTTGCCTTTCCTAAGTATTTAAATGCCTGCTTGCAAAATTCCAAAGACATCATGTACAGATACTCCCCCACTTTTCTTTTTGTTTAAGTAGAAAATCCTAGAAATGAGAACTGGGAATTGTTTGCACAGCCTGTGTGCCAGCAGGAAAGGTGACCATCTGGAAAGCAACTTTGCAGCAAAGGACTCTGGAGTCTTCATGGATACCAGATTGAACATGAGCCAACACCAAAGGCAGCAAATGGTCCCTCCTGGCGGCACTCAGGAGCGCTGCTGGTGGGATGAGGGAGGTGACCCTTCCTGGACTCAGCATTGATGTGGCAATGCTCAAAGCCCTGTGTTCAGCTGCAGGCTCTCCAGTACCAGGGAGAAAAGGACAGAGTGGAGAGGGTGCAGTGAAGGGTGTATACATACCTCAAGAAACAGAGCAAGGAAGATGGAGCCGGATTCTTTTCAGTAGTGCACACTGGCAGAACAAGAGCCAAGAGATACAAACTGAAACATGTTTCTCAGTGAGGGTGACTGAGCACTGGCACTAACAGGACAGACCTAGCAGAATAGATAATCGATCTTGGTCTGTGTTTTAACCTCTAACTAATTTTGTGATGGATCTTTGTTACTTGCGTGAACAATTTGTTCATTTTTGAGCTGAGGAACATCTTCATGGTATCTCCAAAATTAGTTTTATGCTTTTCAAAACCTTAGAAGCATTAAAGAAGAATAAGAAAGAAAAACATGAAGATTCTGCTTTTGCAAGTTTATTCTGTGGCTGGAAGGAAATTTCATATGTGCTTAACCAAATCTGTATAAGCCTCCTGAAAATAAAGTAAAATGTCCCTTTTCTGATGAAAAGCACTTCAGTAAAACCAGTTAGTGTGACTATTACAATTTTATTTGGATTCAAGCAAAGTCTTTTCATGCAAAAGACATTTTCTTTGGCAGTATTTAAAAACTGACAGAAAAGCTGGTATTTAAAATGCAGCATCAGAGGAGATGAGAGTTTGGAAGGAAAAGCAGTTGGTGTTTGCCTGCCCTTGGCTTGTCTAATGCTGTTGTGTTCTGTATAATTAATAACAATAATATGGGCTTCCTGGTAAAATGAATATATTCAATTTTATGGGTCAATAACAAACTCTATCTATCTATCTATCTATCTATCTATCTATCTATCTATCTATCAGATGCATGATAGCATATCTGTGTAGGCATCATTTAGACTCAAGTGAATTAAATTCAAGATCTTGGTTCTAGTAAGTTGCTTGATAAATTGAAGCTGTTAAAAAGCATCTTTTCAAATACTTTTAGAACTGTGGATGAGAAATACTGTAAGATCTCAGTATTTTTATTGTAGTAATTTACGTTTCATCTTTAAACTTTTGATTAGGATAGACTTGAAAAAATACTTACTCAATACTGTAGCAAATTAATTCCAATTTGCAGTTCATTTCAATTTATTTGCAAATGAGAATTCAATAATTTCTATTAATAAGTAACCTGCAAATTTCTGAAAAAAACTTTTTTGAGGACTTTGCAGGCAATCGTAAGCTTTTTTATTCTTAAGATGACATAATATTTAGAATCTTACTAGATATTTGATTTTCTCTCTTTTTTTGAAAAAGTAAAACAACATTCTCAAATTCTGTCTTCCTACAAACTTGCCCGTGCTACAGATATTAGGAAGCTTAGCATATCATACCAATACCAATAGTCCAGGAATATAAAAAATTCAAAAGACTTAAAATTGCAGTCTCCCCTTACCTGGTTGCCTAAAGTGAATTTTGATCTGTTAAGCACAAAGTCTTAATACTGTGGTGTGTTTTTATTTTCAGACCATTTGCTACCAGAACCTCCTGGGGAACTTTTGTAGTGTTCTAGAATGAAATGGGTTCCACCTTACCTGATAACTGTAGCAAAGGTTGATCCTCAGAGCTGAGTCAGCTGGAGAAGAAAAGGTAGAAATCTTAAACTTCTAAAATCATAATAAGGTACTAAAATACTGGAAGATTTACAGAAAAATGTGAAAACATAAAAGGCATTTTCCCAAGATGTTAACTTACCAGGAATCTTAAATATTTCATGCTGAACATTCTGTGACTAAAAAATTTACATTGCAAATAATGGCATAATTCTATGACAGTTTGTACAAACGGAAAACTGCATTGTACTTGGTATTCTGGCATTAAAATAGTTCTTTATTACAGCTTATATGCACATATCAATAAAGTTTTAATTCTAAAGTGTCATTTATGAAGTTGTTGGTTTGGCTTTTGCATGAGTTAATTACCTAAAGATTTGTCATTTGTAAAATTGTTAATTTGACTTCTGCATGAGTTAATTACTTAAGGTGTTAAAACTATTATTGTGTTCAAACTTATTATTAATCCATGTTAAATTCCTTCCACCTGTTATTCACTACAAATGCAGTACAAGTTTATTGTTTATACCCTTTAAAAAGTCATTGAATGTTGTACAAGAGGTTAAAACTGATGTTGTTAGTAGTTCTATTAATGTGTAATGTTCCTTACTTAAATAAGTTGTGTGTTAATAATAATTTTCAAGACTCTCTCCCTCCAGGACTCTCAGCAACCCACAAAGTCAGCATACTAAAGACACTTCAGACCCTTTCTAACGGCCGGTAACTTGCAACCATGGCAACCATGCATTTCAATGAGGGACTTTTCCCGCCATCAGAAAGGATTACCTCACCCCCTCAACCCCCCCGAGCAGCAAGCGAGCCGCTGGCTGAAGGAACTGATGTCATGACTCATGCATCCAACCAGCGGAGGCCATGCAGGCCGGACTATGGGCGGACTGTGGGCGTACCCAGGAGGGGCCAGAGGGTTTAAAAACTCCTGCACAAGTTGAAGCGCCGTCTTTCTCTCCTTGGATTAGCGTTGGAAGAGACCCAACACTGTGGCTCTCGGTCACCCTACCTCTTTAGAGGCTCTATTAATTCAACCAGGCTTTGGAATAGCTAAAGCCACCACAGCGTTGCTGGGCTTTGGCTCTGAGGCTCTTGGCCGGTTCGGCAAAAGAGTTCTCAATCCTCGCACCCGGACTTTTACCTTATAATTTTATTTAGCAATTTTTATTTTTTTATACTGTTATATCTTTAATTAATCTTTGATTAAATAAATTACTTTTTTATGGTAATTCCAAGAGTTGCTGTTTCTTATAACATAAAGGAGTCCCTGTGATGGCAGAATAGTGGCTATCCTCTTGTCTCAGGTGTCCATTGCAATGCTTATTTCTATCTTTGTTCTTTGAAAAATATCAAAGAATGAAACTAAGCTCACTGATCATGTGGGGATATGCTAATAAGTAGTGGGCCATGGAAGCTATTCCATAGGTTTACCTGTTTCAGAGGTAAATTTGGTATGTTTATTTCTTACTTTAATTTAAGAGGAAGAATACAAAACAAATAAAATGAGAGAGGTGATTACTAAACAAGAAGTCTGCAACTACTGTAAAAGCACACTCCAGAGCAATGTTGTTGCATGTTCCCAGATGGCTGAATCTGTTCTACCTCTTGTCTGTACATCACTGTCTCTCTGGATGAGGAGAAGAGTGGCTGTGATCTTGGGGCTGGCTACAATCCATAACTGCCAGTTCATGCACCTTCCCAAGTATGTGGTTGGTTTGGGTTTTTTAGGGGTGATGGGATTGTTTTTAGTTTGTTTGATTTGGTTTTTGTTTGTCTGGAGGTGGGTTTTTTTGGTTTTGTTTTTTTTGTTGTTGTTGGTGGGTTTTTTTTGTTTTTTTTGTTTTTTTTTTTTAATTTTTTAATGTCATTTTAGAGCAAAACTAATGACTTATGGCTGCCAAAAGAGTCTGAAAAGAAAAGCTTCTTGGTTTCAGTGGTCTCAGAGTGCACTTGTGTCTTCCTACATAAAAATGTGTATTGTGTACGTGTTGTTTGACCTGAATCCACCTGAAGATGACAACATAAGGGAGAATGGCACACTTAACTGTGTTCAGCAGACATGATGACAAATACATTCACTCCTGCATCTGCCACAGACCTCATTGTGCGTGAAAAAAAAGAATTCTGAAAACTATGGGAACAAAACAGTGCAAGCAAGCCCCATAGTTACAGAGAGATGCTGCAGAGTCCCAACAAGCTGCTCATCCTCATCCTTCCCAGGCCAAGAGTCAACTTTCTGCAATATGTGTCAGCTCTGGACACTTATTTCTCAGGGCCCTGCATGTCACATTCTTGCTTCATCCCAGCATTGCTGCTGTCTGGCTTTGGTTTTGCTTTTATTGTGGTTTAAACTGGACCCAGGTGCATTTTGGAAATGTATATTTATAAGAGCATGTATTGGTATTGCAAAGTCCCAGAATGTGCAAAATTAGCTTTCTTTTGCTCTGTTCACTCTGGCACCTCTTCAGCTTTCCTCACAGAGTCCCTGGGCGAAGAAGTGCAACTGTACCTCTTGCCCTGGAAGTCGTGGTACATGGTTTCATTAAGACTGAGTGAGGTGGTTGGAATTCCAGAGGGTTTTTATAATTTAGCAAACTTGTAATAACCTCTGGCTGTGGGGAAATGCTGTAACACTTGCATTTCTTGATAATAATGGCAGACAAAAACCATGATTTCTGATCTGTATTACTTCTGAGATTATTATTTCTCCTATGAAATGCTAGGATAATAGGAATGCTTTCTTATTCTCATGGTTATCATCTTCTTATAGTAATTTTTTAGCAGCTATTGTTATTGCTTGTCATTTTGTTTAAGAAAAGAAATAATTTTGCTATCTTAGCTTCTATGTGATTGGGAAAGGTATGAGCTTCAGGAGCAAGCTATTTCCTTTGTCAGTTGTATGCACACAAATGCACGACATTCACCCTTGCTGTTGTCTTGAACAAAGAAATTATTTTTAATGAAAAAATCTGCTGACAACAAAGTCAGAAGAACGCTGGAGGACAGTTATGGCTTATCCTTTCCTGGGCTATAGACTTGCAGTTTGTCTCTGGCCTCAAACTGCCATAACCAAGGCACAAGTGCTACTTCAAAGAAGTCACAAAGCCATTGGTAAGACCAGCACAAACTGGTTTTCAGTATGAACTCTTGTAGACATAGCTGAATATTTTTATATAGTGTAGGCCTTTGTATTTGTTCAGTTTTCCTTGTGAATCTCAGCTTGACTGCTCCTCAGTTCCAGCAGCATCAGGGCAATGTGAACCAAACCATTTAATGTGTCTCAGCTCAGTGTAGGAAGGGCAAGGCTCCAAGTTTCCATGTAGCATGTTTTGAAATTGTGGTGCCTGACTATGGCAATTTCAGGATCACTGCCATTTCTCAGTCCTCTTCAAAGACCTAAGTTTGCATCACAGTTACTTTAATTTTGGGAAATCTCTTTTACTTTTTAATACTATGTACCACCTACACTAGGCTGATGGAAGAGAATAGCTCTCTTCTTCTGGGGATGAAGGTATGCTCAACATATCCATGTTGATTTCATCTTTTGCATTTGTGTGCTTGAGCTGAAATTAAAAAAAAAAATCTGTTACTAAAGAAACCTCTTCAACAGTCAAAGAAACTGGTTTAAGAAGAGTGCCATTCCAATTCCCATGACTTTAAGGAATTACACCCAGTTTAGTATTATTCCTCTAGAGGTTAAAATGAAACAGGAAAGCAGTTCGAAGTATGATGTCACAGAATCATAGAATGACTTGGGTTGGAGGGGACCTTAAATATGACCTAGTTACAACTCCCCTGCCATGGACAGGGACAGCTTCCACTAGACCAGGTTTCTCAGAGCCCCATCCAGCCTGTCCTTGAACATTTCCAGGGATGGGGCATCTACAACTTATGTGAGCAACCTATTCTAGTGTCTCACCACCCTCACAGTAAAAGTATCTAATCTAACCATCATAATATCTAATCTAAACCTACTCCAGTTTGAACCATTTGCCCCTCGTGCTGTAACTATGGGCCCTTGTAAAGACCCTTTCTCCATCTTTCTTCTAGGCTCCCTTCAGGTATTGGAAGGCGCAACTAGGTCACTCTGAAGCCTTCTCTTCTCCAGGCTGAACAATCCCAGTTCTCTCAGCATTTCCTCACAGCAGAGGTGCTCCATCCCTCTGATCATCTTGGAGGCCTCCTCTGGATTTTCTCCAACAGGTCCACATCCTTCATGTGCTGGGAACCTCAGAGGTGGATGCAGAACTCCAGACTGGGTCTCATGAGAGCAATATCCTCTAATGTTGCTTCTAGGACATAAACTGCTGTTTCTAGCCAGCCTCTGCATTATTTCTATTGGTGTATGTAGATCTCCTTCTGGTCACAGAGCTGTTGATGGAGGTTGGATCTATTACCGCAGTTATTCCAAGGACTGGGTGTAATTTGCAAGTTAGTATATATGAAATATGTCCTTCTTCTTCCAGAGAATAGAAGTGAATAAAAATCTTCTGCATATTCTGCATGTGCAGCCTGATTTGTTAGCTCAGAATGCTCATGTTCTCTCCTTTCACAGACTCTTACGTCAGTGAAGCAGGGGATCATCCCATAAACAATGTCATTTACTAGTATTTAAGAGGATTTAATATTTCTTTTCTCTGCAAGATTTTTGCTACCTGCTGAGAATCAATCCGCCAGACTGGATCTTGCCATGAAGATTAATATTTCTTTATTAATATTCCATGAGGATTAATATTTCCCTAAATATCAATATTAAAGTGTAAAAAAACAATTCATACTCATGTCATATACCTTAGTTTAACTTCTTTTCTGCTGCTTAAACAGTTGAAAATGAATTGAGCTTTCTAATCTAATTTCAGAGAATTTGCATGATAAATACAGAAGCATACTTGTTGAATAATGAACAATAGGCTCGAACTGTCAATTTCTTGTTTTAAAGGCTGATCTCAAAAAGTACTAGTTTTCACTTTTTTACTGTAAATTAGAAACCATTTCCCCACATTTGCTTTACATATTCTCCTAATTAAAGTAGAATAAAATTCATTTTGGTTCTGAAAAAAGCTCTTTCATTCCTGCAGTCTGCATTTATAAACTGAATTAGCTCATTTCAGTCAACTGCACCCTCCAATTTGAAACTGTCAGCATAAACCATAACCACAAAAGATATCTCAATAAGCAGGCAATGATAATCTAACTCCTAAGGGGACATTTCAGAGTCAGCAGACTTTGTTTCACTATCTTTTTTCTCAAAGAATGATTGAATACAGGTTTCTACACGTGGAACTTTGCAAGTGGAAGTCCAAAACTCATTAGAAGAGAAGGTACTTTTCCCATGTATATTTGTCCATCCTATACATACTTTGAAGTGAGCAAATCAAACGGTGCTCTTACTGTGCTCCCTGTGTTGGTTTCAACAGCTAAATGCTCAAACTAGTACAGCTGCAGCTCAGAGAGCTTCAGGTGTTTACACCATCATTGAGTTGATCTTTATCTGGTATGAAATGAGGCCTTTGTGAAATTAACTTCATATTTTGATGAGAGGTGTCGTGTGAGGAGCAGCTGAGGGAGCTGGGGGTGTTTAGCCTGGAGAAAAGGAGGCTCATAGGTCTCTACAACTCCCTGAAAGGAGGGTGCAGTATGGTGGATGTCAGTCTCTTCTCCCAAATAACAAGAGGCAGGTCGAGAGGAAGTGGCCTCAAGTTGTGACAGGGGAGGTTTAGATTCAGTATTAGCAAAAATTTCTTCACTGAAAGGGTTGTAAAGCATTGGAATTTTCTGCCCGGGGAAGTAGTGGAGCCATCAATCCTAGAAGTTTTGGAAAAATGTATGGATGTGGCACTGGAGGACATGGTTTACAGAATCACAGAATCACAGAATGAACTAGGTTGGAAAAGACCTTTGAGATCATCTAGTCCAACCTATGACCTAACACCTCCTCATCAACTAAACCATGGCACTAATGCCACATCCAGTCTTTTTTAAAGCACGTCCAGGGACTCCACTACCTCCCTGGGCAGACAATTCCAGTGCCCAATCTCTCTTTCAGTGAAGAATTTTTTCCTGATGTCTAACATGGTGGTGGTGTTGTGTTGATGGTTGGACTTGATGATCTTAGAGGTCTTTTCCAACCTTAACATTTATAACATTCTATGATTTAACTTGCCTTGTGCTCTTCAGATTTTGTGTGTTCCATCTCTGACAGAAAGGCTATAAAACCCCTGTGATCCTCCGAGCCTAAAGCCATCTGTGATAAAAACAGTTGTTTGAGTGTTCTGGTTTGGGTTTGTTGCTGTTCCAGGAAGACACTTCCATGCTCCAATATCTCACTTTATGTATTGTCTTACTTCTTGGCAGATGAAGTAAATGTAGTTGTGAGAAGAGACCTCCCACAATTTGAGAATTTAAATTTAATAATTTATTATCTTATTAACAGAACAAAACACAATGATAAGAGGCTTAGGTTGGCTAACCGTCGTTACACAAAGTGAAGTGCAGCGCTGGGTGTGGCTCAGCCTGAAGCCAGACAGCCTCGAGGGCAGTGATATTATATTTTATACCCCCTCACAAACCGCACCCATCACCTCCCCCAGCCCTCCCCCTGGGACCGAGATGATAGGCGGGAGATTGCATCAGTCCTTTAAATTGGCTCATCCTTTGCTTCCCGTTGTCTTGGGTCTTGCCATAGGGCCAGTCTTCCCCCAATGATCTTCTTGCCTATATCCCTTTATGCTAAGTTCTCACCCAGACTCCTCTTTCAATTACATCCCTAGTGTTCTAGAGAGTTCCAAAAAGTTACTGACATAAACAATAACCGTTATTAACTTTAAGTATAGGGAACTGTTCAAAGAAATCTAATTACTTACAATGAATTCATTACTCTGTAACAAGTAAACAACAGTCAGTAACATTCGACATTAAACACCACTCTCCTCAACCAGTCAATCATCATTTGTGAAAGCCAGCTCCAACAGTCTGTTTTTAACATAGTCCTCCATCCATTTTAGAAGCTGGGTATTTAGAATCCACAACCTTGCAATATTCAGTCAGTCTTCCTTGCCCTGTCTCCAAGCAGAAGCAGATAAGAATAAAGACATGCTTATGGTCACTTCCTTAACCATCTCTCAGTTATAAAAGCATTATAATTTAAGTTGGAGGATGCCTTCAGAGGTCATCTTGTTCAACCCACTGCTCAAAGTAGAGCCATTCCCAAAACTGGATTAGTTTATTTGGAGCCTTCTCCAGTTGAGATATGAATATTTACAGAAACATTGATTCCATAACCTTTAGGGGAATCATATCCTAGTACTCAGCCACTCATTGTGAAAAACATTGTCTTAAGTTTCATGTTGTATCTCTCAGTCATAGCAAGGAAAAATGGAATGTGAGAAAATTGGGAAGCAAAGAGAAATAGAGATAGATTAGGCTTTAAAATAGGAGAATTCCAATTTTAAAGGAAAGAGCAGCAAACAAGAAAACAATATTGGTAGCATTTTCTAGATGAGATATCATAACATTGATTTTCTATCTAAGTAATTTTAAAAAATGTATTACTGATCATTAATTGTTTTGTCACATGAAAGTTAAAAAGTTACAATATTAATATATTCTCCAAAGAAAGAATGCAACAGAGGGGTAAGCAACAGAAACTCCCAGCTAAAGAAAGTGCTCAGGCTGTCTGTTGTTTTGGTGTGTGGGAGATTGTTTAAGTGGTGGTCTGGTGGTGGTAAGCCGTAACCTTCCAAAAGCGTCTCCAGCTAGGAGGCACTCGGCAGGCTACTACACGCACACACAAACCAGACAGCTTCTTCAGTAAGTCAATGGCAAAGAGTCCACGGAGAGAGAGCATCAGGGACCAATAATCTGAGGGCACGGGGACGATACCCAGGCGGGACTAGGGTATGGGAGCCAATGGGGAAATTCTGAGGGGGTGGCGAGGGAGCAAGGGCCAATGAGGAGAACAGGAAAATAGAACCTTCTAGATAAGATAGAAAGGGGTGGGGAGGCAGAACTGGGGTACGTTTGCATAATGGGACAAAGCATCTGGGGAGAGGCCCTTTCTGTCACCATAACCTAGGAGTTGCCTCCTAGGGCTCTTCCCTCCAGGGGACCCTCATGGTCCCACAGTCAACAGGCCCACCAGCCTCCACAGGAAGTCAGTTCCCAGATTTATAAACAAATGATGGGGTAAAGGGAAAAGAAGTTGGATGGTTGAGCAGCCATATAGTAAATGGACTTGAAAATTGAATTTATAAAAGCTGAAGGTGTGAGAATGCAAGGAGAAAGAAAAAATGAGCCAGGAGACAATGCTGGAAAGAAGATTAAACGGAGAAAAATAAGAGTGGTATGTTTTTGTGATATGGAATATAAGATAGCTGTATACACGTTTTCATAAACAGATGGTTTCTCTTTTTGTAGCATGTTTTACTGCAAATTAGAAGCTTCCAAATACAGTCAAGTAATTTTAAGCATAAATACAAAGAGTCTAGTATTGACACTCTTTAAATATGTGACTTTGACTTTGGGATTGTGCCAAATCTGAGAAATATAAATCTTTATGCAGCATGGGATATTATAATCCAAATAATCTGATTAAAATGGGTTATGTGGCTCATTCCTCCGGCTTCAGTGTTAAGAAAATTTGATACCAAAGGCGCAAGATGATGCTATTTGACTTTCTTCCTGGCCAGTTTGTTTACAGTTTTTCACTGCATCTCTAGCACCACACTTTGAGTTTCTTGTGTGGAATGTCCTTGAAGTTTGTACAGCCAAGCACCTCTGTGCAGCTTGGAGGAGAAATAAAAGACAGACTTTGTTCATGCTAATTTGGATTTAGTAGTCAGCCAGTCAACATTGATTTTCTAAATAATTTTTTAAAATGTATTACTGATCATTAATTGTTTTGTCACATGAAAGTTAGAAAGTGACAATATTAAAATAACTGTCTGAGCTGTTGAGAAATAGCAAATTTTTCAATACAGGTTTGTTTTTAAATGCATATACTTGTTAATTCTAGCAGACATTTAGTGAATTTATCATTGGGCACTAAGTGATTTCTTAGCCAAATATTTACTGACTATAAACAAGATTTAAAGAAATTGAATTTTTATTGTTGTTTTTATCAGTGCTTGAGATATTAGAACCTCTCTTCATTTATATTTTTGTATAGTGTAAGTACAGGCACATGAATATGTAAAACAGAAGAACAGGTCTTCTGAAGAGGTCTTGTGTATTTTTATTATTTTTAAATCAATTTAGACCTTTCATTTTTATCTTCTTCCACAAAATGCTTCTGTATAAAGAAAGAAATTTTAGACACTAGGCTCTCCTTTCTATTTAGGATATGGGGGTTTTTTTAGTCCAGAGCAATATATCTAGAGAGGAGAGATGATGAAGAGACAGATCTGAAATAAGAATGTCTGTAGCACATAGAACCACATTATGTTCGTTGATTTGTGCAGATGCCAAGAGTTATTTATAGTAATATGTGTAAAGTGCCAGTTGGATGCTTAGTTAAAAATTTGTATCACTTTGAGGAAGATGATAGAGAAGCAGCTTCACGTCTTGCTGGTATTTTTAAGTGTCTTTGTTTTAGTTTTGCTACCAGGTGATTCAGCAGTGAATAGATAGTCAGGTATTATTTCACTTACAATAATGAAAACCATAATAAGTAGAACTAACAAAAACTTGAACTGTTGTGGCTCTGGATTTTGGGTCTACCTTTAGTAGCATCGGTTCCATTGGCCATCTTTTCTAAAATTTCAACATATTAATAACAACTTATATATATTTTTAAAGATCTTAATTTAAATTATAAATGTATTATATAGATATAATTATAAACGACACCCTTTTCCCATTCAAAAATTTTTTCCAAGCATTTCTATTTATAATTTTAGCCATATAATAATTTTCTGTCCAAAAATACAGTTGTGTTTCATAAGCAGAGATACACCTTCTAATACTGTATGTACATAATTAAACAATACCGACTAAAAAACATCATCATCATTTAGGGTTGTTTTTTTCCCTGTGATTTACTGCCTCCTTCTGTATTACTGTACATTGGTTTAGTTGCAGTTGCCTACACTTTATCCACCCATAAGATTTGACTGAGCCTTGCATATAGAGGCTAAAACATCGGGAGGAAAATCCCAGGCATTATTAAACACTTAACCATGCAGGTTAATAAAAGGGCCTTTCTGCAGTCTAGGACGAATGTCACATGCAGCTTAAGGCTGTGTAGTTCTCATCGTCTGCAAAAGTGCACACACCACCATGTTTGCATGTCTATTTCCTTGTGGACTTCCATCTCGGAGCTCTGCTATTGCAGTTTAAACAGCTTCCAAGTTACTGATGCCCAGGATGGGCTTTACGTAACTTGCACACATTTTGTTTCTAAGACAAATGGAATATAACAAGATCTCCCATGTCAGCTGTGTAAAAAAGTCTCCATTTAGACACAAACGTGTGCATCATGATGTCATTCTTAAAGCTCAGGGGGTCTGCAAGAGGATGGCAAAGTATGTTTCACTTTGAGAATATCAGTGTTAGGTATTTACTTGGTAGTAACCGGGGAAGCCTCACCTCCCTTGAGCGCCTACAAGAACTGCTGTAGATGGATGACCCACTATTAGCTGGATTTGAGCTGGTGACCTTGACATAAAAGCCTTTATATCTGAAAATGAATCTCCAGGTTTAACTGGTTCTTGACACGTCTGCTCTTTATTGCCTGTGCTTTTACACTGCTGAGAAAACACTGGGGTCATTCACAAGTCCTGGTCTGGTGATACAGCCCCTACGCATTTTGCAGAGCTCCTACCTCTTGCAGTAGTTGCAGACTTTGTCACACAGTCTGCACATCCACAAGTGGCAGCAGGACAACTCTGCATGCCTGGTGACTGCTGGACCAGAGACCAACCCTGCTGGACCAGGTGTGGTGTGGCACCTTCCCCTTCAAATGCCAGTTCATACCTTACTTTGCAATTATGACCATTGTTTTCATACCTTGTTCATGGGTAGATGAGTTGCTCTGCATTTATACGTGTTGTTTGTAGTTTTACAGGATTTCTGCTATGGTAATGTCTTTCCATCTTTATTGAATACAGCAAATTGCCTTTTTACCTCTGTCAGTTCAGTGGCTCAGAAGAGAGACTTTGTCCCTTTCATACCTTCATCAGTGATATGAACAACTGAATTTCTTTGGATTTGTCAGACTATTTGGGGGAAGAAACTTTCAAGGTAACGTTCAACTGATTAAAGGTTAAGTACAATTTCATAGCTATTTCCTGCGTATGAAGAAAACAGAAAGACAAAGTGCTCTTGAGATAAACCAGGTGGGATGTGACAATCTGAATGGAAAAACTCAGTTGTATGCTGTGGTTCAACATAAAAAGCGCATGGCTTGATGGTCCTGACTTTCCCAAAGAGCCTTCTGTTAGGTCTCGTTCTGGGTTTGTTTACCTCTGTTAAGGACAGCAAGCCTTTTCTGTGCCCCAAGGAATAAACATGGAGCAATCCCATTATTGATCATATTTTCTCATGTCCTTTCCTCTATATATTAACAGCTACATCAGGAGCTGCTTTCTGGCCTGGGGCCAACTGGCATGGCACAGATCATATCCCTTCAGCTGTATTCTCTGACACCCCCAGAACAGGAGGACTGCACAAAAAGTGTCTGTTGGGGGCTCAGCCAAGCCCTGAACTATATGCAGGCACTGGGGGGAAGCCTGTGCCTATATTGTGACACCGAGCTCACTAAATGTCAAAAAGTAAAGACAATTGCATGCCAGGGCTTCAGCCTGTGCCCTCAGCCTTTTATTTCCTCAAACAGATATGGCTAATTTGGATTATTATTTCCATTTCATCTCAAATGCTTCCTTTTCATTTTAAGATGTTACATTAAAAAAAATGATAATGATTCAGTCTTAGTTTAAGGATTAAATACATCAAAAGAACACTTTTTTTCACCAGAATTTGTCTTCCTCCCTTGTATTTTAGGAAAAAATGTGCAGTTCTTCCCCCAAGAAAAGCCTGAACCTGTTACCAGCCAGCCTGAAGAAATAATGAATTCCTAACATAGTACGACAGTTATCTTTGCCAATTAGTCCACCTGAGCGAGTTCAGCTAACAGGTGCATTTAAGCTCAGTGAGACTGCCTTCATCAGTCTCTCAGGGAAGAGGACAGGTATGCTGGTTTCTGAATTAGACATTGGGAAAAAAAAAAATATCTAGCTCTGTTGCCTAGCTGTCTCTGTGACTGAAAGCCAGTCCTGCAGAAGGTGGTGCAAAAAGAGTGCCTGTGATTGGGAGTTGTGTGTCTGAACAAAGAAATGGAAATCAGTGAAAGAATCACTAATTAGCTCTTACGAGTGTTTCTGGCTTTAAATTACCTCTTGAGAAAAAAAAATATTTCCCTAGATTATAATTAAGCTAAAGAGAATAAATCTCATTTCAAATGTTGAGGAATTTGTAGAATTTCTGTTGATTTTGCATAGAGAGTTAATATGTGTGTGGTAAGGAAATACCAATCCTGTGCCTGTGCCTGTGCCTGCACATAGATTTGAGCAGTCACATTTTAAGAGTAACTAGCTAGGCAGTGGTTCATATGATATAGCATGTAGAATGTTTAACTTAGGTTTTCTCCAGTATACCAGGCAGAATATAAATACAGAATGTAATACATCTCCATCGATATTTACAACTGTAGAACATGACTAAAGGAGAAATAAAGAAAAAATATCCTGTGGTTTTAATGTTATTTTCTACATGCCTACCCATCTTGGTGCTTAAATATTAATAAAACCATTTTACATGAGTAAATTATTAAAGCCTTCAGACCTAGTCAGAACAAAGACATGTCAGAGATAGATTTTGATTTGAAGCTTTGTCAGTTTTAAATGTAACACTCAGGTTTTGTTCTGTGTCATTAGTCAATTTTATCATAGCTTCTCTGTCAGAAAATTCAGCAGTGTTACTTATCTCCCGTAAAACAGATTTTGGTACCATTCCTTGGCTGAGGCTTCTTTGAAAGAGAAATTAGTTTCCAGAAAGGGAAGCTATGCAATCCCAGTATTCGGTTAGTCTGCAGTAGCTCCCCATCAGACTCTGCCTGGTTCCATAGCAGCAAACCGAGCATGATCAGGGGACAGTGTGAGCACTCTGATCAAAGAAATGAACTATTATCATGATCCCTAGTATGTTTTTGGCTTTGTTTTAAGCAGAAATATTCCAGATAATGGGTGGTCATGATTTAGCGGTTTGCAGGAATGAGGGGCGATTCCCAGTGCCAGTCTGTGTGTGGCCCCCTCGTTTGGGTAGGAACAAATTCACCTCTACCCTCTCATCCTCAAGGCTTAAGAATGGAGACTTTTTTTTTTTATTTCCTTGTCCACATACATCTTCTCACATCATGTACACTACATTCCTTTACTTTTAAAGAAAACAAATGCATTTCATAAAACAACTTAGAGGCATCAGGCATATTTGCAGGAGACAGTAGTTCAGTGTAGTGACTCCACTGTAAAGCTGACATTCCAAATTTCTGCAAAAGAACTGTTAGGTGAAGACATACCCTTAAGAGGAACATTTTTCTTAGTGTAAGAAAGGTATTTATTTAGACAGTTAAAAGGAATTAGATAATTTTTAATTGGGATATTTTGATAAGAAGGTCCAATGAGCAGTGATAATCCATAAGCACTTTGTTTTGTACACAGCACAAGTTTTGCATTTCACTAGTTAATTGGAATTTTTTTTTTTTAAATTTTGTTGTTGTTGTTGTCAAACTTGAAAATTTGGTCAGTCCCTATTTTGATTATGTGGATACATTTCTGTTGAGTTTCCATTTCTGGAATAATTATGCAGAAATGCTATTTTCTGTGAACACAAATGTGAAGTGCACACTTGTGCACATGATGTCCTGAAAACATTTGTGAGCTGCTGGCTGATTTTCTAACCCTCTGTCTTGCATTGCTGAATCTTGTATTCACTAAAAGAATCTGCTGAATGTCTTGTCTTGCTGTGCTAACTCACTGCTGTGTCATCCCAGGGTTACCTCTTGTCTGCAAAACCTTGTTCCTGGCATTTCCCACAGCTCATGTTATTAACTCATAGAAGGAGCAGAATGAATTTAGTTTGAAGATTTTGAGCTGACAAGTCCTCAGGTGTCCAAGTATTTTCTTTCTCCCTACGTGTTTCCTGATACTGAAGGTGAAAGCTAGGGCAAGGAAAATTCTCTGCCAGGGTGTAATATTTTTACTTTTTCGCTGTCTTCAAGTTTTGTGCCAAGAAGATTTTTCTATTAAACTACACTTGGTGATTTAGGGAGAAAAGCTAAGGATGGTTCAGAAAAATATTAAACTCTCCAGGTCCATTAGAATATTCTAAAGGTGGGATCATCTCATCTGACTTAAGATATTTTATTGCAATATTCACTCTCTTTGAGTTCTCTTTTTAGTTACTGAGGGCAAGATGATCTGATTTAGACTTTCAGCAGGAAAAGAATTCATAAAGTCATAAAAATAGCGTGAAAGCTGTGGACAGAAGGAATAATTGCCAAAGAATCTTGTCTGCTGCAGAGGCTGCAGCATGGAATTCTTGATCATAGAATCATAGAATATACTAAGAGACCCACAAGGATCGTAAAAGTCTAACTCCTAGCCCTGCACAGCACCGTCACTTGAATGCTTCTTAAACTCTTTTAAGGCTGGTGCTGTGGCCACTTCCCTGTGGGAAGCCTGTTCCTGTGCCCAACCACCCTGTGGGGGAAGAACCTCTTCCTAATATCAAATACAAACTTCCCCTGACTCAGCTTTAGGCCATTCCCTTCGGTCCTGTCCCTGGTCACCACAGAGAAGAAGAGATCAGTGTCCACCCCTCTTCTTCCCCTCATGAGGAAGTTGTAACTTCAATGAGGTCTCCCCTCAGTCTCCTCCAGGCTGAACAGACCAAGTGACCTCAGCTACTCCTCATACAGCTTCTCCTCAAGGCCGTTCACCATCTTTGTTGACCTCCCTTGGATGCTCTCTAATAGATTTGTATCTTTCTTTTATTGTGGCACCCGAAACTGCCCCCAGCACTTGAGGTGAAGCCGCCCCAGTGCAGAGCAGAGCAGGACAATCCCCTCCCTTGCCCAGCTGGCGATGCTGTGCCTGATGCCCCCAGGACAGGGCTGGCCCTCCTGGCTGCCAGGGCACTGCTGGCTCATGTTCAACTTGCCATCGAGCAGGACCGCCAAGTCCCTTTCTGTGGAGCTGCTCTTCTGCACGGGCAGTAGAGAATTCACATGGGAGGCAACCCTTTTAAGTACTCCCAATTTTTAGAAAAGATACAATCAGTCAACAACAGGCATGAATCCAGATAAACCAGGTTTCATTGGCACCTGTGTGATCATGGATCTATTTGTTTTACTAAGAAAAGTCCCTGATTCAGATGAACTGAAAATGAAGTGTTGAAACAACATGGTTTAAAATGTGCGTATTCAGTCCTATGAGCCTGTTTGGAATAGAAAAATATATGATTTTATGAATGCGACATTTTGCTTAACACAATTTTTTCCCTGAGTTTTTCCTGTATTCCATTGCATCTTCTGTGTAACGCAAATTGCAACTGGAGAGCTCTCTATGAGCCACCGTGGTCCTGACAGGCTGTTATGATCAGTGCCTGACTGTCATAAACTGGACTTTAAGCCCATCTGTCCTGGAATGTAGAGATACAAAATGGGAGCTTATGATGGGCTTTTTTTCCTTAAAGTGTAATTTCTCATACTGACCCTAACAAAATCATTAATCCCTTGGAGAACTCTTTCATTTGGGGATTTGTAAAGCACTGTCTGAGGTAATTTCAGAAGCATTCTCATTGATAATATCTGAAAGGTTTATGAAATGCCAGAAGACTGAAACCAGACAAATATAGTATGCAACTTTGAAGAAGTAGGAAAGGGAAAAGGAAAGGGGGATTATAAACCTGACACTTATCTTCAATTTGCTCAATAATTCTGGAAGGTAAGAGGCCTTTCTACAAAAATAAATTGTAGATATGATACATCTTAGCTTCAGGAAAGCTTTTCACCCTGTTTCACCCATCTTACTTACAAGAAAAGCTGTTGAGATGTTCTTGAGAAAAGTGCTATGCATGGGTGAAAAAGGGATTGTACAAATATACAGAGAGAGAAATTTTATTTCTTTGTTTTTGTTTTTTTTTCTTTTTTCATGGAAATGTAAGACATCTAGATACTGTGCTGTTAAGTACTTCTATTAACCACTTCAATTATTGTTGTTTCAGACTACTTGAAACTGGAAGATAATGAAATTATTTTGAAGTACAGATTAGAATTCAGCAGGTTTTAACAGATTAAAGGTATGATATGAAAATAAGACAAAGCTCTTTAAGAAAACACAAGGTGCTGTAAATTAATGGGAACAACTAACTACAGAAACGGATCTGTTAAGTGATACAACTGCACTGTCTGTTCTCCGAAAGCCTTTCCCAGGAACGGTTCTCTTCTGGGTGCTGAATGGAGTTCAGGAAAGATACAGACCAACGGGAGGGTGTTAAGGCAACACGACATTTACAAGAATGACGGAAGCTGTGAATGGGGTCGCAGTTACTGCCCCCAGTTACAGAATTTTGTTGTAAAGAAGGGGAGGTGACCTTTCCTACAGATTCAGGGTAGATAAGACAAGAGGTAATCTGTTTGAGTTGCAGCAAGAAAAAAACCAGTTTACACGTCTGAAAAAAATATTTGAACTGTAACCATAATGTAATACTGCAATAAATCTCCTGAGAACTTTGGAGATTTCCTGCCACCGAATAACTATACCAAGAGAATACATTTGAGAGTTGTCCACTTAGGTAAGTTTTCAGGTCCATTTTTTGCACCATTTTAACTAAAGTCTGTGAATTTGGTGTATTGTGTTTTCTGTGGGAAGCACAACTTGAAGATTTGCTGAGTATGTGTGAATTGCTTGGCTTCATTACTGACTGAACATATCTTTCAGCAGTGGCCAATTATCACTCCTTATTTCCATAGAAAAGACTAGGTTGCAATAGCTATGGATGTGTGCTTTCTTCAAAAATGCTTAATCCTTTTTTTTAATCTACTGTTTGCAAGAGTAATATGGAAAAAAAAAAATAAGAGTGGCTGTAAAATATCATGTGAAAGTTCCTGATTGGAGTATGTTTCCTGGTCCAAGCCAGTAATTTACATTAGTTGAATAATGGGCTGGGTTTTAAAAATACTCATTTGTTGCTTACAAGGTGGCAGGTGGTTGACTTGTGTTACAGTCCGGTTTAAACCCAGAAGAGCAAAGAAAACTAAGTCTTTGTGCCTAAACTGGAATGAACTTTGAGAAGGTTCAAAATATTCCCAAAAATGAGACTAAAACCAAACGAGGTAAGATGTAGGTGCCAAAAATTTGATGTCTTTTATTTAACAGTAAAAGAGGCAAAGAGAAAGAAAGAGAAAAGAAAGAAAGAAAGACATAGAGAAAGAAGTGTGCGTGACGGGTGGGGGGACAGGGAGAGGTGACAGGGGTTCGGTAAGCACATCACCCATCCGAGGGTCCCAGCGACGTCTCGTTGCTCCCCTCCATCTGCTCTTCTTGGTGGTGATGGTCCCCCGCTGCCATGCCACGCCGCCACACGCAGCCACTTGAGGCCACACGCCGCCACACGCCGAGGAGTAAAGAATCCCGTGGATTAATATACGCTTTGGGACAGGTGGGAAGGCCCACGTGCCTCCCTTGCAGGGGGCAGCTTGACACTGTCCCTTGCAACACTGAGGGTCTGCTGCACCATCTCTGGTGCTCTGGTGCAGGGTCTGGGGACCCTTTGAGGAGGCCCTTTGATGGGCCATGTCACCCCCTCTGCTGCGGATAAGCTTTTCCCCCGGGATAAGGGCCCCTCAGCTGGGCTCCTCTGCTCAGGGGAGGATGGGCGGTCACTGCCTCTCACCAGGGGCTTTTCCAGCACACACCCAAAGCCTCTCTGCCCCCACCCTTTGGTGCGAGGGTCTGGCAGCTGATAGCCCTGGGGCTGTGGCCTCCACCTTGGAGGTGTTAAGCTCAGGCTTTGTGAATGCCCCCAGCCCAGAGCTGTCATTCTATCCTATCTTCATCAGCGAGCAGCGTAAGGCCTCAGTCAGGGCCCCATTCAGAGTGCGGTAGTCTTCTCTGCAGTTCTTGCAATACAGTTTTAAAAGTTCCTTCATGAAAAAGTTAAAGTAATAAACTATAATATTTCAGTCTCTGACAACTTGTTACCAAGCTTTTTTAGCACTTTAAATATTAGGGTCATTGCTTGTATCTTTCTACCTTCCCTAATACAGTATTTTTTTATCAGCTTCTTGTAGGCTGGAAATAACCTATGGTTCAATATTATTTTCAGTGAGAGTGAATGTTTCTGTTACTTAGTATTTTTTTGACCCAAGAATATTTTTGCTGCTTTGCTAGCACAGGGAATAAATAAAATGAAAGATGAAGAATACAGGATGAAAGAAATGCAGCTAAAAGTTTTTTTTAAAAATAAATTATATATGGCACATATAAAGCACATTTCTTTAAGATATTTCACAAGTGCTCATTTGCTCACTGATAAATCCTTATTAGCCCTTCATACTGATCCTCAGCAGGTCTACAGACCTTGGCTCCAGTATAGGATTCTGCTCTTATCCATTGCATCTGAGATGGTGAATAACAGCTCTTTTTACACCAATTTGAATTAAATATAGGTTACAACAGGACGTTGGTGGGGAGGTGTTTGCTATTTGTGTGCGTGTGTGTGTGTGTGTGTGTGTGTGTGTGTTAAAAACCCCTGAGATGTTTTTAGTATGTTTTTATTTTTTCCTGTGAGTCTGTAATGAAGAAAGATGTTGACCCACCTTGGATGAAGACTTGCAGACCTGATTGGCTTCTGTGCCTTTACATATTCTTAACATGTCAATAAATCTTTTCTAGATGTTGAGCAGATCGGTTTTTTTCTTGTCTATCTGTGAACAACAGAGCTGCTCAGCACCTCACCGCATGTAATGCAATCCATCATTATGTAAGGCAGACAATCTGAGTTTTATAATGAAATTGAACTCTGTTTCGAAGCTTTACAGCAGAAACAAGGAAAATTTATAATTTCATTTACTTATTTATAATTTAATAATTTACATTTTATTTCTGTGCATTTTAATTTATGTTTCCTGTATGTATTTTGGTGCCTTTCTAGAACCTGTGATCTGTTAAGTGATTTTTTGAAGTTCTGGCATTTTTAAGGGAGAAAGCTCTCAAACTTTATTCCATAGCTTCTTTCATATATGTTTAAATTGCTTTGCATTCATTCAATTACGCACCTTTAGCAATTGGTCTTTCCAACATCAGTTGCATTTTCTAGGAAAGTTTTATCAGTTTAATGGAACAATAGGGAAGCAAAGACAACATTTATAGGCCTGAAATAGACCACTGCAATTATTGCACTGGAACTTTGTCAGATCAGTTGTCAGGAGACTGAGATTTGAGTGGACAAAGTAAAAACAAGACTGAATCTGTTCCTGAAGTTCATATACAGCTCCAGCTTCTCTTACAGGGCTTCTCTAGGAATGATGTTCTTCATCATAGCAGAAACTCCTTGAAACTGGGTTGAGTTCTCTTACTTATACCTGGAACCAGAACCACATCCTCTCTTTAAGTTAATAACCTTCTTGACACAGATGGAAGACTTGAAAATTGTGAAGTCAAGTAGTCAAAAATTAGAAAATTACTTATCTACTTGGCCCTTTCCCAGTTTCAATTCAGAAACTGTGTGGATATACAGTGTGTTATCAACTCTATATATACACTTACCAGTCTTTTTTACCCAAAAAAGTACCTGCCTCACTCAGTGAAAAGAACAGGAATGTAAAGGGAAAGAATTGAGCTTGTGCAGGCTAATATAATCTGATATTTCCTTATAGTCACCTGAGAACATGAACAACTGTTTCAACTGTTTTTCATTAACATTAGTTTTAGCTATGTAAACAAGAATATCTTAATAAGAAAAAGAGTGACTGTATACAGTAAGAAATCTGTGCAGAAAACATAATAATTTACCAGGGATTTATGGGTTACTTTTGATATTTGCTGTAGACTTCTATGGGACTTCCTGTGTTCTCCAAACTGAAACATATTTCTCTTCTCTGTTTCTTTGCCCTGTTCCTAAAGAAGAGAACTGCATAGTGCACCTGGGATGTAGAAAGTCTCCACCCTGCTTATGTTTTATAGATCTTTGCCTTTAGCTTGGACAGCTTTGGGGCCTGATTTTTTTCTGTCTTATGTACAATAAAAAAGAACAGCAAAAAGAAGAAATTGGGGAGTTTGTGTGAATCATGACATAAATATTTATATATGTAATAAACACTCTGGCTTTGGATTTGACACATCTCAAATGAATAAAATCAAACACAGTAAGCTACTGATGGAAGAAGAGCAACTGTTTAAAGTTTAGAATAGTATGAGATGTGCTTTTGGATGAGAGAGAATTCCACCTGATTTTTCACATATTTTCTACATATTGTGAGTTACAAGTCCATAGGGAATGAACTGAGGCTCCAACTCTATTCACATAAGTAATCTGATGTTTTAAATAAACATTATTGTTAGTCTTTAGATGACTCAGTGTCATGACAACCAGCTCTGAAACAGATTTCAGAGAGAAAGGGTTCATGTCTCATTAATCTCCTGATAGTATATCCACCTTGGAACAATGGGAGTTTGTTAAGTTTTTATAATCACTAATTTTTATGAGAGAAGTTGCTTAACCTTATCACCTCTCTTTTTTTGGGGGGGGGGGCACTTTTTTGGTGTTTGTTTTTGGTTTTGTTGTTGTTGTTTTGTTGGGTTTTGTTTGTTTGTTTTTGCATTTGGGTTTGGGGTTTGTTTCTTCTTTGTTTTGTTCTGTTTGTCTTTTTCCCTATGCATAGTTTGGGATATATAATGGGGTACCGAAGGGACAGTTATTAATCTATTTAGAAGGAAATTAATTTGACATGAAGTGCCTTTGTTTAGAAAAGCACAATTATATTGCCTTGCATGCTGTGGGCGTGCAGGGCAGTACATTCAAATCTTTGAAAATTTATTCCTTTGACAAGATTCAATTAAAGTCAATTCTACATATACTTGAATTTTACATTAGCATCATTACTAGTGGCTGCAAGTTTTGTCATGTAATTGTTTTGATGATCTTATAAACAGGAGGCTATGACTTCCCATCATAAGCCAGAAGGAGGAGGAGATAAAGATCTGATTAGATGACAGAGAGGAAGCTTTTTGTCTCGAAAACATCATCTTAGAACCTAACAAACTTTGGAAAATAAGTACAAGAAAACCTATTTGTTGCTGCAGCAAAGGAAGCCAACAGGATGCACCAACAGGGGCACCACCAGCAGAGGTGAAGGCATTATCCCACTCTGCTCAGTGCTTGTCAGGCCACACCTGGAACACTATGTACAGTTTTGATGCCCCCTATACAAAAATGATGTGAAGAGAATGGAGAGGGTCCAGAGAAGGAGTCCAGAGATGATCAAAGGATGGGGAGCCTGATGTATGAGGAAAGGCTGAGAGATCTGGGTGTGCTCACCCCTGAAGGAAGAGGACTTAGAGAAGGCCCTGGCACCATGTTCCAGTATTTAAAAGGTGGCTACAAAGAAGATGGAGACTCCCTTTTTACAAGGAGTAACATGGAAAAGATTAGGGGTAATGGGTAAAAGTTAATTCTGGGGAGAATCTGATTTAACACAAAGGAAAAAGTTTTCACAGTGAGAACAATCAGCCCTTCTAATTATCTCTTCAGGGAAGTGGTGGATTCCCTGATATTGGACACCTTTAAGATTTAGCTGGACAGGGTGCTGGGCCATCTTGTCTAGACCATGCTTTTACCAAGAAAGGTCAGACCAAATGATCCTTGAGATCCTGTTCTAACCTGATATTCAGTGATTCTATTAACAAACCATTTGAATGAACATGAAATCAATTCTTTGTTTGATGCTTTTATCTTTTTGAAAATAGAAATATACAGATATCTACTTCTAATGAGTGTCAGCTGTTACAAGCATGTAGCTTGAAATATCTGTGAATGTTTACCCAGTGATATTCCTAAATATCCACTCTACTTTGGTTAGGACCACACCAGAATATGACTTCGTAACAGAATTTAAACATTATTATTTCTATATTATGGCATAGTAAAAGGTTACTTGTGGGAAACACAAACGGTGAAAAGGCCCTAATGGTGTGGGAAAAAAGCAGGTTTCAGAAACGAAGCAGAAGAATTTAGGATCTGCTGTGCAAGCTTGAAGATAGAATTATAAAGAAGATACAATTATAAAGTAGAGCAAGGACATTAAGACAGTGGTTAGTTTCTAGGTTTGGCTGAGACAGGTTGTGAAGCAGCAGAAAATATGCTTAGCAAGATAGATAAGTTAAAGCTTAATAATGGAATATTGTGCATTGTTATTAGAAGGCATACAAGCAATTATTGTTTTGAAGAAGAGGTAGGTGTATGCATAAGGATAGGCTAAAACAGTTGTTTGTAAACTTTAGAAGCTTGCTATTGGCTGGAAAGCCTTTAAGAATGCTCTGTAACTAGGAAGTACAGATGCCTGCAGCTACGTGAGCTACGTAACATCCCCCGTGTCTCAACTCTGTATATGAGACTGATAAAATAATAAATTAGCTTGAGACAACGTCGGCTTGGCTCCCCGTTCCATTTGTGTCTAGAGAAAAGAAAAAACTACGCCGACAGTTACTGATTAAATTCAGGGCTAAGTGAATAATTTGTGATGAAGGTTAATGAATCTTTCCAACAAGGAAGCTTCAGCCATAACTTAACATCTCTCAGAGCCATTGTTCTCAAATGTCATTGTTGGGCCTCTTTTTCATGTTTTTATCTGGGTCATCCTCCCAGCTGCTGCTGCTTCTCCCTGGACCCTCAGCACCGCCCTGTGCTGACATCCAGCCTCCTCTGGAGTGATGTCCACTGCTCCCTGTTCCCTTGCAGAACTGACCTGGGCCTGACCTCTAACAAAGCTGGCTGTGGCCTGAGTGTAGTACGCTCCCCTGAGAAATCTCACAGTCCAGCTCTCAGTGTTTCCTCTATTTTCCCATCGATTAGGTTACTTTCCGTTCTCCCACTCAAACTTCATCCACAGCACATTCAGTCTATGTTTGAGGAGGAAGAACACTTTTCTCCAAGCACTCTGTATGTACACCTCCCCTGCAGCCGTGTTTCCAGCAATTTACCTGACTCCTGCAGCTTCTTGCAGCCTTGCACCAAAACCGTTTTCTCCTAACCAGGAAACTTGAGCTGGTTACACCAGAAAAAGAGAAAAAACATTTTTGATGTCTTCTCATCTCACCATGGCAGGTGAGATGGAGGAGATGGTGATTAATTGGAGCTGCTTTAGTCCCTACTCACATCCCAGTGTCTGTTGTCTTTTGTTAAATAATGGGCTCTTCCTATGGTAGTCCCAGTGTAGAACTCCTCCAGGACAGAGTGATCCAGTGAAAGAGATTTGACATAGAAAAAAGCATAGATGAAAGTTGGATGCAGCATTCTTGGGTTTTCTTACAATTTGGAGAAGAATCACTGTTCAATTCAAGAACTTGACCATGTTTTCATAAGAAAATTTCTGTCTAAAGGCTGGATGTCATAGCTTAGGAGAATCAGAAGGACTATTTGAACTATACAGAGACCAGACTGGGGAGTGATTTTTTTTCAGGCATACTACATTCTCTTTCCTATGTTTTGAAAAATATGAGATCTGGAGTTTGACATGAGCATTTGAAATAATTATCTGTGTAATGAGCTTATGAGGGGGGAACAAGGTAACTTACGATGTTTATCAGCCTGCAGTATAAACAGAAGGTCTATTCCAGAATGAAAGCATCCCAGAAAAGTAAAATATAGAAAGAATTTTTTTTTCATTTCCATTAATGACTAAAGAAATTCAAACTTTCTGGTTAGTGGAAGAATCCTGATTTAAAGGTAACTCCAATTTTAAAAATGTCTTCAATATTTATCAGCACAAAATAATACTTGCTTTGTTAAGTTATATGCATATAATATAAGGTGTTTCTGATCCTTTTGATATTTGTTCATATCAAATTATGTCTTGTTAAGTGTATCTACAGGGATTACAGAAATATCAGGAATATTTTTTGTGGATGTCACAGTCTAACATTCCATTTCACATTTCTAAATCCCAAAAGCACTTGAGAAAATAATAGGGGTTCTTTTTCTTCCTTTTATACCTTCAGAAAATAAACTTCAGTGAATCTTGCACAGATTTCACAAACTGTCAAGGCAAAGCTAAGATGAGAATCCAGCTTTCCACTCCAGTGATCTATACCTTGACCACAGCTCCTTGTTTTCAAAGGCATGTAGACTGGACAAATTGGATGAAATCTTATATTCCTTGCAAAGTCAATATCTGTACTGAAACAACTAAGGCAGAGGAAGAAGGGAGAAATGGAGGCTTGGAGTTGAACAGAAATTGTAGGGTAGAAGCTATTAATTTTAATTTGAGGTTCTTTCCTTGTTTAAAGGTTAAAAGCTGTAAAGTGTTAACAGGTAGTTGTTAAAAAGAAAAATTTGTGCCTACCCTGTATATTTTGAGAGATGAATTCATGCTCATGCAGAAGCCAAACCATAACTCCTCTGCTCAACATCAACTTAAATAAATTAATCAGGATGTAACGAAAGAAATAACAATGAAATTTACTTAATCTATAGCTGAAGTGAAGGTGACCTTTCCTGTTAGCATGATTGTTGTTTTGAAGGACAATTTGCTACATCTGAGAAAAGGTTCACATCCATTAGTTCCTAGAAAAACAGGCTCTTTGAAGAATGGTGCATCAGTTTTTCTAGGACACTGTCTGAATTGAGAGTGTAGTAAAAATATTCTTGAATTATAACTTTGTATCTTACATTGTCCATATTCAAAAACAAGAATTGTATATATTAAATTATATTTTAAAAAGTTGTAATTATTCATGTATTTGAGTATTTGAAGAACATTTACTGTTGCTTGACACTGAGAAACAAGAGACTTGATTTGTCAAAACGATGCCTAATTTTAGTAAGAATATGAATCTCTAAATTTGATACCAGTGCAGCTAGAAGGAAAGCAAAGAATTGTAATACATTTTCAAACTAAACAATAAAATTGGAGTGACTACTTTCCTTTGGCAAATGTGAGAGTTACAAATCTTCTGCCTTTAAATAGACAAAGCCTTCTATCTCTGTTCTTCACCCAGCATTTCCGATATTGTTCACACCTATTTATAACATGTATTTCCCTTTAATCACTGGTGCATAATTGCTTTTGTCATGCTTATAAATGTACTTTTCAGGCATGCTTATTGAAATACATACAAAACATCTTCCTATAAAACAAATATTTAATGATACAAAGGTTTCAAATGATAGAGGTTTCAGGCAAAAATAGTTGTAGCTTTCTAAATAGTATTTTCATTTTTAATAGTAGGCTTCAGAAACACAACAGAAAGCAGCCTTTTATTCCTTAAATTTAAGGTTTGGGGCTCTTATAATAAAAAAATACATGAAAGTAAAATAAATTTCAAGAGATATCTGCCCTATCTGCATTTATAGATGCAAATCTGATGACAATAGTGACAAACAATGTATTTTTAAAATTTTTTCTTGATTTTCTTGGAGGCATCTCACACCAAAAACAGAGTAGGAAGACCATAATCTTACTAACAAAGGAAGTATTGGTTAGATATCAAATCAAGGGCATCATTATAAGATTTAGTGCTGGATAAGGTGTTGCTTAGGAAATTGATGCTAAATATTAATACAGTGAAATTAAAGCTCTATTTTATGTCCTTTATTTTGTTATAAATATAAAAGCTATATCTATACCATTAAGATGAACCAGGCCCATCACATAGTCCCAGCATTAGCATTGGATTATTCATAGTCTTTAATCATTAGTGCATTCCTCAGCACATTTTTTGGTTTTGCTGCTTAGCACTATCCCAAATAATGCTAGGTTTTGAGTTAAGAAAAGCCGTAGACCATTCCTATAAGATAGACTAGATTAAACCATGTTACTTTAGGAAGAACAGAGTTGATCTGTCTAGAATGAAGTAAACTGCACTGCTTGGTCTCAGGATGAGCAGACAGACCACCACACATTTTATTTCCAAGTGTAGATCCAGCTGAGGTCACTGCTCAGACCCCCCAGGCAGGCACCAGCTCTTTACCACACAAACCACACAGGAGGGAGAATCACCAAATCACAGAGTGGTTGAGGTTGGAAGGGGCCTCTGGAGGTCGTCTCCCAACCTCCCGGCTCAGGCAGGGCCACCTAAAGCCAGTTGCTCAGAACCATGTCCAGGTGCCTTTTGAATATCTACAAGTAGGGAGAACTCACCACCTCCCATGGCAACCTGGGGCAGTGCCTGATCATCCTCACGGAGCAAAGGCCTTTCTGATGTTTAAACAGAACCTCCTGTGTTTCATTTTGTACCCATTGCTTCTGGTCTTGTCTCTGGGCACACTCAAAAGAGCTTGGCTCTGCCTTCTTTGCATCCCCTCTCCAACTATTTACATACATTGATGAGATCTCCCCTGAGACTGCTTCGGGCTGAACAAACAGTCCAAGCTCTCTCAGCCTTTCTTCACAGGGGAGATGCTCCAGTACAATCACTTTAGCAGCCCTTCACTGGACTCTCTCCAGTGCCTCCATGGCTCTCTTGTACTGGGAAGCCCATAACTGAACACAGTATTCCAGGTCTGGCATCATCAGTGCTGAGTAGAGGCAAGAGTGTGTTTTCTCACTGTGAGCTCCAATCTCTACATAACAGTTACTATGCTCTCACAAAATCCTAATTTTATAATCTTGAAATATATTTATTTGCCCCTCTGTTATGAAGTATATGGTACATTTTGACATTTATCTAATTTAGGATTCAACCAAAGATAGAAATTTAGTATTTTCTGTGAGACAGTCTGCTGGTTCTGGGCTCTGCCCCTGTCAAAGCTGTTTCATTGGGGCAACACTGACAACTCATTCAGACACTGCTGCGAATAACTTTTAGGTTGCTTCCTCTCAGCACTGTAATCCACACCTGGATTGAACTGTTTGGTTTCCTGAACAACAGATAGGAAGAAAATTTACTTTTCAGACTGGGTTCCATGCAAAGTGGCAGACTGAGCAGGTAGCCTCCTGAGGATGAAGATGCATCCCAAGTCTTACTCCTTTTTGCATTGAGATACTTCAGTCATTGCTTACTTTCAGCTTCTTTCTAGTCCTGAACTGCTGCCTCATGGTGTCTTTTTCAAAATATTTCAGAGAATCAGCCTATGCTAAAAAGAGCAATTAAGAATATGCATTTTTGGGAGGAGCAACGATATTGTACTGCTTGGTTTTTGTGTATGCAAGCTGATGGAAGACATTCCTGGTCTTGCTGAAGAAGCAGGAGCAGTGTGAGTGACATGACAAGCAGGGATGTTATTCATGTTGGTATTGGCAGTCTCATGCTGGACCCTGAGGTAGCATGTTTAAATCAGTCCTGGCTCTGCACTGTCTTCATGGGAGCCATCTAAAAATTACATGTCTGTCTAAACTTGTTCGGATGGAATGGCTCTGTGCCAAGGAAAAAATCACCTCTGGAGAGCAATCATCCCTCTAGTGACAAGGAAACATAGATGACTAGCTTAATTTAGACCTTAATTAACAATCTTGCCAGTTCTGTTTCCCACTGGGAAAAGCACCAGATATATTTACAGTCCAGTTTAGTCAAACACAGCACATATTTAAAGTGATTTTTATTCAGTCTCTTAAGCACATGCGCGAGTCACGCGATAAAATGAATTCTATAAAAGTATTTGAAGCTAAGCAAATGCTTAAAGATGGTTTCAAAGAGAGGCTCAGGCAGGAACTATATGAAATTCAGCTTACTGCCTTCCTAGCCTTGTATAAAAAAATGGGTTGAACACACATAAAATTTTGTCTTGATATATTTCATCTATCATTACAGTGTGCAGGGTTTCAAGTTTTCAAGGGCAGTTTTTTTTAATTTTATTTTTTTAAGCTTGTTTATTTTTTGGAAACAGTATAATCAATAACAGCTGTTAACTACCTAGTCAAATTCCTCTTCATACATGTATTCAGACTTTAACAGAGTGCTGCTTCATGTCCTGTTTTTAAGGTGAAGTCATTTCCAATAATTTCAAATGCACAACTCTTGGGTTTTTTGACTGTTTTTTCATTGACCTATAGTTTATCTGAAAATACAGTCATCTTGAAATTAGATGCTGGCATTCAATAAGGTAACCTTGCTCCTTCTAATTCTGCCCTTTCTTCACATTAGATGCTGCCAGAAATTATTTTACCTATAGTTATGTATAGTTATATTTAGTTATATACTATTATCCTCACAACCCATCTTCCTCCTGGCTACTCAAATGAATCAACTTACTAGTATATTTCTATAAATGCCAATTCAGAATTACTTAGCTCAAGACTCTGCTCATGAGCCAAACTTATTTAATGAATCAAAAATTTAGGTTTCTTTTTATTATAATAGTTTGAGTAGGAGAGATTAAAGGAAAAAATAATTTTTTTTGGCTGCCAGGAATACTTTTGCTGTCAGTATAGAAACCTGATCAAAACTAACAAAGTTCTATACTTATTTGGTTTAGATCTGAGCCAAAGAAATGTTTTCCTGATTCCTGATCTCAGTCTGCCCTACACAGAAAATGCCAGAAGTTCCAGAAGATATGCTATGAGTCTTTGATAATTTTGAACAAAAAAGTTTGTTCACACTTAACAGTGTTTCCAATTTTATCAGTCTGAAACAGACCTCTTAAATTAGAGCAACAGATAGAAAACTGTTGTTATAAACGAGTCCGGATATCAGAAAAAAATCAATCCGCGTTTATTAATCCGCAGCTGGGAACAGGGGATGG
>WEIT01038529.1:0-45782 GCA_013389985.1 Dryoscopus gambensis | reverse complement strand
CATGAGATGCATTCTCATCTTATGAGGCAGCAGCCAAACCTGTACATTGCTTAGACATACTCAAACATTTTATTAGTTAACATACTTTACATTAAATCCAATTCTTCAATGTTTATAACACTGTGGAAAATGTAATTTTGATTTTTTTAAGAAAAATGCATGCATCACTGCAGTGTGTAAAACTTCAACGTTTGGAAACCCTTAGTTTTCACAGTTTAAAAAAACCTAAGTGCAAAGATGATGTTATCACAGTAAGTCATTGCATTTTCCATTTGTTTCACAGGCAATAGTGGGGTGGTGCCCTGAAATAAAATAGGATGGTGGTAGTGATAAGGATTGTTAATCTGTGTCTGTGGTAAATGCAGTAAGCTTAGACCACGAAGAAGGCATGACTCCATCCTCTGGGAGACATTCCCTAAAAGCAAGTTATTGCAGGCAGTGGGAAATGAAGCAGAGTTTGCCTCTAATTTACCTTTCTGTGGTATCAGACTTGGCCCATATGTAGATGTTTACAAAAAAAGCATCCTTACAAGGATAGAGTACTCATTAATCTGAAAGTAGCTGTCAAAACGAACTTTTACTTTTGCATCTTTAGGAGGCAATAGTTAAGCCAGGAATGGAAATGGTAAAGGCACAAAATAGTTTCTTAAGGAGGAGAAGAAAACTTCCTGGGTTGTACCCTGCTTTGTTATATTGCATTGTCATGCACAAGCTGAGGGAATGAGATAATAAGCTTTCATGAAGGGAAAGTAAGAAAAAGTAAATATTATTTACAAGCACATAAAGAGTGTGGTCTTCTTTCCACTGGAGAAAGGGTAAAGGACAACCCAGTAATCAATTTAATCAATCTGCCACAATTAAGAAAAAGTTTATTTTGAACTAAGAAAGAGCATGAAGGGAGAAGGAGAGGAAAAAGATAATTAAGATGCGAAGATGAAACCAGAGTTTTTACAGTTTTATAATTTTGTTACTTTGTCAAATCACAGCAGCCCACTACCAGAGCAGGCTGGTCTGCACCTAATCGTTGGAGAGGTTTTACTGAAGGCATCAGGAGAAGAAGGTATGTCCTGTCATGATTAAAACCAAATGCAGTCACCCCTCTGAACTAGCAGCTGGAGGTTAGGCCCAGTAAAATCTAAGAGTTAAAATGAAAAGAGATGACCCTTTTGAGGCAACTCAATTTTACTCAGGGCCTGACATGCACAGAATATTTAAGTTCCTCTTATAGTTATTTAGCTGGTAACCTTCCCCCACTGTGTTACTGGTCTTTGGGTGCTTTTTACCATGCCTCGAATTACTTTGGAAGCAGAACACAGACAGGAATTCAGAGCAGTTATTTATGTATGTGGGTCACATGAAAAAGGAAGGTTTCCTTGATCCTTAGTGTGGGGAGATGGACTCGACCATTAGTGTTTGATTTGTCTGTCAGCATCCCAGGAAAACTGAGATCCTTGTGCCTGACCAGTCTGCCAGTGTCCCATTAGGAGGACCCTTCACTGAACAGTCCTTCTGGATCAAGGGGTGGTTTGACTGACTTGTTCAGGGAAATATGGCAACAACATAAGGGAGACTCCTCAGCAGGTCTTCCTCTTCATTTGTGTATGTTCCCTGCTGCCAGTGACTGCTAGCACCTGTGAAGGACTCACACCAACAGTGTACGGAATAACACTCTTTATTAATATAAAATTGTGACAGGCTGAGTCTTGAGGACTGTTGGTGAAAGTGCCTGAATGCAAAAACGTATTCAAAGCAACACTCAGAAAAGCTCTAATCCCCAGTAAAAGCAATCAGCTCACATAGAGTGTGGTTCTTACCCAGTAGGTGTCCCTACAAGGGAGAAGACAGGTTCAGCTGCTTGACTGATCCCAGCAGCTATGATGGAGTCTTCCCTGTCTTTTCTCCATTCTCAGCTCACTATTTCCTTGTGTTTAGCTGGAGCCTATGTGACTCTAGTCATGCACACCTTTGTTACTTATTGGTGTAAAATTCCCTTGCTTTGCTTTGAAAGATACAGTCAATAAAATCTAGAGCACACCCCAGTGAGGGGTGGTCATACCTCCGAGGTTGTACTTTTGGATTGGAGGTGTTTGTTAATATTACAATTAGGTTATAATGAACCAAGTTCACCTGAGGAGAGCGATTTCACCACAGTTGTTGGCTCAGTAGCAGGACACCTCCTCCTCTCTCCCCTGGCTCACAGGCGCTATGCGGTTTTTCAGCTACAAAGTACCATTGAATCCTCCCTGGGAGGATTTCACAGAGCCTGGTGGTGGCCACTCCACTCCACTCCACTCCACTCCACTCCACTCCACTCCACTCCACTCCACTCCACTCCACTCCACTCCACCCTCAGTTCCATCCCCCTGAACAGGTGATATGGATGCAGATTGTGGGTGTGGGGAATCATCCTGGAACAGGTTTCACGTGGCAACTGCATTCCATCCAGGAAGCAGCAACTGTAATTTACCCTATAATTTCCGTACTGTTGCAGCTTCTGTTAGGATGTGAATATAAATTCTCAGTTTCCTCCAATTTTACCCCCAGCCATCTTTCCATAATGGGCTCACATGGGCAGCGTGTCTTGGACTTTCAGTGTACCAGACTGAGCAGGAATATGCTTGTCACCCAAAGCACCCAGCAGGTCATTTCTGATCTGCCAGTCACCAGCCTTGTGGGGAGAGGTGGGTCTGCTTTGCTCCCTGGAACAGACTGGTTGATAATTCTTGGTTGTCCTTCTTTTTTCTGCCTCTTTAATTCTCCCTGGAATTTATCCCTCTTCACATCAGTATTTTATGCACTTGGATTCTAAAATAGCTTTTATTACCTCAGCAATTACCTTCCATGTCTCCACTTAGCCTGTCTTGAAGAGTTGCAGTTCACACACTTTCTCACACCTTTGTAACAAATTTTTCTTGGTAAGGCTGAGCCAGTGCCACGCAGCTGTACTGCACCAGTGCCACTTCATGGCACCTCTTCTGCTGGGCTGAGGGCCACCAGCTTATCCTCCAGGACACACCCAGCTGCTGATCAGCAGCGAGCTCTTTAGGCACCACTGACTGTATGGAAAAGATATTCATCAACTATAATGGGTGCTTAGATACTTTGGTCATATATAAGTCCCCCAGGTAGATATCCTGACCTTGAACTGAATCTTTGTCTATTTAATCTCTTTCTAACCTGTTTTTTTACCCACAGCCTTGTCCCAGAGGTCTTATTATAGTCTCATATATGCTGTTACTTTCTGGTACTCTTTAGCACAGTGACAAGATTATTTATGTAGATTTCATTGTCACCATAATGGCAGCATTACAAAGAGGGTCATTATGCACCATGCTTGTCTCCATTAATTATGAAATTTTATTGTTGGTGAATTTTCTATTAAGGGCTTTCTACGGAAATGCTAAAAAAAGTTTTCTCTATTGAAAAATAATAAATTTTAATTTTTTTTTGCTAGAATAAGTCAATTCTCTTTTTCAGGTAGGATAGTTTCTTGCATCTCTCCAGTTCCCCTCCAGATTTTCCAACTGTTTCTACCAAGGTTTCATGAACACAGTATTTATACTTGCTCAGGTATTAATTTGCACTTTCTATACCTTCCTAAAGGAAGCAGTTGACACATTTTACCATTTAAATATGTTTAATTTTTTTTTAAACTTAATTCTGTTGTGATCAGAGGAGGTCTCCGATAACTCAAAAGGATGTCTGGGAATGACCAGCATTTCTTCACTATGGGCAAATTTGCCTGGCTAATGTAATTGATTTCTGATGAAATGCTTTTGATGTAATCTTCTATGGCATCCTTACATCCAAATTTATGAGATATGGTTTGAGTGTAAGGTAGGCAGGAGACTGCCTGATGAGTACAGGAGAGGACCCAGACAATGAAACTTCAGGTGCCAAGTACTCCCCAAGTTTGGGGACTACAGTTGTGATGATCTCTCATCTGAGCCAGGGACTGTATGTGTTAATGACAGATAAGAGTCAGAGTCCACATTCCTGAAATGCACCTTCCAGTTTTGCTTCATCTGCAAAGGCTGAAATTTGCCTGAAAAATCTGCTGGGGGAATTTGGAGATTAGCTTGGCAAAATTCACTTCTGATCTGAGCTAAAAGAATATGTGGAATTGTGTCACAGAAACTTGAGATTTTTTTTCCAAAGAATGATTTTTTCTGAAGAAAAGTCTTCGTAGTTGCATGTGTCATCAATCTGGTTCAAAAAAACATACAGAAATTCTAGTCTTCTTTCTCATCCACTGGTTCTTTCTCTCCAGAGTTTTGGTATCTTTAACTCAGGAGTTTTTGTGACTGTAAAGTTCTGGGTTTGTTTTGCTTTGTTTTCCAAAGGTAGCACAAAACTCTTTAGTTACTAGGAATCACATCACTAGAAACAGCTTACACTGATTGAATGCAACTTCTCTGGGAAGGTATCGTGGGACTGATACAACAAAAAAAAGTAAGAATTGTTTAACGTTGCAGCTCAGGACACAGACATCTGTAGACATCTTTGGTTTCTCATGAGACTTCTGTGAAAAAAAAAAAACAACCTTGAGAGCCACTGAGAAGAAGGCAGAAAGAACTTTAATTTAATAGCACAGGTTGCATTTGGTCAGTTAGAAAAGTGCTGCATGCAGCGCTTGATTTTAAAGCACTTTGAAATAGAGTAACATGCTCATAGATAGCATTCCAGTTCCTCTGTAGAAAAATACTTAATAGTGATAAAAAGAGCTCGAAACATTGTAATTGTGCTTTTTATTTTGTGAAATACTTGTACACCAAACACTATACTTCTTACAGAAATGTTCCAGTGTTTTATTTTATACTTTGCTGGTCTGCTGTTTCTACATAAGTAGTGTCCTTCAGTCCTTCAAGTCTCTTCTCTTGGGGGGAGTGGCTGAGAAGGGGAAGATAAGGGAGGGGACATAATCTTTCCTGGGAAAAAAAAGGTAAAGAAAATTATCTCTACTTCAAATATTACTGATGAATGAAAGTTTAGATATTATCAGTAAATCTTTTCTCTTACTTTGAAGAAAAGTAGCATCTGCTTGTACACATTTTAGGGAAGATAAACAATACCCTATAGATATCATTAACTGTGCAGAGATTCAGTAATTGTGGATTTTCTTAAAATTAGCCAGTTGTTCTATGTGCAAAAACTCTTCCTCAAATAAAGGACAAGCCACCAACCTTGCCATTGTTCAGCAGGTGTTAAAAACTGAGAGAAAGACAGAGGAAAAGTTACAGTTTTCAGGTAAGTATTAGATCTGGGATTGGTGTTAAAGAGAGCCTTTTCATCCCCTTATCACTCTTAGTATTTGATGAGGTTTTCCTGATTTTCTCTTTCAGTCCTGGAAACTATTTGTTACGCACAAAAATTCTTAACCTATTCATTTTCTTTAACATTGAGGAATATTGACAATAATTATCTGAAAGTTCAAAGATGTAATAAATGAAAGTTCAAACAATTTCCCCATAGCTTTTTTGATACCTATAAAAATCATGATTTATCAAAGAAGCAGAATTTTTCATTTTAGAAGACAGACTGGTTCTTCCTGGTACACAGGGTTCATTCAGAATTCTTTCTACTTTAAATGATTATTTTAGTCTATGCTTCTGATATTTACTAACATATAATTCACAGATCAGCTACATTCCCTGACTTTTAAAACTGGTTTTCTTTAAGTTAAAATACTGGCTCGAGTTTTGATAACTGTCAGCTATCATGACATTCACAAGCACTTTTCGGGATTGTATCTCTACTCTCTCTAAACTTTGAAAATTAGAAGGTTTTTAGCTCATTACTACTTTGTGGTTTACACAAATGCTACAACAGTTGATTCCTGCTTGGACCTAAAACTCCCATTTGAGGAATGAGAATTCTATTTCATGAAAATGAGGCACTTTGAGAAACTGTAACTAGGTTTACTGTTATAATCAGCACTGATGATAGTGATGATAGGAATTACAGTAATTAGAATTTATTTTATTTATATGCTCTGGTCAGACATTCAAAAGATTAAAATACTGAATGATTTAGATACTTCTTCTTCTTATTGGCCAGGTTACCTCTCTGATCACTGAGAGAAGTTTCACCAAAAAGTGAAGGGAGGATTTACTGAGTTATTTTTATTACAAACACTGGATACCACTGGATAGTACTGCATAAGAAAAGTGTAATACGAAAATAAAAAAAAGATAGAAATGTCTTTCTTCCAGAGGAAATGGAAAGGCACAAACCATTGCTCCATATCACAGGAAATACTTTCTGGATGTCTGAGAACAGACTGAGGATCTTTCAGTCTGGTTCACTGCCTAGAAAACTGTCAATGACTGCACTTCTGAGCCTGTAAGTTTCTTTGATGATCATTATAAGACTATAATAATGTCTTCTTGGTAAATAAATGTTGTGTTTTCTCACAAATAAATGAAGCAACAAATTGAAATTATTGGGATAAAATCTTTAGATTTATATTTTTCTAAGAGTGTGCAGTGCTGTACCTTGAAATTTATAGAATTAAGAGAATTTCTAATTATTGAAGAAACATTTTTTTAATTTTATGAGGATTTTATTCCCCATTGAAAACATGTAAGGCAAGATTATTTTTCATAAAAATGTAATATGAAAACACCCCACACTGAAGAAGACTAAGATGCTTAATTGCATGAGAATTTATGAACAATGATATATAGGTATTTTTTTTTAGCAAGTAATCATAAATGATGAGTTAATTCAGCTACAGCCTGTAATTGTGGGAAGCAGGAGTTTGATAATGCCATAACAAGAAGAAAAGAAACATCAGGACATACCAATTAAGTAATTTGCCTCAAATGTCTTCTTGAGAAGTTATTTAAAATAGAGAAAAATTATTTCCTGTACGATAAAACAATAGATTTAGAAAAAAATAGGGAAAAAATAATGGATTTGTGAAATACAAGTCAATGAAAAACAGTTGTCTTTTGGCACTGTTTGTTGTGTAAAATATCTCCATACTCACTGGAGAGTGTATGGAACTAGATATGCTGCCTTAGCAAGTGTTTGGAGCACTGCCCAGCACTTAGTGAAAATGCTGATCCATCATTGTCCGATACCATCCAGTACAGGCATTCTCTAAGTTATTGAAATGCTAGTGGCCTCTGTTAGGGATTCTGAGTAGGAATTCTGGCTTTGAGTCACTATAAGCGGCACGAGCTCCTAAACAGAAATGAAGCCCTCATTGCTGAAGGGTTCGCTTTCTAGTCCACTGATCTGCTATTGGAGAAAGATAAAAACCCTCAACCACCTTATTTCCTGTTTAATTTAATTTAATTCAGTATTTTTCCTCTGGTTGCCCCACCATTCATGCTCCTCAGCTGCTGTTTTTGTGCTTCCTCAGCACAGTGGAGGTATGGCTGATTCAGGTGACTGATTCCACCTATTCTGTATCACAGGGATATATTCACATTATGCAGGGAGGCCATTACTGTTTCATTATAATGTGTCATTTTTTTCTTTATATATTCTGCATCATTAACTGAACCACTGCTCTGTAAAAGTCTTTGGAATAGGTCTTCTGTGAGGTTTAGATGTACATTCTCTCAACAGTCCTCCACCATGCTCAATGCATTAAAAAAAGTTAATTCTCTTTTCCCTCATTCTAATGTATTTAAAATGACTGGAAGCTGGAGCTGAAAGTTTAAGATGGTCTTTCGTCTTTGCTTATCAGCGCATAACAAATCTCTGTAACTACAGCAATGCTTCTGATGAATCATTTGCCACCTCGTCATCTTCATGTATTGTGTCACCCTCCACCTCCTGGTTTAAAAACGTGATGGCTCTACAGGGTGGCCTAGAAGCTGACTCTGTGCAGCTGATGGCAGTCAAGGTGGAATAAAGTCCACTTCACTGCATCTATTCGGTAATACATTGGCCAACCTAACAGAAATAAGATCAAGCTAATACTTGCTTTTCTCTATCAAAATCAGGGAATCTGCTTCCGAAGTAAATAAGGCATATGTAGTGTTTTTCACATTTTACTACATATTGAGTTTAACCCCCGGAGTCCTCAAGGGTACTACTCTGCTCAAAATTAAATGTATTCAGAAACATTCTTGAACTTGTGTTCAAATCTTTGATCTCACCAATATATTCCTGTAGAGATAAATGGATTTTGATTGAGGTAGAGAAGTAGGAAGTATATAAAGTCTCTATAAACAAAAACAAACTAAAATGGGCATTGGAGACCTTAACCACTGATTCTGTGTTTTATCCAAACAATGTCTCATTTTAAAAGCATAACAACATNCTGTTGTTTAATAATCTGATCACTAAATAAAAAAAATTATACTGTTTTTGTGTTACTGGTGTCTTTGCACCACTTCCATGGGTTGAGGAAAGGCACCTCTTTTCAGAGTCTTTAGCGCAATGGTACAGATCCCCTTTTCCCTGGGAACAGGGGACATAGCTTTGAATTTCCCTATGCTGATTAACAGATTACCCACAAAAAGACGTGCCTCTCTATATTGGTTCTGAATGATTACAAGGTGCCATGCTAATTGATGGATTTAGTGCTGTCTGTGTGATTTTCTACACTCCCAATACACTTGCAGTGGCTTAGGATCTCTGCATTCTCTCTGGATTACAATGATGTTTAGAAGGAAGAGGTATGTGTAACATGTTGGCCTGAGAATCATTAGAACATTGCAGAGAATACCAATTTTCAGGTCTCTCTCCTGTATTTTAATAGGCACAGTTTCTCTTTCTTATCTATTTCTTTTTCATCTCGACTGAAACCACAGTCAGGGTTGTAGTCCTAGCAGTGAACCAAAGCTTCCAAACTCAGTGATCTGAAAAATCACTAAAAAAAAGAGAGGAACTTATTAAAATGAACTGAAAGATATTCTTGTGTTGAAAAGATGAGGGGTAGAGGGGTGAAGGAAGAGGAAAGAAAAGTGTTATATATGGGACTGAACAAAACCTGCAACAAATACAGGAGACTTGGCAATTTTGGATTGAGTGTTACTGCCAAGCATTGAGGCTGTAAAGTTATTTTAAGGATTTCTGCATTTTCTACAGTAAGCAGCACAACAAAGAAATGTTTAAAGGAATTCTTTCTGACTGTTCCAACATTCTCTCAATGATGGTAAATAAAGAACCACTCTGCATAAGACGGAAAATCTTATACATTAATTTGGAACTGATTTAATGGTCTATAATTAAGTGTAAAATTGAAAAAGAGAAAAATGTAATGATGAGAAAAATTTCATAGCTAGGTTTTTCAGTTGCCAAATGCTTCTGAAGGCTGCAATTTCACAGCAGGGTTGGTTCCAGGAGTGGAAATTGGATATAAATAATTCCAGACAGTGTAAATGTAAATTTAAAAAAAAATTAATTAAGAAGCATATTTTGTCCTAATACATTCTCTATTAATAATTATAAACTAATTACTGAGCTATGGTTTAGAAATCAACTTATTAAAAAAATCTTTAACTAATTGACTTCAGTTGTAAATCTGTGACTAAGTATTTCAAACAGTTGGCCAGTTCTGGTGTATTATTTCATGATAATTGCACATAAAATGGTTTGGGTGTGTTGGCTGCAGAACAAGAAACATTAAGGCTATTGCAAATCAGTTATTTTCAGGTCTGGTATAAATAATCCTGCACCTTAACACGTCTATAGTCCCTGTCTAATAGTGCTTTTACGTATTCTTTTTTGTTATTGTTTTTAATCAGTGGTCTGTGTTTTTCAGCAGGGATGTTGTTATCATCAGATCCTATTTATTAAAGAAAGTTATAGGACAGAATGGCCCTTTCTTTGTCCCAAACTAGCTGTACTTAGGGGATCTACTGCATATCATGGCAGTGAAAGGAAATCACTTCTCTACACTCACACAACTGGCTTGGAGACATATTTAAGTCTTTGGACTGGCTTTGGGGTAGGTTTATTACAGTGCCAAGTCAGCAAGATGAGTGTTTCATTGGTGTATTTTTATCACAAGATGTGAGCACAGTAGTGCCTTTAGGACAGGTAGCAAAATGAATAGAGATTGTGAAAATACACAAGTAAGGCAATTCACCAGAGCCAGGGATGAACTCAACATGAAAACAAGTGCTCTTAAAAGAATTTGTGTCAATACCAGGTGTATGATATATCCGAATCTCCTGTCAAACAAAAGGGCTCTGGCACAGAAAACTGCTGATCATAGGACATAGCAATTGACATAACTCTGTACTGTTTCTGTTACTGATGGGACAGATTCATGGCCTGGCTTCACTGCTGGGCTGAATACCAGCTACTTTAGGAGCCAATCTTATTAACTGGTGGTTAAGTGCCATCAGTGTGTCTGAGACTGGAAATATGCAAGAATGAAAACAGTGCATCTGAGCATACCAATACAGCATGAAAAAGCAGTCCCAAAAGATAAAGTGCAGCTAAAGGTGAGCAAATTTATTCATTTAACTGTTCCATTTAATAAGCTTCTACAATGTTTTAAAAAAAATATTGTATTTTAATTAGAGTACTCCATACTTTCTTGTGGAGTGCCTTAGAATTTTTTTTAAAATAACTAAATGGATGAAAATTATGTTTTGAATGGAAGGAAGAGCTAAAAAGAAGGGACAGTGAACCAAAAGTGGAAGTTCAAATAATGCTTTTATGGACACCTTTATGTAAAATCTAGATAATGCTGACATTTTGTGGTGGATGAGCAATTTTGGGAAATCCAAATAACAACAAAAATGGTTTTACAAAATAAATGACCCTTCAAATACTTTTACTGTAACTGCCTTGCCACAGGACTTGGTACTTCAGTGATAGACTGAATATTTTCTGTATATTCCTTCTGCTTATTTATCCTGGATTTTGAAGATTAATTATTTTTATTTAACTATTTAGACTACAGTGTTTCCATTATTTTAGTATATAAAGGATGTATAGGCTGAATGCTGTTACCAACACTGTGTAAAGATCAGTGGGAGGGACAGCTGAGAAAGGTGATGAAGGTAAGATTATTGATAGCTACAGAAGTGGTAGGAGAAAAGTTGTGGAGAATGTTACAGTGTCTCAAGGAGAGTGCAGAGAGGTTTTCCTAAAGAGCCACTAAGAAATGATTCAAATTCCATGTGTTAGCTTCTTCTTTCCATCACAGTATCCTCCACAGTTTCAGACCACCATAAGGGCATCACTTTTCACTCGTTGGGACTGTACAATAAAACCAAACAACATCCTAAAGTTAACCATAAATGCTCATTTTGCCACAGTCGGCATCTTTAAATCTGGCCTTAAAAATACTTGCATTTACAAATTTATAAGGAAACTTTCTAAACATAAGTAAGCCTTATAATACATTTAAGAGGAGGGCAAAGTGTAGCTAATGGACTGCCTATGGCTAACAAAATGGCTGATGTGAAAATTTACTGCAAACACTGTTTTTTTTTGTTTTGATTCTTGGACTTCAATGAAAGGTGTGGATAAGTCCATCATTTGAGCGTGTGTCCCCGTGTGTCCCCATGTGTCCCATGGGCACTCGTCTGATTTCACCGGGTAGTTCACGCTACAGCACACTGGTTATGGCTGTACTCTTTATTTTGGCTCATATCTTACTGTGACGTGTGAAAGAGCCTGATTCCTAGGGGATGCTTCCACACTAATAAATCTATGAAATGCTTTATTTATTCATAATTGCATGTGTGTATATAAATATCTATATATATATAGATAAATTTCATTCAAGTAGAAGCTTCTCAGTTCAGTTGTCTTTTCCTACTTTTCCAACTCTCTACAGTTTGTTTAAAAATCTAGACATTATATGATGGAAAAATTACTGTGTGCACAATAATGACTATTTAGTCATAAGAGCTTCTGTCTTACATTAGCTAATGTGTATTTCTAAATTCAAAGTAGCAGTAGTTATTATAATTATTATAACTGATGTTTTGTTTTATCAGTACAATTGGGCATACCATTCACTTGTAACAACACTGTGTTTAGCAAATATAAATGGAATTTTGCTTTAATATCTTATCTGATAGGAGTCAACATCTCCTCACTTTTAGACAGAGAAAAGACAGCAGTTTTGTGGCTGGTACATGGAGAAGAAGAATTCAATGCCAGACATTGAATTAAATTATGCAGTCAAACTAGTAGAACAATCTTAAGATAAAAACTGGTTGCATGTATTTACAAAGTCTACAGGCAAACATCTGGCTATGTTTTTGTCCTTCAGGTATGATAAATTTTGCTAAGAACAGCACCATCAAAAATCCCACAAGAGCAAACTGGCCTGGGAGAAAACTAGAAGGTAAGAGAAAAACATCTTTATTTATTCATCTTACCTTGACTTTTTCTGACACTGGATTTGCTTGAAGTGAAATAGTTCAGAAGTGAATTCTGCTTAGTGCTTGCCTTAAAAATTATTTTGTTCTGTGTAGTTTTTTAATATTTTCTGCTAAAAGGAAAATGTAGTAGTACTTTCCAATAATTTATGTCAGTTAACATTCAATGTACTGGGGCTGTGGTTAGTGATCTCACTTAAAACCTCCAAAGTTTATATCAGATAACAGATATATTTCTTACTTTCTAAAAGGAGTGGGTATGGTCTAGAGGTTAGAGACTCATTTATTGCAGACACATTAAGGGAGATCATAGTAGCATCCAAAATCCATTTTACCTTTCCATGGACTGCACTATGTATTTATATTGTATTTACCTTCTGTACAAAATGGAAGTGAATATAGTGAAACCCTCATTCAGGGCACAAGATTCTGAACTTGGAAATGTACAAACCAGACAAAATATTTGAAAACAAAGTGCTGAAGCTCCGGGAAGCATGTACAGTGCAACCAGACATCAAGGTTAAATTCAAATTCAGACAGTCCATTCTAGAGCTAAGTATGATAGCGGAAGAGGGTTTTGCCCTGAGGCATTGCATGCTGGCTAGAGTTGACTGGCCCTTTCCATCTGAAGATGGAAGGATTCTTTGAACTCTCCAAATTTTCCATGCTGTCTCTTCACACTTGGCTGATTTTGTGTGAAATGGATCAGGCTGTATTTACACTGCCTTTTCCACCAGGATAGTAGCTCACTAATGTGGTAGCCCATACTTGGAAGAGGATACTGTTATTACCAAAGTGGATGCTGTCAAATTTCCAAGGGAGTTTTATTTTGACCCAAAATTTGGTCATTTTTTTGTAGTTAAAAAATAAAGGTTTTGAATATCACATTCAATCCATTCACAAACTTTCAGTTCTCCAATTCAAATCAGAGGTACTAATATATTTTTAAAAGCTAGTAATTCTCCTTCATTCCCCAGTAGAATCTTTCTAACTAAAGTCTAAAATAAATTAGTAAATACCTGCTTGAGGCAGACATCTAGAGTGCAGGCTTTCAGCATCACGGGTTGTAAGCAGCAATAGCAAAGGTGATCAGCAAGAGGAAACATGAATGGACAGTTTGAGGTGAGGGGTAACCAGCTATAGTTTCAATAGTTTTGATAAGTAGGTGGAGCTAGAACAGGTGTTGGATATGTTTGTCCTTTGGAGATCTGTTTTAAATTCATTATTTATTTTTCCATGCCTAGATTTAAACACAGAGGATGAAATAAGTAATTTCATCTGATGTCTGTTGTAAAAGTTAATGAGAGCTAATCAACCTAAACCTGGAATGTTTAGGTTGATTATCAGGAAAATGTTTTCTGACAGTGACATATATTATGCTTTGGGGTTATCCCAGACTGCAAATAGCTGAAGCCAAACTTCTTGTATCATAGTGCCAAGTAGATGGAGGTTAAGAAAGTACGTTCTGGAAACAGCAGCATAAAACAGGAAAAGGAAGTGATGATCTGAGAATCCTCTTCATATTTTAATGCTGTGATTCTATTATCCATCTTCATTTTATTTGGAGACTGTTCGGTCCTTCATGGATTTTGATGCCCTTTCTTCATTATCAGGACAAGATGAGAGTCACTAACACAAAAGAAAGAAAAACAGTAGCAGCATGTGGTGATGTATTTTCCTTTGAATGGTTTGTTCTGTTTCCACCTTCTGAAATGTATGGTGTATTCCTAAGATGTAACCCTACCTTTGATCCGTCCCCTGTGAGCTTTTCATTGGTTCAAGCCTTGGGCCCGCGGCCCTTCGAAACTGTGATAAGGGTGTACTCGGAGGATGAGGCCCTTTTTCCGCTTGGATCCTCTCCNAGCTTGCAGCCCCCTTCTTTCTACCCACAAGGAATGTTGCCCCAGGACTCCTGCCATCGCTAGCCGGCAGAGAGTTAGGTGGGGGTCAACAACAGCAGCAAGAAAAGACCTCTCAAGCCACTAATTAATCATAATGTGAGTTTTCTTCCAATGCACCTTCTTTCCAAGTGCTGACATATGGTGCTCATATAACCAGCTGATTCTCAGTATCACACCCATACATCTGCCTGTCAGATAGATCTTTTGTAAGCTAGCTGGTGGCCGGGATTCTGTGAGGGAGTGCTTAAGATAAAGGTCATCCAGAGGGGCCACATGGGTTTAGGTAAGGGAAGGCAGAGGAGAGGAAGTATTTACTTGATCCTCCCTTCTTATATTCAGTCCATTATTCTTATGTTTTAGGGGCAGATGTGCAAGCTGGGAAGTTTTCCAAATTCATTTTTCAGAACATTAGGTGCTCTCCACATTAGGCACACTTAGCAAATCCCTCTTTGTAACAATTTTGCCACCAGCACTGAAGATGAGCTGCTTTCAGGATGAAAATAGATGGCTGAGAACTTGGGCCAAACTAAGCAATTTGGAGATAAAATTACTTAGAAAACTTTTTAGCTGGTTTTCACACCCCTTTTGATCTACTTAGAATTCTTCAAGTGTTTGAGAACTTACATAAAAACTCTTCTTACATGGACTGTTTCTGAAAAAGTAAGAAAAAACCAAAACATAGCGTATGGCAAGCGGCTGACAAATGTTTCTAGAAAAATTCTATGTGTTAGACAATGACTCACCTACCCCAAGCTATTGATTTGATCACAGAGTTTCTAAATATCCAGACATTGCTACTTAACCATGTTATTTTTCTACTTCATTGGGTTCTTTCCGCAGTTTTGAATAATCTAGAAGAGTGATTTTTTTTTTTTCCTAATAAAGAGGACAGAATTTTGGAAGATTAAAAAGAAGTATGGATTATGCCTCTCATTCAGCAATCTAAAATTTTTTTTTCCTTCCTCCTTCTTTGATGAGACTCTTAGTGGAGTTTAGTTTCTTGCTGCAGAGTCCTTGAGTTAGACTCCCCTCCAGTAGATCAGATATGCTGGTATTTACTAGAGTTCAATTGTGTTCATGTGTTTTTAACTAATAAGTTGGAGAGATTGGATTGTAAATCAACTGATTGTTCTATTTATTTTCAAGTCTGCCTTATTTATTATTACATATGTCTACAGGGAAGCAATGCAGAAGATTGGCTAGTTAAATGAATAACTTCTTGTTAGGTTTCTTTTGGACAAGGATTTTAAAATGTAGGGCTCGTGACAAAGGTAAGGGAAAGAAAGACAGATGGACAAGCTTGGATTAAGGCTTAGCCCTGCTCCTGAGTGGTTTAGACTGTGAGCATGCCCAGGTGGGGGACAGATTGTAGATGCCTTTGTCTTTTACAGGTTAACACAATATTGACTTGATTTCTCCAGTACTGGTTGTACACATCTTTTGTTCTCAATACGATTTATCTTCTACATCCTTTCAATCAAAGGGGAAAATTAACTTTTAAAACCTCAGTGATTTTATAATGGTGATGAATACTCATATATCTGAAGGGACATATGTGGACTCTAAATCATCATAATCATAAATCACACTTCCAATGATGGGTCATTCACAACTTCTCTGGGCAACCTGTTGGAGTGTTTCAATAACTTCATTTAAAAAAACACCCACAAAAGTTTCCTTATGTCTAATCTAAATCTATCCTTTTAGTTTAAAACTGTTGCCCTTTGTCCTGTCAGTACAATCCTGGTGAAAAAAAAAATATACACACACACACATAAACACACACACACACCCTTTTTAATAAGCCCACTTTATATATTAAAGGGCCCCCATAAGGTCACCCCGGAGCCTCTCTCCTCCAGGCTGAACAAGGCCAAGCTCTCTCAGCCTTTCTCCAGGGGAGAGGTGCTCCAGTCTTTTGCTCATCTTTGTGCCCTCCTCTGGACCCACTCCAATATCTCCACATACTGAGCCTCCCGTACTGAGGACTCCAGAGCTGCCTCCTGTACTGAGGACTCCAGAGCGGCAGAGAGGGTAGAACCACCTCTCTTATTGTGCTGGGCATGTTTCTTTTCATGCTATGAAGATGAGTAAGCCATTTACTGAATTAACAGGCTTAATTTTTTTTTTTTTTGCTGTTATTTCTCTGTAATGTCCAATCTAATAAATTGCTTTAGTATTTATGGTAAACGTAACAACATCATATCAAGGAACAGTTAAATAAGAAAATGACCTATAAACATACCCACAGAAGGCTAGGTGTTTCCATGAAGCAATCTTCCATTATCTGAGAACCCTACCAGTCTAGTAGAGAATCTATGTGTTTCTACATCAGTAACCTCAGTAATGCCCAGAAGTTGTTGATTTATTCCTGTACTTTCATGTTAAGGACATGAATAAACATTGTTTAAATTTCAACTGTGCTCAGCAGAGGGAACAATGGTATTATATTCAAATATTTCTCCACAATAAATTTAACCCGTATATTGGCTTCTTAACACTGACCACTATATAACATAATTAAGAGAGGATTCCACAGAGGACTCAGTGGTAATGGAAAAGATTCCCTGTGTTTTATAAATGGATCATATTAAAGACTTGTGCTTGCAGCATCTCTAATACTTCCCAGAGCTGAAACAGGTCCATTCCAGTAATTCTAAAGGGGATGGATTCTATGTTTACATGACTGCATATACAAAAAAGCTATGTAGTCCTCTAAGGCTCTTTAGTTTTAACTAATTAAACAGGGATTTTGCTGCTTGTCAGAAAATCAGTGGTCTCTCATGGAAACAAGCAACTATGGAAAACTCTTCTATATATGTATCTGCCTTTGGGCACCATGCCACTGAGCAAGAGAAAATGGATAGGGAGGTGGGGAATTGAGCTAGGGGGACTCCAGTCACAAGCTATAGAATTAATTCTCCTGGGATGAGGATTGCCTCAAGTGTAACTGCTTACTGCCTCCAGCTTGTGGCATATTTTATTCACCTAATAATTTCTATTACAAGAGTACAGGAATATGCATATTGGTGTTATTAAAAAAGAAAAAAAACAAGAAAAAAAACAAATTAAAACATTATGCATCCATTTTTTTCCCCGGGGAAGGTGGTATGAGGAGAAGCAAGCCATGTGTAGAAGATGTTAGAAACTGTGCTTTCATGGTGTAGTAAAAGGCACAGCTGAAGCTGTTCCACTTTGCATAAAAAAATGGAAGTGGTGGATGTGGATTTACACGGGAAGTGTAAATTAGCTGTTGTCCACAGCTGAATCAAACCTTCAGTGCATTTAGTACTATGGCACTATATGCAGTTCAACATATATACAGAAATAAGGTCCAAAATGCTGTACTTATGTACATGTCCATGAAATAATCACTGTTAGGTGCCCATTTCCCCCATAATACTCGGGGAGTAGGGGGAAAGGGGGTCATGATAGATGCATATTTTCATGAGGAGAGCTTCCAGAAGGGACCAACATGGGAAGAGTTTGGTGCAATGAGTAAGTAGTGGACTAACTCAGAACAGGTAGTATTTTATCTTTCTGTCTCTGGGCATCCAAAACATGAATCTATTTGGAATGTGAGTCAGCTAATGAAAAAAAAAAAGAAAAGAAAAAAGAGAGACAGAAAAGTACTACTTCACTACTGTTAAGATCTTATTATTAAGGTTCTTTAGAAATTCCTCTGCCTGGTTAAGGGGCAAACAAGACCATATGCCACTGAGAATAATATGGGTTTTATTTGGTAGTAAATATGAGATAGAGAGAGAGAGAGAAAGAAAGAAATAGAAAATGGGGGGGGGGGGGGGGGGGCAGAAAGAGAGTGACTGAGACAGAATAAGGAAAATATCACCACTACGTGGATCCCAGTGATGTTCCGTTGATTGTATCCAGCTGCTCTTCTTGGTGGTGAAGGTGGCCCCGAAAAGCATAGAATCCCATGGGTTAATATAGTCTCGAGCCAGATGGCAATGTCCTGGCATGTCCCCCATGGCAGCTCTACCATGCCAGACTGGCATGCTGAAAGATAGATAGAGGTGGAGGAAAATTGTTAGGTATATGATGAAGTGAAGAACACAGACTGAGCCTGTGTTAGACAGAAAATTAAACTAAAGTCTTCTGAGATTCAAGGTACAGTACTCTCATAGCAGAACTACATTTCCACATGTATCATGCCAACACATGGTTTTCAGTTAGAAGCCTTAATATGAATGTTGTGTACAGGAATAAATCATGTGCACTTGGGAATGTCACAAGGCAAGACATGTACAGCAAAATGACTTTATATTGTTTCAGTACTGAAACACAATAATTACACACTCACGATCATGACATATACATCACACTGAAACATTTTCTCTTCTTTATTCCTTGGTATTCTGACTAGATGAGATTTAATAAGTAAGAGACCTTTTCCATATCTGACAGTTCTTATTACATTCTCCTACAAGGTAATTAATTCAGACTGAAATCAGAACAAAAATAAAAATTTTATGTTCAAAAAAAGGGAGAAAGATAATTCTGTTGATTCTGTATTACGTATCGTGTCTATTTTGACTGTAGAAAGGCATAATTTCTTCAAGAATTAAGAATAAAAATGATTACCAAAATTAGTGTTTACACTTCTAAGGATGTCGAAGAATAGATTTAGTAGAAATTCTCATATGATTGTCTTTTTAAAGGCATTTCTTTCTTTAATGACAACTGATATTATCTTACTTTCTTGAATTATATCAAATGTAAATATTGGGAAGTGGATTTTGACCACATCTCCAGCCTAATGCAAGTATAACTATTTGAAAGAATTAGAGGAACCTAAATGAGAATTGTGTGTTGTTCCCTTTGAACATAAAAGATAATACCTTGAATAAGGACAGACATGTTGAGCAGGCAAAGCTAAATATACATCAGTATTGAAGCAGTCTGAAAAGGCCAGATATTTTATTTAGCTATTAGAAATCTGTGTTTAAAATTTAAAATAATAGTGTGAAAGAATGATTTTTTTTGTTCTTTTTTTGTAGTGGAAGCTTCAATTAATACATAGTAAATCCACAGTTTTCAGATTGTTTTGAGGCTCTAAAACCTGTTGTCAAATTAAGTTGGCAAATAGCCCTAAAAGCTTCTCATTTTTCCTTTTAACTTAAGAAAATCAAACATACTTGTTTTGTCTTCTGCAGGGCTCACCTTCCATGAAGCTGATAAGTATTGCAGCTGTTTTGCATCTCTGAAAAGCAGGACAGGTTTTTTTGTGACTGACTTTCTCTACAGAAAAAGGTGCACTCAAAGTCTCACTCATCTCTTGATTCTGCCATTCCCCGCATGGCTTAGGGCATCTCACTCGGCCCTTTCTGGGACCTAAAATAATTACCCAGTCTCTGCAGAGTTTTGCATGGCTTTCCTAATTAAGATGAAAGGAAACAAAGAGAACTGTGATATTGCAGAGGTCTATTATCATCTTAATAAAATAGACGAATATTGCTTCAGGGATTCTGTACTCCCTGCTCTTCTTTTTCCAGGAAAGCTTGCACAAGCCACACCGAACTCTGATGATCTGTTGCTGCATATCCTGGGCATGCACATCAGAAAATATCATGGCAGTGACTGCTTTCAGTGTATGATTGTTGACCTTTACTGAATCACTTCCCTAATGTTTGGTATTTATGCTTTTAATTTTAATAGATAGTACAATGTTCCTACCTTTTATAGCAATAAACTGTACCCTTTCAGGCATGGTAACAAGTACTAGAGAATTAAAGTGATTTTACTACCAGCAGTCCTACAGTCCTCACTACCCTGAAAGCCAAAGAGGGTGAGAAGGAACTGAATGTATTGGTGCTGCTTCTTTTGGAGCATCTTTCCAAATGTTACTGATGAAGTTTTTGGATTTATACTAAGAATCCTCTAAGTGGGAGAGACATTCTTATTGACATCAAAAGTTTCTGGAAACTGCATTTAGGTAGAAAGAGATGTGAATTTTATTTATGTATCTCAGGTAAATGCTGACAGACACTGAGAGTCTTCTGTTAGAGAGAAGTGTGTTATTTTTAACCTGAAAGAAAGCTCATGAATTTTTTTTTTATTTTTCATTAGAGATGGTTATGTTGACAGCAGGTTTATGGAAAGATGTTAAAGGAAAAAAATTGAACAAAAGATTTCTGGCTTTCAGTCAGAGTTATGGGCTAGATCCTAATTAGCCACAAGGGCCCAGTGCCTGAGAACAGTCCAGAGGATCCCCCTGTAATGTAAGATCTGAAAGTAATTAGTGCTGCCATTGAGAAGCATGGTGCTGGTCCAGTTCTCACTATTGAATTTCAAGAAGCAGATGAGATGAGTCATTGCTGTGAATAGAAATCATTGATATCACCACATGCACTCCCACATACATAGGAATTAAACTGTCATTTAATTTGCTCATCATCAAGGCTCACATACTTGCTCAGCAATGGTAAAAACATCTGAGGGCTGGGACATAGGAACAAATTACACCTTGTACCATTTTGCCTGCTTTTTATTAACCTTTTTGCTCTTTCAATCCCATTTTATAATTTCAGAGAGCTTTAAAACATTAATGCACCTTAGAAAAGGAGATCCTGCTTAGCACATATCAATTCACTGTGATTTAGGCTATTTATCCAGATTTAGAATATTTATCTCTCTCTTTCCTTTTACACCTAATGAACATGAATAAGTTACAGGGAATCTGTAGACATATGTGTCACATCCACACTCATGTATATAGAAATATTGTATTAGGTTAAAAGATATACATCCCTATGATATTTGCTTCAGAAATGCTTTTAATAAAAGACCATGTACTATTATCCAAAAGGGTGTCAACTTGGAATATCTCTTTTAAAAATAGAACTCTTGATTTAGCACAGCTGCCTTTTTGTGGCAAAGTGAAAGCTGGCTTTGGATATCCAATATCTCCTAATATTTCTTATTCCATCTGGCAATAAACTGAGCCTGAGAAAAATTATTACTAGCTCAGACTTTGGTTATGCATTTTTGGAGAATAAAATGGTGGTCCTGAATTTATCAGTGATATAAGCAGAAACTAAACCACAAATATTCTAGACAGGCTACTGAATCTTCAACCAGTTATGATATTTTCCTCTGTGGCAAACTGGGCAAGTCCTATTTCCTCTATACAGCAGATAGTAAAGATGCAAGTCTTACATGAAGGCCAACCTGTGGTCATGTAAAAGGAATGTGCTAACAGGGAAAGACAGGTGGTCTTTGTGCTTGTGCCTTTCCCCAGGCAAGCACCATTTGGAAGATCCTGATGAAGGGTGGTAATGAGGTTTGCTTACACTCAAGGTATCCTTAGCAATTCCCATTTTGTGGCACTTGTTATGTTTCTGATGGCTGAATGGCAGCTGAGGTACAGCTCAGCTCCTGAGGAAATGCAGTCTGAGCTGGGTGATGTAGAGATCAGTTAGAAAAAAGGGTTATGGTGGGTGGTGAGGGAGTTTTTGGTCACGAGTTGATAGAATGGTTGAGATTGGAAGGCACCTCTGAATGTCATGTTGCCCAATGCTGCTGCTCAATCAGGGCCATCTAGATCTGGTTGCCCAGGACAAGGCTCTTGAGTATATCTGAGGAGGGAGACTCCCCCACCTCTTCACTCCCCTGGGCAATCAGTGCCAGCACTCAGTCACCCTCACAGTGAAAAGGTGTTTCTTGATGTCCGGAGGGAACCTCATGTGTTTCAGAATGTGCTGAGCCCTCTCTGTGTGCATTTATATAGCATCCATGTCAGGCGTTTTTGGCAGAGAAGAAAGAACATTGGTTACATGAGTTACACTTTTGAAAGGAGAAGAAGGACATAATGGTTTTCTGTTTTGGGGTAACCCTTACACTAAGGTAGAGTTACAAACAATCCAAGACCTTAAAATAATGTCAGACCTCATACTGTTATGTTATGGAAAAATTGGAACTTTCAAAATATGTGTTGGTTAAACTGATTAATTTGAATTGATCCATCTCACATTTGTCCTCTGCAGAGCAACTCAGGGACTTCAGTACCCATAGACTTACCTGCAGCAGGCATCCCACATGTAGATGGCAGCCCTGCTATTGATTGAAAAAGGGCTGTAAATTCTAACCTCTGTATTGCTGCTGTTGGGCTGTGATCAGTACCTGAGCTAGCTAAATTAAAGACAGCAGATGTAGCTAACCTCACTGCAGTCCTTTGGATTCTGTGGCAGATGTTCCTTTAAAATACAAAGCTTTTACTTAGACACATGAACTGAAAAGTAAAACCACAGTTAATACAGAGCAGAACCAGCCAGCACTGCTCCTTCTAAAACTGGTAGTAGGGTAGGAAAAGTTATGGTTCATTGTAGTGTTCTGACTCTGTTTGGTTAGGAAAAGAGTTAAAAATATTCAGTGCACTGTGATGCTGACTGCTGCTCTAAAAGGCATAGGGTGCATCCTGGCAGAATCGTGTTCATGCTTTGGTCAGACTCAGCATTTATAAAGCCTCCATTTTTAATGTGCAACGTTGGCTGCATTTTGTAAGTGATGCTGATGAAGTGTGACTGCCTTCAGTTGAGGTGTTTGTCCTGGGTACAATATCTGTGCACCTCTCCTGTGCTCCACGATGTGTCTGACTGAGGACAATGGATATGAATTTCACAGTCCAAGTTCATAGGCAAAGATATTTTGTGGTGGGGAGGATAACAACCTACAAATTTTAAGGCCAGCTACTCATGAATAAGGCCAAAAGACCTTGAAAAAAAGTTTTTNGAAAAAAAGGTTTTCTTATTCTTCTATTTTTCTCTCCCAGTTCTTTCACTGGAAGATTTTCCTTTTGGGATAAACTCTCCAGGGAAAGACACAAGTAACAAACACTTATCAAAGACACTGGAAGGCTTTTAAATTAATTAAGAAGGAAGAATATGTTAGAGAAATTTCCTCCTGGAGATATAAGAAAGGAGCTGCAAGCCGAAGTATTATCCATGCTTAAAAAGAACAGTCTTTCAAAAGATCTAAATTATGTATATTTTTCAAAGTGCCTAGCCTTTTTAACACTTTTTAATTCCCAAAGGAGTAAAATAAAAAAATCCATCAGTGGCAATTAGATATGGAGTGTGTGCCTCCAATTCAAGGGGTGATACTTGCCTAAATCCCTGATGTCTGTGAGCTTAGGTTGAGAAACGCTGCTCTTTGCTGGCTGGGTACAAACGTCCTCTCACCATCCAGACTTGGATCTTACCAGAGGGTACAATGGAGTTGGTGTCATGAGGTACAGCTATTCATTCTTTGGTTGGCCCACTTCCAATAAATAAGGGATGTAATTGATGTGTGACAAGTGCACTGAAAATTCACAGTGCGTGTCAGAGCCCTGGTTTGGTAACACACCGTATGCTGTTCACAAATTTCAACAGAAATGTTGCCCCAGTCAGCTCTTTGCAGAGTTCTTTAAATGCTGTAATTCCAATAAACTCCACTTTTTACTATCTTATGGCCACATTTACAAAATCTCCCATAGGTTTTGTAAACTCAAAAAGAGAACAACAAAAGCTTTGACAGCCAGTGTCAGAAAACCTCCCCACCTGTACTTCATCCTCAGAAAATCATGGTCTGCACACTCAAATGGTAAGAATATTATAACATAATTTATTATAATCTTGAGTAGTGTAACTTTGCTGAAATATTCTGCTGCCAGGCATCTTCCACACAAATGCACCTGAATAAAAGCTAGTATATTAAGTTTCTCTTCTTCTTTTACATTATAATAATAACTATAGTAAAATAGAACATTGCCTGCAAGAAATAATACAAATATAGCAGAAAATAATGAACCAAATCAATCTTGCCTTGCTTCATACAAGTTTTTCATACACAATCCACACTAAAAAAAAAAAAAAAGTTCTAGCAAATAAAATTTACATCAACTTCTGCAAGAAAGATCTTAACAAACCTGTTTTGTCTTTATTCAAGTTTTCTTGGCTGTGTTTTAATTTTTAGCTTCATTCATTTTATACTTTGGGAAGGAAAACTATAATTCCCTCATTTTGTATTTCCAGAAGGTTTCCCAGTGAAATATTTTGAAGTAATTCTACATTAATTTTATAAATGATAACCAGTTCTCATCACAAAGTACATTCTTGTTGGTAGCCTTGTATCAAAAGATCCTGTAGCCAGTAGTTAAAAGAATACCTACAGCACCATAGAAAGAGGTTTAGTTTATGTGATCTGAACAAAATACTACTATTTCAGCTTACTTTTAAGTGCATGCAATTCTATTACTTCTGGAGATCTGTTGACACTATTAAAAAAACCAAACAAAACTAGATAAATTTTTCTGCCATCAAAATTTTGTTTTCAATGTGATGGAAGGAAGACCATGATAATGACTTTGCCTCTAGTCTTAAAAAGTCCTGCCACATAAAACTATAACTTTGATGTTGAAGTGGTTTTATGACGATAGATTATGCCTAATGAGTTTACAGACATTGGTACGGCTTCTAGCAGTTGCACAAACCAAACTTCTCCTGAATACTTCCATAAATTAAACTTTCATTCCTTATTTTATATATAGCTATTGCTAAACCATATAGAAACCTCAATATACCTTTATTCACATACAGTTAATTTTTTTCAAACAATAAATGATACTTAATTATTGAACAGTAGCATCTTTTCAACATTTCACTAAAATTTTACACTGATTATTTCAGTAATTATCAAGCACTGTATTAGCTTATTGGATCTTTCAATCTAACTGAAAATTTTTATAAATTATTTAAAAAGTCATTATGTTTCTGGATGCAGAACAATTTTCAGCTGATTGGGATGCTATAAGTATATCCTTTAGTGTTCATCATCATAACCGATTGAAAAGCCTTACACCATTCACAGTTCTACACTTTTTGATAGTAGTTTCAAAAATTCTAGGAATGAAGAAAAGAGTGTAACAGTTGAAGAACTAAAAAAGTGCATTATCCAGAAAAAACCCCAACAGTGTGCAAATATCTAAATAAACACAGAATAAAATAATCTGGAGAGTTTCAGCCAGGTGGCTGCAAGCATGACAGCAGCACGGCTATTCTATTTTCCTCTGCAACAAGGGACTATTTACTTTGTCACATCCATTACAATAATTTACATCCATTAGTGCAAGACACTTTAAAAGACACTTAAAAAATTCCGATACTGCTGTCCACAGGCTAATGCCATTAAGAATACTATTTATGGAATAATATCCCCAAACTTATTGTTTACATGTCATACTGTAGGGGAAAGGTTCTGGATAGAACTAAAAATTGTGTTTTATCACAGATTAATCACAGTGAAATTAATCAGGCCCTGAGAATAAAAACTCAAGATTCTGAGTGTTATTGTTTAATGTCTCATGTGGGTAAAATTAAAATAACTTGAAACTTAGGTATATCCATTTTGGAGGCTACAGACCACTCGGAGAGAAACCAGAGAATCACATGAGTATTTAGAGCTTTAGGAGATGTGACCTATTACAGCTGTATTACATAGAGAAGACAGGCAGCAATGAGTAATGTTAATGGACTTCAAGTGCAGAAAAGTTGGCTGCAGACAGAAAGAGGATAAAGTGGTCTTCATAATTACCAAGCATATTGCAAGAAGTAATGACATCGTATTTCAACAGAGGAGAATCAGTTTAAAGATTAAAACCCCTTTCTTGTTGCAGTAATAGGTGAGCAGTGGAACAGACTGCTGGGGGAGATTGTAGCATTCCCATCACTGGAGTAAGTTATGAACAGCCTAAGAAAACATATATTTTTCGGTTACTTCAGGTAATCTTCCAGGGGAGAAGGGAGGGAACTGGTGTCAAAATTTGTTCTGTGATACAGTTCAGTTAGATACATCAAATGGCTAGGTGGTGTTCAGAGCAATTTTTACCATGAAGAGGAAGATAGTATAGAACACTCTTGGATTATTTAGATTCTCAAGGACCATCTCAACTCATATCTGTGTTGTGGACCTACTTAAAATGAGGTTTTCTGGAAACAGTTGATGGCTGTAAAGGTAACCTGACAAAAGGTGTATAACAGAAGACCATTCCTGTTTTTCACCGCTACAATTATTTGCCTTACCAGGTTGTCACTTTTGTCATAAAAATATCAGAATTCATTAGCTGGACTAAAAAACCCCCAATCTTCTTCTAAAATTTACACCTATGGGTTTTTAGCAAATGGCAGGGGTGTAGGCTGGGTGGGAGAAATAACCTTGAGAATGTTTGAAATGAATTAATCAAGTTCAGCTTTGATGTTTTTTTCTCACTAAATAGTAATCTATTGAACTTGGATAACTTAGTTTCTTTATACAGCAAATAAATACAACTTTACTGGAGGCACCTTGCAAAATCCATCCAAACTAAAAACAACTACAAGAAAGGAACCAGTTTCTAAATATGGAAACTTTTTCTCCAGTAGAACAGAATCATAGAATTAAGGATCATCTAGTTTCAATCTCCCTGCCATGGGCAGGGATGGCCATTTACTAGACCAGGTTGCTCCAAGCCCCATCCAACCTGGCCTTTAAGACTTCCAGGGATGGGGCATTGTCATGGGGTGATTTGTGCTGTATCCCACATTATTCAGCCCCCACTTGACCTGGACGAGTTACAGGTGTGTCAAACCAGGTGTGTCCACTAAGGGTCAGAGACCAGCTGACCCTCGGTGAGATAACACATAAGAGAGAGGAGAAGAGCCCAGGAGGGCTAGCTGGGAGAACTATTGGGAAGGCCATCCTGCTATCCTGGAAGAAGACCAGCTCGCTAAGTTACGGAATCCTGTCACCAGAAGTATCAGAGCACCAAAGACCCACTGAGCTCCACCACCTTCGGGGGCCCCCGCACCCATGCCGGCCAGCTCCGATTCCAGCGTCACGGGAGAGAAGGGGAAACCGCACCCACAGAAGGACTTTCAAATCTTTCAGGTTCCCTCCCCTCAGTGGGAGGCTTTGTTATTTTTGTTGTTGTTGTTATTACTCCTAACTTCACTGTTTATTAAATAAATAGTTTCATTTTCTCTTTCACCTTCCTCCGAGGAGAATTTTCTTTTTTCCCGAACCTGATAAGGGGGAGGGGTGGCATCTCCTTTTTAGGAGACGTTCCCCTTGGACGTTTTCCCTAGATTTGGCCAAAACCATCACAGGCATCCACAACTTCGTTGGGCAAACTGTTCCAGTGGCTCGCTATCCTTTGAGTAAAGAACTTCTTCCTAACATCTAATCTGAATCTCTCCTGTTTCAGTTTAAAATAATTTCTCCTTGTCTCATCACTATCTGCCCATATAAAAAGTCCTTTTTCCTCCTTTTATAATCTCTTTTTAGGTAGTGGAAGGTGCAGTAAGGTCTCCCCAGAGTCTTCTCCAGTGTGAACAATCCCAGATAATGCCATCGAACCTGCTCCTTCATGAAAAACTTTTGAGTATTTCAATATTAATTGAAAATCATCTGTTTCAATCATCTGAGCTACATACACCTCTCAGCAGATCTGTATATGAGCTTTTATGACTACTGGCTGTCTGTAATGACTGAAAATGCATGTTGCTTTGTCTCTGGCAATCTAAAAAAAGGCTGTTTTTTTAAACCACCTGTTTAATGGTGAAAGTTGCTTTTCACTGCAAGTTAAGAAAAATATTCTGAGTCCTTTTGATGTAACTTGATACAGATGTTTTCAGTTCTATAATTAGTGATAACTCTGTCCCACCTTGTGTGGAGATAAACTAATACAAAGGTCCTCTTTGTACACTTCTGAAAAGCAGCAGGTCCCATTCTATCAAGAATTAATATTATAAACCTCCACCACAAGACGCAAGAGGATCTTTGGAAAGAAAATTAGTGTAGTGGTTACCTGTGTACAAGAGAGTAGGGTACCGATCGATACTATTCACCACACTCCACAGTCAATACACAGAAGTAAAGAAGAATTAGGGAAGAGAAAAAGAGTCCAAAAGGTTGGATTACTACTAAGCTTTATTATATTAACTGAAAAACAGAGAAATTAGGCAGCCATTTAAAAACTCCCAAACCCAACAAAACAATATAAACAACAAAAAAATAAAACCCAGCTGCTTATCTCTCTCCTCTTTGGGTAAAATATGACTTCATAAATTATGTTTATAAATCACATACACTGTGATAAAAGGCACCCAAAAGTTTCGGAAGCCTTACTGTTCCTACATGCACAGGAGCACTGAAGTCTTTTCATATGTGAGAAAAGCTCTACAGGTCTGACACCTACTTCGTGGTGAAATGATTTTTGTGATTTTTAAGCTAGCCATGGGAACACTCTGGTTTCCTTGAAACTTTTTCAGTGGATCTTTACTTGTCAGTGGCACTGTGAAGCCAGAGGACAAGGAACATGGCAAGGGAACAAGCAGCCTTTCCCTGATAGATCTGGTATAAGATTAACACTGATATATCGCAAAGATCTGGATCACAGAGATAAAGAAATTGGATGCATGCCTTCCAGCTCCCTCAACCACTAAGCTACTTATCAACTTGGAAAGAGGACTTCTTTTTCTGAACTGTCTTGTTTTGCTTATAAAAATGTATGTTTCTCTTAGTTTCCCCCCCAGTTAGGGAGTGATACAGGGTGAAGGTTTACAAGTACCTGGATGACGCAGGCTGCAGGTGACCCAGTAACCAGCTTGCTGCACCTTGCTGTTTCAGATGTCCTGGAGCGGGATTTTACAGCAATGAGAGGCAGAAAATTCATTATAAAAGTAACAAACCAGTGCTGGTATCCCCTTGCAGAGAGCAGGACTGCAAACCTGGTGTAAAGATTGCGTAGACAGAGGCAGGAGATGAGAGAGCTCAGATGCAGGTTCCAATGTTTACTGGGTCAGGAACGCAGACAAAAGACGGCAGCATGGGCTTTCCAAACTCTTTTGTCTGGGTGCCAGAAAGGGCGGGACACAGAGATTACAACCAGTGGACTTCTGCATATTGTGAAATGACAGGGAGTACATCCAAATGGAAAAATCTCAGGGGAGGTTTCATTTTGAATGAACAAATGGAACATCAAACTTAATAGAACTTTCCAGAGGTCATACATATTCCATACGGCATATGCGTAAACATCAGGATACATAAAACTGGGTGGGAGAAACCTTGAACTTATAACAATGTGCAAAAGGCAGGCCCCGAGGGGGCACGGGGATTAGCAGTGAGCAGGAGATGTCAGAGTACAGAGCTCTGAGTGCCACTCATCCACCAGGAATTGCCTGGTGTGGGTGCAGTAGCCAGAGCTACATGCACTGCAACATCTGGATGCCTATCTGGATGCCTGTTCAACATCAATCTTATAATCTTAGAATCATGTTTCTGAGTGTGCTAGTTTTGCCTGAGAGGGAGTTAATTTTCTTCATAGCAGCTAGTATAGGGCTGTGTTTCAGATTTGTGTTTGAAAATGTGTTAATAACACAGAGATGTTCTCATTGCTGCTGGGCAGTGGTCACAGCATCACGGTCTCTTCTGCTCCTCCCCACCCCACCAGTGAGGAGGCTGGGGATGCACGAGGAATTGTGAGGGGATACAGCCAGGACAGCTGACCCTGACTGAGACACGGAATATTCCACACCATATGATCCCATGCTCGTCATATAGAGCTGGGGGAAGAAGAAGGAAAGGAGGGAAAATTTGGAGTGATGGCATTTGTCTTTCCAAGTTACTGTTACTTGTGATGGAGCCCTTCTCTCCTGGGGATGGCTGAACACCTGACTGCCCACAGGAAGTGGGGAATGAATTCCTTGTTTTTCTTTGCTTCCATGTGTAGCTTTTGTTTTACCTATTAAACTGTTTTATATCAACTCATGAATTTTCTTGCTTTTAGCCTTCCAATTCTCTCCTACATCCCACTGGGGGGCCAGTGAGTCTGTGTCTTTGTGGGGCTGAGTTGCTGGCTGGGGTTAAACCATGACAATGGGATAAAATTAAAACAGAATCAGGGCATGATACCAGTTGCTAACAGCATACACATTTGAATGTTCATGCATGCAGGCATATGCTCCTGAGCAAATTGAATTGCTCTCTGCTTTTTGAAACAGATTAATATATTCTTCTGTTTTTTAAATTCTTTCCAGGATTTGTGGAGAAAGTTAAAAAATACTTCTCCTTTGGGAGAAGGGTAATTACAGAGTTCAAAGCTAAATAAATAGATGTTAACAACATCTTTTTACTCTCAGGCTCAGTCTCTTTCTAAAGGCTGTATTTATGGGCCACAAAGTATCTCTGTTTTCTTCAGTATCGATTGATTTGCATTTGCTGAATGCCTGAAGCAATCAGTAGTTTTTGGACACTACTCACCATTTCTTATGAATTCAGAAAACTAAAAAAAATTAGCTCAAAGTTTAACTTTGTTAATACTGCACCACCTAGTCTGAAGAAATATGTTGTTGAAATACGTGATCTGATCAGACATCATGACTCAAGAAATTATTAAAATGAGACTTTTACGGGAAAACTCTGGTTACCAAAAGTGAGTGCATAGGTACATAAATTTCAGTGATTGAGATGCCATGTTCCCAAGTGGCCACACTTTGGAAGGCACCAGAAAAGAGATAAAGAGCTAACACATCATTGCAGATCCCTCTGTGAGTCACTTATTGATATGAACTCTCTATGAACTTCAAGTCTCCAGTGTTCTGAAGTCTTGGCATGACTCAGCATAAGATATTTTTCCTTCAAGCCACTAAGTAAGTACAGTTTAAGCAGTGCTTAAATGCCAGTGATGAGACTGACACAATGGTCTGACTGTGCCAGATAGCAATTTTTGATAGAGATTTGTGAGTCTTTCACTATGACTTTGGCAAGAGGAAGAAATTATCATTACCTGAACACAGGGCAAAGAAGGCACCAGAGTCAGAAAAGCTTTTGCATACCTGAAGCAGGATACAGTCATGTCAGTTCAACATGCCATTTTACCTGCTGCCTTATTATTTACACTATTTTAGAGATTTTCCATTTTTACCTGACTCATTTCAACATACCTAGAGCTGTGCAAAATTTTGTATTCCCCACCAGTTACAGATTAGTTTCCTGTAGCTGTCTCCTGTTTGATTTCTCCTGTGCATAATTAGATAACTACTTTCACATTTCAGCCTTAGCCAAAGGGTGGATGGAGAATGATAATTTGGATTTTTCTCTCTTTTTTTTAAACAGTTGCCCATTTTCAGGCAGTGATAATCACTGAAGCCTCCTGACATTTCTCAGGTTTAACTACAATTAGCTAGTACCTTCAAAAATTACTATGGTTGGCTGGGGAAAAAGCCTGACAGAGGAACAGGCAGGCAGGCAGACAGACCACTACACCTACAGATGGATGAGGAGGCCACACAGTTCTTCTCAGTAGCCAACTAGAAGAAGGAGTTATAACCAAGGAGGTTCAATCTGATTAATTGAATTAAACAGCTTAATGAGAGATTCACACTCTGTTCAGACAAATGAAAGTCACAAGCATGGTTATAGTAATTTTTTTTTTCTCTGCTCGATTTTGTTGTTGGTAGTTTGGTTTATTTTGGGTTTTGGCTTTGGAAATAAGTCCTAAGAATTTCTAATCATCCAGCTAAACATTTGTTGTCATGAAATACACTAATAATGTGCCCACAGGGGAGGGAAAAAATCATGAATTAAAGAAACATGTATGATTGTGCCTCCTCTGTTCATATAGATACTGCAGGAGGAATTTAAAAAATGTCCAACTTCTTTCAAAACTATATAAATGGGTCCTGGAAGTTGAATTATGGTAGAAGGGCAGACCACCTTCTTTGCATATGCACATAATGAAAAAGTCCTTCAACAAATAGGTTTACAGCATGTTATTTATAAACTTACAGGTTGCTTGATTTGAACTAAAAAAAATCCCAAACTAATCCTAGAATTAACGTAAACCTTAGTTATCAGTCCCAAGATGTCAAAATTATGTCAAGAACTACAGTTCACTTGTTAATCATTCTCAGTAACAACTGAGCATTCTCATTACACAGGTAGTGAAATACTACAGCAGAGCAGGGAGATTGTGCAATCTCTTCAAAGAAAATTCTTACTACCAGGCGAATACTAGTCTGTCTAGGTGAAGAAATGATCTAACTGTATTCAAGCCCACTTCAACACAGTTGAGTGGAGTAAATTATTTCCTGTAGTTCCTCCTGGATCTTTACAGTCTTGTGTATAATTCTTTCTTGCCTACAGCTTTTGCACTACATTCTTTTTTAACTTCAAAATAATATTTTACTCTTGTTTCGAAAACTGTGTGTGTGAGAGGAGAGATTTTTTACCTAAGAAAGTTTTTACTGTACAGAAATCGCTCTTCTTTACTTGATTCTCCATTGTTTAATTTGACAGTTAAATTGCAATGTTAGCAGAACAAAATTGGTGATTGGGAAAGTAGCTTTACAGTTTTCAAACTGTTCTTCTACATTGCAAAATGAACAACAGACTTTTTCCCCTCTAAGCTCACTGGAGAGGTGAGGAAAAATAGAGCACTACAGCAAGAACAAAAAATTTTACAAGTGTTCCCAAAAGTTCCCTGCTCTACTGCTTCTCAAAAAGGCCAGCTGAGTTAAAATAGTCTTATCGTATGTTCAAAAGTAAGATTTGGGGAATATTTAACAATATTACATATTATTACTGCTGTGAAGTATTTCCTAATGAGTGACTAGCTATGACTTCTAGCCTCTGATTCCTACTGTGTGGTTACAAAGTAAATATTTCCAGGTATTAAAGTCAACAGGCTTCCTCTAAATGCTGGAAAAGATAACTTCTTTCCCCTTGTTTTCTCCTTTTTATAATTCTTAAATAAAATCTAGAAACGTGTTGGTAAAACTTTTGGGAGAGTCCTGATGCAGCACAAATATGTAGCTAAAACTGATATGGTATTGACATTTACTACATGTTGTTTGGACTGATAAATGATACAGTCTGCTTAATTTACTCATTGCATTTATAGATTGAATAAACTATGTGATAGAAAACTTTCTTCTAGCCTCCTATATGAAGAGAATGAAAATTAGTAAGTCTGAGTTTCTGAATCCTTATTCATGGTCTGTTAGCTATACAAAATCCTTTAGATTTTCAGACCTTGTATCTCATCTGAAGGGCCTGTGATTAAGAAATAACACATGTGGTTGTTAACTGTTATGTGCTTGATATGGAAATTTTTGTGACCTTTGATATTAAATGATGTCCTTTTTTAAAAGCAATTAGCAATATATAACAGCAATGTAAAAGGAACCAGAACAAAAATATATTTGCCCTTGAGTGTAACTTCCTAAATAAAATATTCAAATAGTTGAATGCATTCATTGTTCTGTATTCAAGTGCCACCTATTCTTAATAGCTGATATAATCTTTTCATGTTTTTCTTGATCATCAAGGATTTGAAGAATCATCTCACCAATCCTGACATGTAAAAAATACAATTCATCTAACACACCTGACACAACTGACACCCTTTCTATGTCACGTATTGACATAAACATGTCTTCATTTAGCATTGTGGAGGGATAGATAGAAATCAAGTTTGCAATTCTAGCAAAGGTACTTAATGTATGTTGGATGCAATGATCCTTGGAAGTCCCTGTCTATCCTTGGTGATGATTGAAAGAGAAGTAATAACTCCCAGTTTAGATAAACCTGACTTTTGTTACTAAATATTTTTTTTGTGTTCTTGAGAAGTCTTTTGACTCCTTCACATATTCCTTAAATAGCCTTTCTACCCAAACTCTTGGCAAAACATTGACTCTTTTACATTTCAAGTCGATTACTCTCAATCTTAAAAGTTCATTTGCTTTCTCATTTTGTCCCTGCCTTGGACTTAGAAAGGTTTATAAAAGGCCTTGCATAAGCAAACAACTTGCACTGCCTTTATTTAGATTGAAAGTCATCTATTAGACAGAGAGAAAGACACAGCTATTAACCTGTCTTTCCTCTTTCCTCCGAACTCTCAGACAACTGGGAGTCAAATGTCCTTCAGCAAATAATTTGGAACGGTATTATGCCTTCTCACGGAAGTCAGGCAGGGATAAGTAAAATGACATTCCAAACAAATTGAAAATGCCTTAATGTATAATCAAAAAAAGAGCTTTTAAGTGGTGAGATAAAGAAAGTGGAAGGTTGGTATGCAATTGAGGGAATTGTTGGAGATTAGCTATACTGCACATCAGAAATCTCCAATATTCTAGCACCAGCCTTTTTAAGCCTGTGCTCAATACGACATCTCCATGGATTTCTATTATTATTTCTAATCCCAGCTGATTTCATGTACCAACTGTATTTCAGCATAATATGATCTGATTGTATCTCAAAGTTATATTGGTCTCATTTTGCCAATATGTCTGTAAATGCACAAGTGCAAAGCAAATTAGATGCTTAGGCTAGAATGTTTCATTTTACTTAGTCCAAATTTAATCCATTTAAAATACTTTATATTACATCTAACAGGAGAACTCCCTACCGAGTTCTACTCCTACTACCTGATTTTGGGTAATATTAATTGCATATTATGCAAAAGGAAATTATCTAAACTTGTCACCTCAGCAAAGATGTCTTCAAAAGGACTTGCATAAGCTCTTGTAACAGGAAATTCTACTTCAAGATTTACATTTACTTCATAGATTTTGCTGCTTCCTTCAGGATTTTTCATTATTTCTTTTCAGCTCTGTTTTTGCCAGATAAGGGAATTTCAGCCTTCAAGCTTATCAATAGACTCTTCAGTCACTGAATGAAACACTGCATATCAGAAATTGTCCAAGAAAACATTTCAAGAGAAAAAAACTAGATTGCATGGGGTATACAGAATCATAGAATAATAGAATCATTAACATTGGAAAAGACCTCTAAGATCATCAAGTCCAACCATTAACCCAGAACCACCACCATATTCACCACTAAACCATGTCCTCAGATCCCATATATGCACATTTTTTGAGCACTTTCAGGGATGGTGACTCTATCACTTCCCTGGGCAGTCTGTTCCAATACTTTACAACCCTTCCCATAAATAAATTTTTCATAATATCCAAACTAAACATCCCCAGAAGCAACTTGAGAACATTTCATCTCATCCTGTTGCTGTTATCTGGGGAAAGAGGCCCCCCCTCACCTGGCTACANCACCTGGCTACACTCTCCTTTCAAATAGTTGTAGAGAGTGGTAAGGCTTCCCCTGAGCCTCCTTTTCTCCAGGCTAAACACCCCCAGCTCCCTCAGCTGCTCCTCAGCAGACTTGTGCTCCAGACCCTTCCCCAGCTCCGTTGCCTTTCCCTGGACTTGCTCCAGGCCCTCAACGTCTTTCTGTTATTGAGAGGCCCCAAACTGGACACAGGATTTGCGGTGCAGCCTCGCCAGTGCCGAGTACAGGGTGACAATCACTGCCCTGCTCCTGCTGGCCGCACTATTGCTGATACAGCCAGGATGCCATTGGCCTTCTTGGCCACCTGGGCACACCCTGGCTCATGTTCAGCTGCTGACCAGCACGCTCAGGTTCTTTTGTGACAAGCAGCTTTCCAGCCACTCTTCCCCAGCCTGTAGCACTGCGGGGGATTGCTGTGACCCAAATGCTGGACGGGGCATTTTGCCTTGTTGAACCTCAAGCCTCAACCCATTTATTGAGCCTGTCTAGAACCCTCTGCAAAGCCTCCTGATTCTGTTGACTGCTGTTTCTATATTTACTTACAACATCCAGTTCCAAAAGACAGTTGCTATTTCAGTCTTTGGGTTCTGAATATTTTATTCTACTTTCATTTCTGACAAGTGAAGTGGAATCCCAAGGAATGACTGTTCTATGATGAGGAAGATTTCTTCTCTTTTTCTTAGATGTTGTTAAAAGCATAAAGTTTTTGTACTGTCCAGAGAGTAATAAATTTCATATGCCCTGGATTTGGTTTCTAACTTTAATTTGGTACACCTTTGAAAGCATGTATTCTGACCTGAATAACATGGGTCACAGATTTAACAAGTGAGTGAGGTATTGCTACTTCTTCTTGGTCTGCTGCTTTTATGATTCTGTACTTCTATCAGTACAGGATGCCCAGCTTCAACATTACGATTGAGCAGATCTTTTAAAGATACATTTACTCTTTCTTGAAATATTTCAAAGCTATGTTTTCAGGATGACACATACTGGATTTTTATAACATTTTCAGTAATAACCCTAAGCCTTATTGAAAAAAATCAAGTAGTGAAAAAAAGAAGTCCCTTTAAGTTTCTTTTCATTCCTGATAACAATAAAAAAACACACTTAGAAATAACTTGTCATCTGAGCAGAATAGAATTTTCCACTGTCTTCATTTATATCTCCTTGGCCTTTCAACCTAAATTTAGCTTGTTTATTCCCAGGATAAATTACATGCACATTATTTTAAATGAGAACATTCAGATGAATGATATTACATTTTAATATCACAATAGATTCAAAAAATAAATGCTTGTGAAAGAAAAGGCAATTCATCCCGACAGTGCTACTCTCTGAAGTATAGGTCATCTCATCAATCATTAGCAAACAAATGCTTATATACTTTGTTAAGATTCTATCCTGTCTGTGTTCCTAATTATTTATAAAACTTAGATCTGGCTCTCCTTCAGATAGCTGAGATGTGGAAAGCCTAACTCTTAGCTGAGATTTACACATTGGTACCTCCTCTGACAGTCAGTAGGGATCCTTAAATATGATAAATTTTAAAACAGATATTTTACTCTTGGTTAAAGAAGAAAAGGCAGACACTAAGGATTTGAATCTGAACTCTGATTAAGCTCAACTAATAAAATGTGGAGTCGAGTTTTCAAAATCACACAGAGCTTATGCTTTTACAGATATCTTGGCTATCTAGTTTTGGCACTATATTTCCTGATTGGTGTGGAGGACTTCCTGTTTTAGCATATATTTTATTTTGTGAAGATAATGAGCCCAGTTTCCTGTGATTCCAGGATCTGTGAAAACTATTTACCACTGAATTATACCATGACATCCTTCACATATATCATTAAGAACTTTCAAAATATGCGTGACTACAAGAGCCACTCTTATCTGTGGATGGTCCAGTTTAAAGCATTGTATTTTGATGTATATCAGCTATTGTCCTGTGGTAGAGAATTGTCATTCACGTATACTTTTTAAACATCCCAGCAAAGTAAAACTCAAACTCTAATTATTGTCTTTGTTCCTCTATGTTGATTCCCACTTACGACCTATTAGAAATGGATAGTAGTTCATTTACATAGTGCATATCTATAAGAAAACTGTCAGTAAAATATGCATTTAAACATAAAAAGGACTTTATTTGAAAGATTGCAAATATTTCTCCTTTTCTCTTACATAATTAAATGCATTCATGGGGATATTTCTCTGTCCAATAAACACATAAAATTATAACAGACTAGCTAATGCTCTTGTGCCTGGACACTCTCTTGACTTTGGTCTTTTTGCAGTACCTCTTTTAATGCATTAAGATTTGTTTGCAAGATTTGTTTACTGTGATATATTCTGATTTTAGGATCATCGAGTTCAGAGAAGAGATGTGAACCATATTCAAAATGGTGTTTGGAGCCTCACTTATTTTTGTCTCACTAAAATTCAACACAGATCAATTTTCCATTGTATCATACCATCACTAATAGAGTCATTAAAGTCAGTGTGAACACTAACTTTTCATATAGTAGCTGTTGCTGATGCTTTACTTCTGTAACATATCAAAAGAATCCTCTTTAGCAAATTCATTATCCTCAGGATTTTTTAATGTGCATGCAGTTTGCATCTTCCATTACGAAGGCATTCAAGCCTGAAAAGTGATTCCAGACTCTTCCAGATATACAGCAAAAAACCCCAGCACTTCTTTGATTGTCTATATTTAAAACTCTGGACAATGTTATTATGCAGCATGCTTTAGTCTCTTGACTAATACATGAATTAGGGCTTCATTAATAAATCATTCTTATGAATCACAGTTATCTGTAATGTCACAGTTGCTCTCTGAAAGTCTGTGAAAATTAGTGGATATGACATGTAAAAGCAACAAACAATAGTACTTATTTTATCATCAAACCATGCTTAATCATAGCTCATAATGACTAGAGCTTTAGAGTTCTACTGCTTGTGAGCTGTTCCTTTTCTGAGTGGTGAGAAATGTCAGCTTTTCAAAAATTACTTTTTAAGCCTGCCTATATTATTTCTGTGACTTCTCATTTAAAAATAATTCTGTTTTCTCCATTTCTCATGACTATAAGATATTATTAACAGACTGTTTTGATGATGATCCCTGAGAAATAAATTGGGTTTTGGCTATGTCATAAGTGCGAGTGTTCACAGCATCACACAGCCATTACAACTAACAACCCTTCTGGCATATGTTTAAGAAGGGTTCTTAAGCAGTTCAAAATGAGTAATGAATAATCTAAGCCAGAGCTGTATGGGCATACAGACCAAACTACATTTTAGGCCCTAAAATAAATTTCCCCTTTATTAGAATGAGTCATCCTGGTGAATCAAAGTGGAGAACTATATTGGTACAACTCTAGTGTTGTATTTTGTCCTGTAATAATTGAAAAGTTCTGTCTCTATTCTTGCTAATTTCTATCACTTTACATAAATTTGAAGCTCATTTACAAAGACTGAAACCGCCATGACACTTCATAACAGCCACTTTATTCTATGGTTCGTAGAAGACAGTCTTCTCCTCTGACTCTACTCAGAAATGGCCTGAAGTACTACTATAATACCACACATTTTTCTCCTCAGATGGGACATATAATATAAAACATCTGTGAAAAGCTCTTTTCTGGATAGAAAGGTTCTGGTTTTGGTTTTATCCTGGAGGCTATTTGTATTATTTCAGCTTTATGAATATCTGCAGCCCTTTCTGAGGCAGGCTTTTCTCAATGATGCCAAGAGAAGCACCAGAAGCAATAGGCACAGTCTGAAATATGGGAGGTTTCCTGATCATCAGGAAACACTTTCTCACTGTGAGAGTGGTTGAAAACTGGCACAGGTGCCCTGGGAGGTGGTGTAGTCTATCATTGGAGGTATTCAAAAGCCATTTGGACAAGGTCCTGAGTAACAGACTAACTGGCATACAAAGAAGCATATTGTCCCTCTGATATTTCAGGATACAAATATGAGCACTAAATAATTTAGTTATCATAAATATATATTTTTTAAATAAATAAATAATAACATAGCTCTCCAAAACTGTTTATACTGTAGGATAGCTGAGATTACACTAATGATTAATTTTTTCAAAAAATAAGTACTGTTTCTACTACTATTTTGATTTTCTGTCATTTTCATTCCTGACATTGTTTTGAAAACTATGTAAACAGCTGTGAGTGTTCTGTGCTCTCTCAACTGCTACTGCTGTAAGCATGTTTATCCATAATGCTCCAGATGCTCAGGTGTGTCATACTAGTAGACTCTGGGGAAGACATTTCAATAGATTTCTGTTAGCTTTCTACCATGTGACCTGACTAATGCAGCAAATTCCAAGCAATTTAGATTTTCAAGCTACAAAAATATCAGTATTTTTGCCCAGTTTCCCACTGTATGTACTGATTCTCCATTATGACTGGGCATTACAGCACAGCCAAGAATGGGTATGAATGTTGGTACAAATGCCCAGGGATGTTTAGACCAATGATCAGTATTGCACAAAGACTGGAAACAGTCTGAGGGTCTGGCCTATGGCTCAGAAAGTCACATTCTTTGAACAACTGATTGGGACAGTCCCCTCTTCATGAATGTCTTTACCTTTAAAAACTCATGCTGCAAAGTTGGCTTGCATGACCTCAGGCAGAAGCAAACCTACATTCTTTGTGAAGTAGTTTTAGATTATTAGCATACTCTGGTAGTATCTAGGTAATCACTGTGAGGTAATGAAAAAGTTTTGTCCTAGGGGAACTTAAAAAAAATCTCATTCCAATAAAACACAGCAATAGTGTGGATCGATCTATTTAGTTAAACTGTCAGCAGCTAAGAGCTACTTGGTGTTTTTAAACACTGAGAGAAAATACCGAGAAGCTGATTACAAAGTGACTTCTCTGGGTAAGAAAGTGAATTTTCATTCTATGGAGCTGGTAAAGTCAGATGCAAATAAGCAGTTCATTAGGTCTTATACTGAGGTTATTACCAGGGGATAATTTTGCAGTCATAGTCCCTGTTTGATTTGTTATGATAGGGGTTTTTATGGAGGGGCTAGGCGGTGGGGGTTTTTTGTTGGTTTGTTTGTTTGTCTGCTTTTTTTTCTGTATTTTTTAAAAGAGCATCGTTTAGAATATGATTTGCTGATCAGGAATGTCTGTGATCCACAGAATAAAAACTGAGGGTAGCTTAAACCCTCTGCATGTCAGGTAGCTCAGATCTGAAAGATTAAGGAGTGACAGCATAGCTAGAAAATTAATTTTTATTTCATTAAGTGAATTCATTGTACTGTACATTGGAGTTTACATCCCTCCAGGGGAGTAAAGGTTTCACTGTGTGAGAATAATTTTCAGCAAGATCCTACTTGATGGTAGTAAATATGTTTTACTGCTGAACTGTTGTGGATTTAATGGGCCTTCTCATATGCTGGCAGGAGATATTAATACCATAATGATACTGGGATCTACTAACCTATGTAATTTTGTTGGAGAGATTAAACATAATATTTTGGTGGTGGGTTTTTTCAGTCCAAGTTATAAGACATTTAGATACCTGAAACAGAGAATTTCAACCCTACAGTACTTATAGACTGTTTCCTTGGACAAAATTGAGGTTTACTAGAAGTTTCAAGAGTTGCAAAGATTAAAGATTACAGTTTCTTAGGTATTTACTAATTCTACCCAAAGATAGGGTAGGTGGAAAATAGGTTCCACTTATAGTTAATCCCAATTACTTGCTTTACCTACTTGGACAGTTTGGAAGACATAGATATAGGACAAGAGTTCTTTTCTGATTCATTGACTATTTAGACACCTTTTACAGCAATTTCTGAATGAATTATTCAAATATAGTGCTTAAAGGACCTAGCAGATGTATTAATTGAGGAAACTTGAATAATAATTGAAATTAAATAAATAGCATCCTGTCATTTAGATTAAATTTCATCTGTATGAAATATTTCTTACTGATGAGAACTGCCAACTTGAGAGTATTACATATTCATTGTAAATTAAAAAATTGTCAGTAAAAGTTTAGTGAAAAATAAATTTCAATTAACAAGTACTAAATATCTGCCCCTAATTAGAAAAGGCTATGTTTATTAGACATAAATGCTGAAAAGGTTTATATGATGCTTTTATGTTTATTGTCCAGGATTTATTTTGTTTACAAGGCAGTTCATACAAAAGTAGCTAGCAAAAAAGCTTGGTCACACAACAGTCTGTCTGAAATGAACATATCCAGTTTTTACATAAATGATTCAACTTCCATATTTTCCTGTTTTCTTTCTAACGTTTCTTATTAGTGCTCATTTTCTTCTGGTGGATCTCCCTTGTATTACGGAACAGTTAATACCTCATGGGAAGAATATCTGATTATTACTTTTCTACCTCTTGTGCAAAGTTTACAAAGTTGAGATGTGAAAATGTGGTTTAGATAAAGAATATCTTTTTACCTTGTCCATTACACTAATTCTTCACAAGTGTTTTTGTCTAAGTGATTTTCCAGAGGAAGAGTCCTTTTTGCTGAATAGGCTGTGACTGAAAAATAATGGATTGGACAAAACCAGAACCTCAACATTTAGGGGTAACCATCATGTTTGCTCTCATTACTAAAACAAGAACCCTTCTTTTCTGATGAGTAAAGGAAGCAGAAGAAGGTCCCAGAGGGCCTTCAAAATGACTGGAAACATGAAAACAAGACAGACTTTTTTTTTTAACCCACTAACAAGATGAGGAGAAAAAGGCTAGAACTAAGTACAGAGCATTGAGTTCAAGAGAATTAAACAGGTATTTCCATGGAAAATGAAGGGCTTGACCTCAGTTCTCAGTTCATCTCTGGCAGGCTTTAATATGCACAAGTGCAGATACTTTTGGAGGACCCCAGGTTACCGATCAGGATGTCAGGATGAAGAGATTTCTTTTCCAGTTCCTCAGAAGTGTATGCAGAACTCCCTATTCCTGGCTACAACGTTGTAAGGTTCAGTACTCTCCTACTACAGTTTGTTGTAGGTCTCTACAAACATTAAGGCACTCAAGACTCAGGTCAAGATTACATTGTCCAGAGGAAGTTATTACTTATCTGAATGTCCATCCCTCATTGCAATTCACTGAGTGAACTCTCCTACAGATGTGGAGGCTATCATTGCTCATGCTTGTGTTTGTAGAATCCCAGGAGTCCAGTTAGTTCGGGTGGGTCATACAGAATGTCTCTATTTAGTTTTCCATGGAAATAAATTTTATTGTAAGTACAGAATTTTTTCCCTCATAAGAAAGCATCGTCTAACTATTTTTTAAAATTATTTTTAATAAATTGAATGAGTAAAAAGTTTCTCAACTCATTTTCCACAGCTGTAAATTTGGTAAACATCTTCCATATTTTACCTCTATAGGCAAAAAATCTAAGGAAGTTTCTGAAAAAAATAAGGTTGGTTTATAAGTAGCTACCATTCTTATTCTTGTTCTCATGAGACTGTAGTTTTGGAAATCTCAGTCTGAGTTTCTGTTTTTGTGCAATTCTTATGAGAATTATGCAGTTCAAGCCTATCAGTGCTTGAGAGGCCTTGGGACAATGCCTTTAACAACATGCTTCGACTTTTGGTCAGCCTAGAATTGGTCGCACAGTTGAACTGGATGAGTGCTCCACGTCCCTTCCAACTGCAATTGAAATATTCTTGCTAATCTATTCTATTTTATTGACTTGCATATGAAATTGATAAATCTAAATTAGGATTTGTTTCACCAGTGAAACAATGAAATGGTTTGGGATGAATCATCCTCTAGATGCTTGTCTCCACCAACTACAAAAAATGAAACAAAACCAAAAAGTATAACTTAGGGTAATGAACAAACAAATGAACGAATGAACGAACTAACTAACTAACTAACCAACCAAATAACTAACTAACTTTTTAACAGATAGACAAGATGGATCCCTTCTCTAGTGAACTAGCCGTAAATTAATACCGAATATATCTATATAGTCAATAAAAATAAAAAAGGTTATACCTCCAAAGAAAGATTCTCTTTTCAACTACTGAAAATAATAAATTATGGTGCACTTTTTTTATTGCCAAAAATTCAGTCCTAAGTCACATATTTCTATGGGTAGACTAGATCCTTGCTTGGGAATCTCTCGTTAAGCGTTGGTCTAATTGCATTTTAGGTAGTATGAAGGCATAAATATCAGCAAGTTTCTTCAAATCTGTGAAATTTATCAGAGCCAGGAAGGAAGGAACACTGCTTGGAGTGCTACAAATGAAACAGACTTCCTGATACAGAGTCATTAGGGGATTTCAACTACCTAAACTCACATCTGTGCAGATATCTCAATCAAAGATAGCCTAGATATCTTTCTAAGTCAACAGAGAAAAATAACCCTTAGAACGCTAACTTTTCCATCGATAAAGATAAAAAAGGTGAATGTCATCCCTACAATTCAGTTTTATTGTCAGTGGACAAAGGGAGACACACCCTATTTTGAAATATTTGTCTAAAATTATTCTATCTATCATTGTAGTTGGTCTGCTCTCTCTCACCATTGACTATATGTGTAATCCAGACAAATTTTTTTACAGGTAAGGTTTCAGATTCCCAGAGTTTAGAGTTGTGTCCCACTGGCTTAACAGGTCAACTTTTATTGCATTGCACTGATACTGATCTCTATGGAGCACAGAACTCACTTATGAAGTGCTGATTGCCACCAAGACCACTGTTTCTGCAACGATGCCTTTCTCGCTCCCTTTAATCAGTTACATATCAGTGTTTATCAGACTGATGGCATCTCAGTAGATCTCGGGCTTGGATTTTCTTTAAAAATTAAACAAAGCCAATACTTCCCCAGAAAAATCAACAAAACTATTTTGAGTATCTGGCTAATTTACACTTTAAAAGAATATGATATGCAAGACAATACCTTGGTAACAAAAGGGAAACTAACTCCTTTAGTTCTTCTATTCATCTCTGCCTCCATGGCAGTACTCTGTCAATGGGTGAAAGAATAATTCATGATAGAACTTATTCAGACATTGTTCTTTTATTGATTTCACCATCTGTGTTCCCAAACATCAAAAATCTGTGTAAAGTGAACATATAAAACATTCATTAGATATTACTTATCTAGGAATATTCCATGTTAAGATGCACTTTTATGATGATCTATGCTTGGAAATTCCATACCACATTATAATACAGTATGTATTATCCATTTATCTGACTCCAAAATGATATGTGTGAGAGGCTTTAATATGATACAAGTTGTAAATATGACAAAGCAGTGAACTTTCTAAGGCCAGTATATTGTTGGAAACAGCATTTTAAAGACCTCTGCCCAGGAGAGGTATCATTTTTTACTTCCTGGAGTTAATGATCTGAAGTCACAGATAAACTAGGTTATAATCTGTTCTTATGACTCAAGAGAAACACCTAAGAATATACAAATAAACCATGACTGCTGTCAGGTCATTTGCCAGAGCATTCCTTGAGAGCTTTGTTTAAAACAGCCTCAAGGCATTTTCTGCTACATTGTAAAGGACTATCCCTTTCTGAGCACAAAATTCTAGTTCTTGTCTTTAGGGCACTGTTTTGGTCCCTAATTATAGCTGGGTGACAATAATGCCCTGACTCCTACTACAAGGAGTTGCTTACTCCATTACAAGAAGGCTTAAAGTAACTGGCAGGTTTCAACCATCTGAGTAACTTCATTCAACTGCTTAATTGTATGTTAAAATAAAAACTTCCCATGTACATATTTTGTGGCTAATCTGCATCTATGAGTTTCTTAATATTCTTAGATGTGTGTGACAGAGAAATAAGAGTACTTTGAACAGCTTTGGGGATGTAGATTTCAGTCTGGCCACCTTTTGCAGCCGTAAGAAATCCCTCCCAAAAGCCAGACCATACTATGCTAATAGGATAAAAGCATAGATTATTGACTAGATATAAAGCATAGGTGATTACAGATTTAGGGCTAATATGTCAAAAAAAATGTTTGTAAAGCCAAGACAGCGGATTGTTTAATTACTTTCACGGGAGCAGGAGCTAACCAATCATTCCTTACACAGATTGATCTAAATTTCTTTGCAAAAGACCAAACTGAGGGTAATCAGCACTGTTATCAAGAGGTTTGCAGGACTTCGTGCTAACACTATAGCTCAGAGCAACATCTCCATTCAAGGTAACACTTAAACACCTGCATTAACTAAGGCACTGATGTTAATGGGGCTTAAGCTTCTGCTTAATACTTTGTTAAATGCAGATGTCTAAGTATAAATGGTTGAAGGCAAGTTCTGTGGTAGATAGTGGTGGGTTGGAGAGCTCAGTCCAGACACCAAGCTGATTTCCAAATGCCTTACTCTATGGTGGAAGTCAGGTGTAAAAACTCTTTCTTTCATAAATCAATAAGTTGGTTGGTTTTATTTGGTGGAGGCATTTGGTGTCCATCTGTTGAGTTTCCCTCCCCC
>WEIT01038528.1:111519-350692 GCA_013389985.1 Dryoscopus gambensis | reverse complement strand
GGGGACGCGCCGGAGCCGGGAGGGGCCCCGAGGATCCCACCTCGAGGGGATCTCCCGCTCGCGTCTCAGCTCGGTGTGGTTTGGCTTAAAGGTTCTTGTAAAGTCAGGGAATGTTGGTTCTTTCCTTGGCAAACGTGCAGATTAACACCTTCTCCCTCGCCCGGCAGGGATAATTTTGTCACCTGCCAAAAAGCTATTAAAGGCATGCAGCCTCTCTTTCTCGAACCGGAAACATTCCCCTAGTCCCTCGTTGTCACGGGCAGTGGCAGTAAAGCCATGCTATAAATTCAGACACTTTATTCCCTCCTCCTCTTTCCAGCCCCACACTGTAATTGCCAAAGCACGAGCTGCTCCATTTCCTCACGACTTCCCAAGTGCATCCTTGGGTTTTCTGGGTGCCTTGAAAACTGCAGAGCAAATGTTAAAAATCAAGAAGCTCCTGCTAGGCTCTGTCACACTTGCTCCAGGATGGCCAGCACCTCTTCTGGGATCTGCTGTAGGGACCCAGGCCAGGCAAGGCCAATTGTTTCTAAGGTAGAGTGATCCCCGGTCTCTACTGATTGCCTGGGTAAACCTGTTTAGAAGAAATATTATCTCTATGGGAGGAGCTGAGTGAAGGCCCCTTTGAAATCCGTGACCCAGACGAAGCAGCAGCTACTGACATCCAAGCCCCATGCCTATGGCAGCAGCCACAGCCACAGTGTCCTCCTTTCACCAGCATTTCACTTGGAGGAAATGAAAACATCGGAAAAGGAAATGGGGCTGAAAAGGCTTAGATCCCCAGCGAGCGGGCTTTTGTTTTCCCATTGTGCTCGCCCAGCTGAGCCTGTGTTGGAGCAGAGCCCTCCTGCAGCTGGGCCCAAAAGCAGCAGCCAAAGAGAAACCCCGGCAACCATCCGTGCAAGAGGAGGAGGGATGTGCCGGGGCTGGAGCACTCATCTGTGCTGGGGAGGAGAGGTGAAGGGCTGGTGGACCCATAGCACACATCTGCAGCCCCAGCAGGGCACAGCAGCTGCCTGCCCTGAGGAAATGGGACAGTCTTGCCCATTCTGAGCAGAAATCACAGAGAAGAAGCTCACAGGGGTAGGTCAGAGGAAGCAAAAGTCTGGGAGAGCAGGACATCAGCTTTCAGTTGGCTCTGGACCACAGCAGCATTGACCAAGGATCCTGAGGGCCAGGGCTGTGATCTGACCTCCCAGGCCAGGGCATGGCTGCATGCCATTGCAAACAAGTCCATCACCAGCCCATCCAAAACCATCATAGGCTGTGCCTGTTTCTAGACATCCCAAGGGGTGCTGGGACAAAAGTGGCTTTTAAGAGTTACCACAGCATGCTGGTGATGCATGTTCTGAGTTCCACATGCAGAGCTGGTGGTAAATCTGACAACACCTCTGGCAAAATAGTTTCTCTACTGGAAAGCCCAAAACAAGTGGGTGCAAGCAAGTATCCTGCAGAGCTCAGCCCTGCCAGTGACCCCGCTGGCTTGGTGTCAGTGCAGGGAAAGTGCTGCCTTCTCTTTCCGTGATCAAGGGGTTAAACTCAGCTTCCCCCCTCTGCCCCGAGGGAAGGGTCTGTGAATTAGCCATGGTCCCACCTGCAGCACAAGCTGCAGGGCTGGGAATTCCTTACAACCTCAGCTACTGTTCCCTCTCTCCAAGGAGACTGAGTGTAGATGTTTGATCTAATGGTGATCTGCCCTAAAATGACCCGGTACCTTTGGAAGGGAGGTCACAGCTCAGTGGAATGACACATCTGTGCTGATTCTGGGGGAGCTGGGCAAGAGGGCAAGACATGATCCTTTCCCTCTCTCCATGTCACTGATAAACATGTAGGAAACAATCTTTTGGAGGTGGCAAGGATTCTTGATGGCTTTTCATGCCTTTCTTGTGCAGAACAGGCCTGCAGGAGCACTTAAGCAGCTCTGCTCAAGCTGAAGACTGGAGTATCCTCAGCAGCCGTCAGAGCCTCCTCAGGTGTCCAAGCTACCCTCAACCAGAAACTTCTATTTTTCTCACTTGGGTGAAGCTGGAGAATGATGCCTTGGGAACTGTGCCTTGAAATAACCCTGTTCAGTCTTTCTTGGCCTAGCTGTGCAGAACATGACATGACTTAAATAAAGCAGCTAGAGACACGCGTTTCACAAGGACTTCCTAATTCCCAGACTGAGGGTTGTCTCTGAAGGTACTGAATTTGTAACTTCAGAAGGCTGTGACGGAAAGACTCTGCCCACTAACCCAGCTACTTAACACTACCACAGCTGCTAAGGGCTTCTGGAGCAGAATGATGTTGCTGGTGTCATTGCACTGTCATGCAAATGTCTGGCTGAGGAAGGGTCCCTGGGGCTTCTGCTCAAGTTTTCCAGTAGCAAAAACATTTGGTGCCTTTTTAAAGCCCTTCTTCCTGGATTTGTGTTATTGCATGAATGTTTTTATTTATTTTTGGAGAAAGGTCTTTTAGGCTGCAGAATTACTGTGGAAAAAGGCTTCATTCTTAAAGGCTCCCCAAAGTAAATAAATTAAAAGAACCAGCACTCGAAAATTTCTCTTGAAGCTAATGATAGGAGAGACTGATGACTCCAGGCCTCTGAACTCCTGGAGCCAAACAACACTGCTTCTACTTCCTGAAATGCCTTTTTCTTAAAGAAGGGCGTTTTCTCCGTTTGATTAAGGATCTACAATGTTTTATTCATGCACAGCCCGGGATTATCAGCAGTGTTTTACATTTCAAACCAGCTAGTGCCACCACTTCCCCAGCTCGAGGAAGCTGCATTTCCTCAATGTAGCTTGAGGCTACTCCTAGGGAAGGTGTCACAGCTATTACTATTTGTTACCCTTATTTGTTAACCTCTGGGATGAACTGTTAATGCTTGTCTCTGGTGCTGCCTTGGCTGGCTCAGTTCCCTTAATTTTTTTTTATACACCCAAAACACTATGGCAAGTGATCATCCTTGTATGAGTCAGTGCTGATCCCGTTGTTGCAGTGAAGTGCCGGATTTTATCCAAATAAGGAGCTGCACTTCGGCACTGGGTAGAGGATTTCTTGGATATACATGAATATGTAGGCAGCAAAACTCAAACATCCCACCTGTCCAGGGACCACTTGGAGCTTCAAGGCGGCTGCTTCCATTTCCAGATTGTTACACCTCCTAGGAGTGAGAAATTCCCTTTTTGTTGTTAATCCTGGAGGGATTATAACACACAATGATTTCTGATCATTAAAGAGAGGGAACAGTCCATTATATTTGTAAATAATAAAGGCCTAACTGCTGAATCTTACTGAAGGCAAACTGGTTACAGCAGCCAATAATTCAGCCATCAGAAGGAAATACATGGAGAAAACCCCATGTCCCCTGCTGTATGGTTACTGCACAGCAAAGAGGGTCATATATTAAAACTGTGAGACTGCCTAAGCACTCTGTAATTAACTGCTGTCTATTTAACCAGACAGCTAAAGCAAGTTAATTCAGTGTCAGTTAGGAGACTTATTAAGTGTCTGTGTTTTTTTAACAATTTCCTGGTCCATCATTAACTACCCCTAGATTATCTTGTCAAATTGATAATTAAATGCCTCAAAAATTCATTACAGACTCAATATATTAATAGGAATATAATTAAGTAATGTTTGCTTATGTGATCTGCAGTTTATTACCTGCATGCTGATTTATCTCCAAGGCATTTACTAAACCTTAGCTGTAGCCTATTCAGAATCAATACAGGCCCAGGAGTCAATAAACATCATATTAGATCCAAACGAGCTATTTAATTGGGAGAACGCATTGAAGTAGTCTTCTGGATCTCCAGTGAGTTTGCAGAGGGGAGTGTGACCTTACAAACAACAGCTGAAGAACCTGCAGTTGATGATTTATGGCTGGGTCAGAATCCCCCCCAGAAGAACAGGTTTTTGGTCTAATTTTGTTGACTGTTTGGTTTGGTTTCTGTAGTCTGTTGAAACTGCCTAAATTGGTCTTACTGTGCCAGTCAGTTGGTGCAGTGATGAATCAGAGGCTCTATTTTGTCTAAAAAGCCAGAGTTAACTCCTCTTGTCCTGTGTAAGGAAGATAATCTAATGAATTCCCTAAATTTGTAAGCCTTGGACTGTGCATGCCACGTGAATTTTTCAGACAACTTGCAAGCTACATTGTTAACTAGTTTGATTAGTAAGACACTATAAATTTTTTAATTATGAGGGGAAAATAAATGCTTTTTTCACTCTGAATAACTGTAAAGGTGGAAGAAAACAACATCTGAGATTTGCTGCACTGCTTTAACACTCCAGGTTGTTATTAAGGTCCATTATCAGTGGTTACAGTCTGTTGGGATTAGCCAGCCTGCAGATAGGCGACTGATCAAGATAAATCTGTGGAGGAGGAATAGCCACTCCTCCCTGCAGCTGTGTGTGCCAAGGGACGTTCTGGAGCTGGTGGCCTGATGGGAGGAGGGCTGAGCCCGTGTCTGGACCCTGGGCTCAGCTGTGGCCATCAGTGCCGTAGCTGTGTCCAGCTGCAGAGCCTGTGCTCCTGATGGCTGTGGGCTGGAGCTCCACGTGTGGTTGTGCAGCTTTCCTGGCAACTTTGAGGGCTAGGGAAATCTCATTAAGATGGATTTGGGTTTGTGTGTATACATGTATAGGAAATACATGTTTAAAAATAAAGAGTAGGCTGGCTAAATTGTTCCAAATCACAGTGTCATAAACCCCATGAGGTAGACAGTTACATTTAAAAGAAATTTTAAAAGGTTAAAGTTAAAATTATATAATTGTAGCAGTACTCTCAGGGACTTGAACTTCCCTCTGCTGTTCAGTGATGTTAGGAATTAACTATGTTGTCATGAAGAAGATATTTCAGTGTTCTTCTGCCCAGATTAGGTTAAATTAATTTTTTTAAAGGGCAAGACAATGTTTTTGTTCTATCATTTTTCCATTGTGGCATTATCACAAGCTTGGGGTGATGGTGGTGCCTGTTACTGCTTTGGTGTCCTACTCCGAGCTATGGTACTTTTTCTGGAGGGAGGCAGAAGGGAAGAAGCTGATGGAGCATCCAATGGTTCCTTTTCCCCAGTGCCAAACTGATGTTAATCACAAACAACCCACAAAGGAGTGTGTGAACACAGATCCAAGATAGGCTTTGGCATGGAGTGTTTTTTGGAGCATATCTGGGGTTTCATTTCTTTTCTCCAACTTTAGGCAAAAATAGCTTTGGTTTTCACACTTAAATATATTTGGACTATTCTGTTTTCAAAAACTGGTATTCTACTGTTTGAATTAGATGAAAAGCTGGCCAGATCCAAGCTGAGCATTCCTGGGGGAGAGTTCCCAGCAAGCATGCTTGTGTGCGTGCAGCCTTTGGTGTCTGCCAGGCTCTTCCATAAAGTGATTATACCGCTTCAAAAACAACAGGAAAAAAAAAAGAAAAAAGAAAAAACCAGGCTGAATTCTGCTCTGAAACCCATGCAATTCTCAGGAAGCTGTGGAAGTAGAGCTGAGGGCAAAACTTAAGCTGGTATCTTTAGGGCATTTTTCCATGAGTTCTGTGTGTGCATTTTCCAGACGTGGAACCTTGTGAGTCCTGACCAGGAATGTAAAACTGTTGTAAAATTTACACATGTTGTCTACTAAGAGCCTTTGCATGAGGAATTTGGTTAGGAAATATTTTTCTGCTTCATCCTTCTCTGAGCTTTACTGGAATTAAAGCTGAACCAAACTTTTCTGAAAACTCTGAAATGCTTCAGTCACTTCTGTTTGTTTTCCTCATGCCTCTGTACTTGGCTTCTGGCAAGGACTGAAAGCAGCACTGAGTCACTCAGTAAAGAAGTCTGTTTTGACAGCATCCTCCTGGCCTAAGCAGGAAGTTCTCAAAGTCTGGAGGCTTTGAGAGTTCTGGATCTCGCATGGTTAAAGCCCAGATGCACAAACCCTAAGGACATCATCAGGAGGTGTTCCAGCTTCTGCAGCTGCTTAGACCATGCAAAGCTGGCAGCCCAGAGAACCTCGCCTGTCACTGGAGTTAGCCGAAAAGGTGGCTCCACCAGAAATCCTTAATCATACAGTAATTTTGAGAAAGAGTCAAATTCTTTGAAGTCTCTATTTTCTAATGAGACTATTTAAAAAAAAAAAAAAGTGTGGGGTGTGGGGAGAAAAAGCTCCATCTTACTCACCATATCTGCACAGGCTCTGTGTATTCTGAGTCATAGCTGCTGGCTGCACTGAGAGTGGCAGGGTTTTTAAATTTGCTTTCCAACCTTGTTAATGCAGTAAGAAGGGGCAGAGCAAACTCTGGGACAGAGATAGGATTGTGTAAGTATCAACAAGACAATAAATTGGACCACTGGTTTTCCTTGTTGAGCTTAATACTCAGGAAGGAAGAGCTCAGCTTTAGTCTGGCTCCAGTAGGAGTTTTGCAAAGTAGAAACTCGGAACGGGAAGTAAGGAGGTGAGAGGGAGAGGAGGCCAGTAGCTCCTCAGTAACAGAGATATCCATTTATGAACAGCTGATGTACAGACTAAAAGACTGTGTTCCTCTGTACAATGACCTGTTACCATTGCCTCACATAAAAGAGGCACTGAAATGGATTTCTTCTAAAACCAAACTTCAGATTTGGCAAATGGGTGTTTCACACTGGTGTTGCTGTTTGTGACATTTCGAGGCAAGTCACAGAGGAGGCCACCCCGTGTGAATCCAGACACCTTCTTTCCTCTTCTGAGATGAAGAAGGAAAAAATACTCAATATATGTGAAAGGGGAAGAGTTGGGTCTCTTGGTATTTGCTACCAGATCTCTGCCATGAAAAAGGAAGTGCTTGTTAACACTTCCTACATGGTGGGATGTGGCACACCACACTCCTCAGCCAGCGCACAGAGGAGGAAATCTCTGATAACTGATAGTTTGTTGTCGGGGCTACCTCCCTCTACCTATCTAAACTGCTATAAAATCTATGAAGGCGAAGAAAGGCAGCCTCTTTTCATTTCAGTGGTGTGCTAAATACTGCTCTTCTCTGCTGAGTTCCCTCTGTGTTTGCACCCTGAAGCAGTTGTATTTTAGTACCCAGTACAGCACTTTGTAACATGTGAATGGCCACTTGCCCTGTACTTCCATAGCCAGAATTCTCCAGTGGAGTTTATTTTAAAGCAGTTTGTATCATTGTGCTCATAGATGACTTTGGGTACCATCTGGGAAAAATTGGTCTTTTTTAATTCCTCCTTATTACCCTTGGGATATGTATTTAAGGCATGAGATGCTGAAAGACGTACTGAGGACTGTAAAAGCAGCTTGAAGTAAAGATGTAGGAGGAAAAGTACTCAAGCTGTTTTTCTGCTTTTGCAATTGAAAGGAAACTCATGATATAGCAAATTTTAAATGGCACAAGAAATTCTGCTGTCTCCTTCAACATGGCACTATTAGGCCAGCAACAGGGGGAGCAGCTGCTCAGCCATTGCATAATTGACATCACTGATAACGACCTTGGATTCATAATTAGGGTTTGCAAGGACCAGGACAAAAAAAAAAAAAGAAAAGAAAAAAAAGACCCTTAAAAAGGTCACGAACCTGTGTGTGAGCACATCGGAATGCAATGAAGGCTGAAGAAACACTGCCTGTCCCTGGGCCTAGTAGGGGATGAGATGTGGGATCCTGTGCTGGGAGAGGTTCCAGCTCTCTCTTGATGATACTGAGCAGTTGACCAGAATTGCTGACATTTTAGGAGAAGGACAGAGAAATTTATATTAGAACACACTGCTCTAAAAGAACATATTTTTTTCCTGGGAATGAATAAGCAGGTTCATGCCAGCAACATCAATCTACAGAAAGGCACAGAGGGCCCACTGCCTCCAGGTATAATCAGTGCTTAAAAAACCCATTTTGGCACATGTTGCTTGTGGATACCTCCTTTATCATGTGTATTCGAGAGCTCAGACTTTGATTGCCACCTGAAATTTGATACTGTGGTTTTCTTTCCCCACTCAGTGGGTCATTTGGTTATGATCCTGTATCCTTTCACAAGGCTCTTCAGAGTCCCATGTAACCTTTATTCACTTCTCTTTCTAGCAAAAATGTATTTCAGGCAAGTCCATAATTGCACATCTCTATATGGTGAGGTTTGGCACAAAAAACCTGATGTGAGGTTGACTTCTTTTTCTTCCCTTTAACTTACAATGTTTAAGTTGGGTCCTCTCACAGATTCAGCAAACACATTCTGCTGGGTCGTGCTGGTCAAAAGGGGGAAGAAAAACACACTGAGTTTTCTGCTGCAAGCTGCCTTCACAGAAAATGCCATGGTTTTCCTGTGCATAGAGACTTGACCGTTCAGTTTCCACTGAGATTTTCTTGAGCTGCAAGGAGCCACAGATCCGTAGATGGATGAGGTAGTGCTTGGAATACACAGCATCTCCATGCTCTGGACTTCTCTCGGGTTGTGCCCTAGACTGAGGACCCTCTGGCTGTTCAAGGAGGGGACTCCAATTTCCTTTAATAAATAATGTTTGCCTGTGTTTGGGAAATGCCACTCATGTTTTGGCAGCTACTGAAACCTAATGCATAAGGAAAGTAAAGCTGCATGAGCACAGTTTTCTTACAGAACATTTTATGTTGCATTCCCAGAGGGGGTTATGCATCTTTTTTACTGTGGGGTTGGAGGTCTGAACCTATTCCTCTCAGAGCTGCCTTGAAACTTCATTAAATAGCTGCTTTCATGCGGCTGGGTCTTAATCAGGTGGCTTCTGGTACCTTGTGGAAGATGGATCCTGTCAAGCTAAATTTGGGATTATTTGTGATGAAATTAAAAATAAGGTCAAAAAAGATACTTGTGGTATAACAAAATATTTGTCTTGGTACTCATAACACTTAAACTAGAATGATTCAAAATCAATGTGACAGAGTAAAAGGATTAAACACTGGCTTGGAAGCACATCCCAAAATGTCATTGTAAACAGGAAATCAGAACTGAGGGGGAGTATTTCTTGTGGGGTCTCCAAGACGCTTTGCGGGCCCAAACAGCCGACTGTTTTAAGAGTGGCCAAGCAGAAAACAGGGAGTCGGTGGTCAGCCTGGCACGAAGCCTGGTTGAGGACACACGGCCACCCGGGCCACGCTGAGAGCCGGGCAGGCAGAAGGCCAAGCTCTCCGGAGTCACCCGGTGTCCAGAGAGGAAAGGTCAGGATACAGCCACTTCCTCCTGCTGCAGCCATTTGCAGGTTGGTGCTGGGGCAGTCCAAGAGCACACGCTCCTCCCAGGGAAGGAGGAGGAAGAGCAATGAAGTGTTTGAACTGCAGCTGTCCCTTATGAGAAGCATGTTAATTAAATAGGAAACACTGCCAGGGTGCCAGAGCTCCTCTCTGGCCTTCCAGTCTGTACTGAAAGTAGAGTCACTGGTACCAGCATGGGCTGATACCAGGATGGGTGACACTGCACTAGAGGAGAAGTTGAAATGCAGAAGAGAAGTTGCTCATGGCATGTAAAGAATGAGGCTGTTGTGGGCAGGATGCCTTGAGGTCTCTGACCTCTTAGTCAATGCAGAAAGGACCGTTCTTTGCTGTATGCCTGCAGTCAGACAAAATGGGGTTCACTGCAGCCAAACATCCAGTCATTTTCCCTGCAGCCTTTTCCCCGTGCCTTTAGTGCTCAGGAAGGAGATTTCTGCTCCTAGAGTACTGCTTTCCCCTGCTGCTGAGTTTTCCTTTTATCCTCTCAGCACAGGGTGGACTGGTAGAGCTGAGACTTGGGCAGAGGAGCACAGGTTAAATGTGGCACCTGAGAGGATAAACAACCATGATTAAGTTACGAACAGGCTGTGGGGCTGAATTGATTCTGTTCCTTGTGGCATATGAATGCGAGACTCGTAAACAGAGAGCAGAATGAATCTGTTTATTGCAGAGTTAAGACAGTACTTATACACGTAGTGTGACAATCTTTGTTTAGCCCTGTACATGCAACCTGGTTGCAGGCCTGTAATGAATCCGTCAGGCTGACAGTTTGTTCATTTCCTCAAGGTTTGCAGGCTTCGAAGAAAACAGGATGCCTTTCCTGCTCTCAGATAGTGTGTAATCTACTTTCTTCTGTGCTTCCTAGGAATTTTCTGCAGTGTCAGGCTTGTTTCTTTCTCACAGTTCGTTATAAAACAGAAATTAGTGGTATGCATTTCCACACCTGCATGTACATGTAGCTGGAAGGAAAGAGCTAAAGGGTAGCAGGGCTTCCAGCTCTAGATAAAATATAACAGTATTTCCATTACTCCCTGAGATACTCTTGCATCAAAACAATTAAACTTAGGCTCTGAAATCATCCTTGCTCTCTACTGATGCAGGGGACTGGTTTAGCATTGGGATAGGCAACGTCCCCATTTAAAGCCTGCCTCAGCTCTGTCACACAGGGGAGTCACAGCAGGGGAAAACCTTGGGTTGAGTCAGTTTGGGGCCTGGAGCAAGACCTAAGGGGGTTACTTTTGGGGGGAAATAAGGGGAAGCCTGAGTATGCTCACACATTACTCCTAACACCACTGATTCGGTGGTCTTGACTACAGCTGTGATGTCTTGTGCACGTTCTCTGCCCACTGAAGGGGCCTTGTCCTGTCTCACCCCTGGTGCTGGCTGGATGCAGAGGAGGTGGTGGAGGTAGCACAGGCAGCACCAGCCCTTGCCTGCAGACAGTGGGAATACTTTGATATTTCAGGAATAAGGAGGTCAGGCTGGGTTTCTGGGCCCTGTGAGGCTTTTTTTGTTGTTGTTTTAAACGGCTTAGTTCTGTTTAGTTTTGCTTTTAAAGGGTGAAGAGGGGCAAAAAACAGCTTCCAGAAAAAAACAACAGCTCAAGATCCAGGAGCCAGATCTTAGCATGAGAACCCGACCCAGCGTGGGGGAGGGCTGTGTCAGATCGCTGCATGCCTGAGGAGCAAGAATTCACTGCCTGCCGAAAAGCCGCAGAGCTCAGACCCTATTTGAAAGAGTAACATCTTTGATATAAAAAAAACAACCAACTAACAACCCAAAACCACCCAGCCAATAAAAAGCCTCAGACATACAGGATCCCATTCATGGTGGGAGGGATTTAGTGGAAGTATTTTCCTTCTTTAAGGTTTGGCACAGCCTTAAAGGAGTCTCTTTAAAAGCTTCCAGAGCCAATTATATTTTGGATTGTGTTTCAAATCACCCTTCCCCCCAGGTTTGGTGGGTCCTCAGACAAGTTCCCAGAATAAATTAGACATAACGGTAGCAGGATTTATTTTTTTTTTTCTTGAGGAGGAGGAAGGAATAAATGACACCAAATTCTGTAATGGAAAGAAAAAAAGAAAAAAGTGTGCATCGGAAACTGCCGCTGAGTGACTCATGCTGCCAGACAAACGGAACCTCACTCATCACTCCATCTTCATCCTCCTCTGGTGAGAGAAAAAGTCTTGGAAAAATATCAGCTCACCCCCCCACCCTGCTGCTTCTCCCATGGCATCCATACACAGGGAAACAGTCCAAGCCACAGTGATAGCTTCATGTGCTTCTGGGGCAGGCGGAGGTTTTTTTTTGTTTTAATAGCCAACTAGGAAAAGCCTCCGAGGTGACCTTGGAAAAATGTATGCACCAAAGGAAAAAGTTGTGGAAAGGGAGGGGGGCCAGTGTTGGAGCCCTTGTGTGCTTTATGTTTGGAGAAACTTTTTCCCTTCAGAATGTTTTTCCAAATTTCCACTGAAATAAACTTGCAACTTATTATTATTTTTGTTATGAGTGGGAAGAGAGGTGAGGATGCGCCATGCGAAAGGCGGAATGAGCCGGGCACAATTCCGACTTAAATAAATGCTGTGTCATAAAAGTATAAAGGGTAAGACAGGAGGAAGGGTGGGATGCAAAAAAAAAAAAATTGTTCTGCTTCTCCTCTGTTTGGGAGAGTAATTAGCACTTTTATTAAGCATATAAACTGTATACAAATCAAATATGGTTTTATTAACATAAAAGTGGGGGTTAGTCTTTCTTTTTTTTTCCTCTTCTCAAAACATCCTCACAAACATTTGGCACTGCCTGACAGAAAGCCACTTAAAATGCAGCTTTTCAGACTGCCCGTTCCAGCCAGCCCTGCTGTGGGCACGGGGGCTCTTAGCCAGTGGCAGCCCCTTCCCAGCAAATGCCTTCTCAGGGCGGTGGGGTTGAGTGGGTACACACAATGGCTCAGCTCTGCCTCGAAAAAAGTCTTGCCTAAGGAGATGCCCTGTTTTTACAGGCTGTTGGTTCTTGGTTTTCCTCAGCAGGTTACTTCTCCCTCCACCCTGAGGGAGATGCCTTGAGTTCGACTGTGCATGGTGCGAAAATGGCCATGAAGAGGTGTGATACCCCGTTCTTCCCTGCTTTTTGTGGTTGTGATCAATCCCATGCCCTTTTTCAATGCTCCCAGTCATCCCCCTTATCGTCCCATTATAACTTTTCCCTTTTTCTAGTGCCATTCGCTGTCTCCAGCTCAGGCTTGCACATCACACCATCTGCAGAGCTGGAAGAGCTCCCAGGACACTGAGTAGGAGTGGTGGCAAGAGCAGAGGGTGGCCTGTGACAGCACTTTGAGGTGGCCAGAAGCCATCCGAGGATGCACTGGATGCCACTGTGCCTAAGCAGCACTGGGCCACTCTGCCTAAGTGATGCCCAGGGGTACACACAGATCCGATACGAGATGTTGCTGGTGGCAGCAGCTGCAAGTCCCTGACCTGAGTGGACCCTGGGGAGCTCATCTTGTGCTCCTTCCCTCATCTCCCGTATCTTTCCCTGGCTTCACAGCCCATGGCACATGCTCTAGAGCTGGCTGCCATCCCCATCCCCGAGCTGCTCTGTGCACAGATGGGAGTGGCAAGCCCAGCTCCCGGACCCACATGCCCAAAGGCAGAGCAGGGAGAAGGACCGAGTTTCCCAGCTGAGGCCTGGGAGCAATTCTGGCCGAGGAATGACTTTCATCTGGAGCACATTAGCCATGGGTGGTGCTGCTGGGGAGCAGCAGCTCTACTTAAGGCAACCTCTGCCAGCTACCTCTGGGCTACCAGCAGTGGAGGGGTTGTGCCAAGCTGGGCTCTCTCCTGTGGGCTGAGGCTGCCCGGGAGACTTGTTCCTGTGCTGGGAAAGTAAATGCAAGGTTTCACCCACCTTCCCTCCCCTACCTCTTCCCTTTGCTTCATTCCACAGGAAAGCAGTCATAGTATCAAGTGTTTCTTAATAACTTTTTAGGTTGATGACTAATTTTTCAGCCATGCTGAATGACTGGTAACAGTAAAATATTAAGCCCTGCTGTGAAATAGATGTCCAAGTGAGAAAAGCATTAGGGAAGCTGTGCAGGAGAGAAAGGTTTCTGATATAGCCCAGTTTCAGGAAAGCCTCTGTCCAGCGGTTCTGTGTCCTGGAGGCTGAAACCAGTCCATTGCCAGGTAGAAACCCATAAGAAAATGAGTTTTGGTGGAGCTCGTGTTTGTGGCCTTGCCTCGCTGGCTGTGGGAGGGAGACCTAAGAGGCTTTTTTTTCCTCTTAAAACCCTCATTCTACCCCAGGGGAGGATCCTGGATTTCAATCTAGGCTTTTCAGATGGGCCTCGGACAAATGGGAGGGCTTGTGAAAAATGTAAGGAAATAAGATGTGGGTTTGGATCCCGAAACTCCTGTTCCTAGCAAGGAGCCATGTGAGTGCTGCTTTGGAGGCTTTCAGCTCTGAATTGCTGGATGCTCCCTGTGGTGCCTTGCCGGCTACCAGGCACTTTGGGCTGGACAAATTCACTGTTTTGGGCTTACAGTCCCCATCTGGGGACTGTGAGCTGTAGGCAGGCCTGTGCTGTGCCTTCCCCACTCTTCAGCTGTGGCCTTCTGTGAGGATTTAGCTGAGGGGAGTGGGGAAGTGAGCAAGAACAGGATGAAATCACCTTTTTGTGTAAGTCAGGTGATGTGCTCTATAAAATGCAGGTCCAGGTTTTGAACCTAGAATTTTCTTTAATAACAAACCCCGCTCGGTGAATGTAAAAGCCCTGTGCAGAGCCTTTTACTGTGTTAGTCATAGCTTGAATCCTTTATGTTCCCTCTTCTAATGGCAAGTATTATCCAGCATGCCTTGTTACAGTGCTGTCTTTGGGGGGTGTGGAAGTAATGATGGTGCCTGAATGCTGTTCCAGAGTTCACTGCTACAATTCACAGCAGATAATAGGAGCCACAGCCAGACGGATAATAGAACTGACTGAGATCCATTTATTGCTAAGAGACTGAATATTTGTACATAGCCCGAGCCACTCCACCCTCCTTCATCACATTTCCCAGGAAAGAGAGGGGGGGAAAAATCCCCAAAAACACAAGCCTAGGGCAGAATGGAGAGGAAGGGAGAGAGTTGCAGACTCTGATGAATTCATAGCTTCTATTTTTTTTTTTTTTATGGCCCTTATGGTAACTGAGCTGGAATGGTGTAGGTTGCTAATGTATTTACAGCCTGCCTATGCAAGTGAAGGTGTGGGATGACAACAGGAAACAAGTGGTGGATTTGGGATGGGAGCCTGTCTGAAGTCTTAACTAACATCTGATCCCAAAGCCATGTTTCCTTGCAGGTAAACAAGCAACCTGATGGAAAGTTCCAGTGATGGGCTGCAGGCAAAGCCAAAGTCGGGGATAACAGCAATAGCCACGCTAGAAAAGGTTGACCTGATTCAGAGCATCATAGTTCATTGCCACTTTATATTTTTTCAGTCTTCACAAGCTTGCTCAGCTGCTTAGGCCTTGCAGAAGCTGTCTGGAGAGGTAATTTACATGCCAAAATGTACATGTGTCGTTCAAGTTACTCAGGGTTTTTGGTGTTTGACTGACCCTCCACTCACCTTTCCCTGTCCTGGAAGTGTTTGCAGTTTTTAAAGAGCTTAAGAAGTTGGGGAATTGTTTTTCTTGCTTTCAGAGTATTTTGTAATGTGATGTTTGTGCATGTGGAAGTTAAAATACTTGTAGCTTATCCTCCAGGTGATTGTCCTGTATCTTTCAAGGGGGCCCATGGCTGCGTTAGCCCTTCTCTCATCCCGGTGCTGGTTCTGTCTGTTCAATATCTGCTGTTTCTAGGATGTTGGTGATGAGCAAGAAACAGGCAATGGCAAAGTCCAACCCAGAGACAAAGGAAAACTGACGCTGGCATATTTTCCTCCTTATTTTTCAAGGTGGTGGTGGTAGGGCAGTTAAGCTGCAGTGTTCCTGGCTCTGGGGAAGGACTGTGGTTTGGTGTAGGTTGAGGGGAGCAGCTTTGTGGTAGTTTACTGATGGTCACTGCTGGCTCCTGGCAGCAAGCCTGGCCATGCTGAGGCCCTGATGGAGGTGGATGATGTGCTCTGGGAGCTCCCTACCTGCCTGCTGAGCCGTGACTGGTGGCTTCTCCCACTGCCTTGGTTTCCTGGCCCCTTCTGCCGCATATGTCTGGGTGCTGCCAGAAAGTAAATGCAGCCTTGCCCCACCTTACCCTTTGCTTTGAAACACTTTGTTTTTGGTGTTGAGAGCATGTCTGAGAGTCTCTGATCTGAGGCACTCATGGCTCTCAGATGTTAGAGCTGCTCAGCTGGCAGGGAGTTCTTGCCAAGCCTCTCTTCTGTGACCACTCATTTTTTATATTCCACTTTTTTTTTCAATCATCCCAGAGGTACTAATTCCTTTTCTTTACTGATCAAGCAGTTTGTTAGCAGCACATTTTTTTCCTGTGGTCCTTGGAGATCATTGAGTTTGTTCAGTAGTGGTCTAGGTTAGACTTGTGCTAGGGAGGAAAAGTCAGCTCTGCTGTGGTGGGCAAACGTGTTCAGGTGCAAGTCTGTTTTCACCCTGGATCTGATCACATGCTGTCTGTTGTTGATAGCAAGCATGTGGGGGAGATAAGGGCTTTGACCACCAGCCAGGGCTCCTGGGCTCTGTTCTTGGCTGTGAACAGGTGTGTGAACACTGAGCACCTTGTGTCCTTGTCATCAGGACCGGGAGCTGATTTGGGGAAGGACAACCTCTGTGCTGGAGGCTGACAAATGCTGCCTGTGGTGGACAGTGAGGGAGTAATAAGAGCACCTCTCGGAACTGGGGAGATGTGTATGACAGTGAAGCAGCTGGGTGCTCAGTTAACCCTGGATACAGCAGGTACAATGCTGGGGAGTCCTGACTTCCCCTGTGCTGCCCTAATAAGGGTGCAACATGCAAGACCAGAAATCAGTACTCTCCATTGTAGGCTTCTTCTCCCACTCATCCCTTCTTTCATATTTTCTTTAGAACCCAGAGGTCTGCAATATGGGGTATTGCACAAATCTGTATCCTGGCTCTGCAAAATTCCCAGTATCCTGAGTAAATTAATGAAGGCATGTTGTTTTCCAGCTGGTTGGAAGAGATCTTTGTCTTGGAGAGCCTTTCCTCTTGTGAGACTTCCCCTGGGAGTTTATGTGCACTAAGCCTTTTGCTAGAAGCAAATACTGGTCTTGAAACCTTTTCCTGTAGCTGTTGTGGAAGGTGGAGGAGGGGGTTTATCTTCTACACTGAAATGAAATGTCAATATTTTACAGCCCATCAGTTGTCCCTTTCAGCTGAAAGATCCCACTGATGCTCTGGGAAGACAGTGATTTTTTTTTCCCCCCCTTTTTATTTTTTTTAAGATGATATAGAAAGGGCCACTTCAGGGCAGAGGTTAAGACAACTGGACTACTCAGAAATAAGTTCATCACAAAAGATACAGGTACATTCCAGGCTAAATTTGGATTTTCTAAGATGTTCTGCTGCCCAAACTGAAATGTGAAGTTTAGGTAGTGGATATTTCCTGAGTGGATATTTCCAAGAGCAATTTATTATATTTCGTCACATACAGTTTGGCTCGCTTACCAAAATTCCTTCAGAGTTCTCACAACTCCGAGGTTTAGGTCAAACAGGCATATATGCTAAGGGAAAAGGAATGTCCTGAACTGTGCTCAAAAACAATGACTATATAGTTTAAATATCATTTTGGGGAAAAGAATTTATGTCCCAGAGGAGTGAGCTCTCGCAGCTCCAGCACTGGTGCCGTGTATGACAGAGTATTACTAAAATGTTTTTCAAAGGCTGCACTGTCTCTCTGGAGATGAGCCCTTTCCTTGTCATCTTTCGGAACGATGGTGGCCAAAATTTTTCCATACTAGGAGTTGGTCAGCGGTCAGTCTTCACCACAGTGTCTCCATAAAACTACTGTGACTTGTGGTCCCAAATCACTGAGGCATTTTTCAAGTGTTACTGTTAGGCTCCTAAATCTAAGCTTGGGAGGAGCTTTAATGGAACAAAAAAGAAGAACAACCCTATTTTCATTAAAGTTTAGGAGTTGGCAGGGATGGAGGCTGCCTAACCTTCAAACAGATGGCTGGAGCTCAGACTGTGCTTTCCTAGTGGCCAGCAAGACCTGAGCTCTAACTGCAGTGGTGGCTATAAATAAGTTGTGGACCACAGGCAAATTCTTGTGCTTGCTTCCTCCCTTCCAGAGTGGGTGAATTTGTTCTTAGAAACACAGCTGGTCTGTCCTGAATGGTAGGGGCTGTCAGGATCTGTGTGACCTTCCTGTTCCTGTGGCAATCCTTTTTTATCACATTCTGAGTCCCTCAAAGAAACAAGTGAAAGGAAAGGTGCTGATTAAATGAAGGGCATTTTACCACATGTTTTTTTCAGTTCAAGCCTGAAGTAGCACAAAAGAACCACAAGTTTTGATGCAGACTAGGTTTCCTGACAAAATGAGTGACCTTTTTTTTAAACATTGATGGAGATGCTTAAATCCTCCTTCAGGCATGAGATCCTTTCTTGAGTCATTTCTTGCCTCTGCTCACCCTGTATAGTCACTGTATGCTGCTAGAAGAGCTAAGTAAGAGAGCAGCAGCATCACCATTACAGATAGAAAAGTAGGACAAAGTCCTGGTTGAAATCCAAGACCTGAGCATGAGCTTGTTTGCAGAGATGATCCAAAATGCTGTCTAAAAGATGGCTGCCTGGAGAACTGGATGTGACCACCCAGGACTCCCTTGGGTTTTATGCCCAAGCTGCTGACTACAAAGATTTTCACTTGCATTGTCTACCAAATGCATGTGTAGTTTCAAACAGAAATATCTGAAAATCATCTCCATTGGTTTTGTTGGCTGGAAGTAGAGATCTGTGCTCCTTTTGTTCTAGATCTGACAAATGTCTCAAACACGAAGGATAAACAAAGTTGTAATAAGGCATATATGATGAATTCCAAACATTCTTGTGCTTCACCTTCTGCCATCAATATAATGGCTATAAACTGGTACTTTGACTGACAAATTAATTTGAATCTGTACTTTGATACATTGATACTGCAATGATATGTAGAGTGAGTGCATGAAGAATTGAGGCCTGTTACCACCCCTCCGCACTGGTGTTTCAGGTTTAATGAACAGCTGAGCAACTCTTTAAAAGATCTTTTATCTTTCCTGCATGTCCATTTAGAACTGCCCTGGAGAGCAGACTGAAAGCTGCCAGTGTCCTTTGACCTGTGTAAGGGAAGCTGAAGAGTGTGACTTATGAGGGAACAGCAAGAAAAATAGCCTGTGATCAAAGCTTGCCTGAGTGGTTCAGTGGGAGAACCCTCTTGCTGCACCAGTGCTCTGAGGCCATGCAGCTTCTCTGTACAACAGAGTCTAGTCTGACCCATTTTGCTGCTTGTGCCCAGCTCTGGTCTGGTTCAGGTTTGTTCCTCATTGTGGACTCCAGTGTTCATCTCTGACTGGTCTGGGCACCGATGCACTTTGTGACCTAAATCTTGCTGAACATCTCTTTATACCAGAAGAGGCAACCATAATGCCCCGGAAGCTCCAGAGCAGTCAGAACCCAGAACCTACCTCTCAAGGACAGGTAACTTTACTGTATCCTGACTTTAGCCTCTGCTTCAGATCTGGGCCAGGGGTTTGGTATTTTTCACAGAGGTCTTAGAATTAATTTTACTGATTGCTATACAGCTGTAAGCAATGAGAGGTATTGCCTGTAACCATATAGATTAAAAGGAAAGATCCCAATCTTTTGCCTTCAAATACAATCTACTGCCTGCTTAGGACAGGAAAAGAATTCATGAGCCTGGGCAAGAGGTCTAGAGCTTAATTTGTCTCTCTTCTGCTGCTGTTAGGGAGGGAAAGGTTTAACAGACCATTGCTCTGGTCTGCTTGGCACTTGTGACTTTCTGTGTCTCCCTAGGGAAGCGATCTTGGTCCTCATCTGAAAAACTGTGGTGAGGGTCTCTTATTACAAGCACTGGGATTGATCAGCCAGTAGCTATAAAGAAAGTCCAGATCCAGGAAAATCAGAGGGCTGCTAGCCAGGAAATATCCCTGGATAGGAAAGGAACTTTCCAGAGTGTAGTTTCAGATCCTCAGTTTGTATTAATGGACCTGGTTCCCTCTTTTGTAGAACTGTACACTTGAAAATAAACTGAAATGTAAAAGAGAGAGAGAATTTAGTCATGGTAGCTTAATTCTTTTCTTTTGAGCCACATGAAATGTCAGGAGGACAGGAAGCTGTCCCAGGGGTAATACCATCCAAAACTCTAGCTGCCTCTGAATTAACAAAGTCCCCAAGTGGACTGATACCACAGGATGCAGATGTTTTAGTTCTGGCAAGTAGCATGAAACTGCAGGCCAAGTTTATGCTAAAATTTTCCTTTTTTTTCGTAGACATCAGGGTTTTTTAAAAAAAACAAAAACACTAAAGTAAATGCTCACCCAGACTATAAGCCTTGTTTAGAAATGTGAATGGGTGTACGTTCTCCTGCTGGCTTGGTAATTTGGTAGATGTTAACACAATGTAAATACAGCACAATACAGTTTGGCATGTTGTTTATAAGGACATATGGGACCTATCATTTTTATGCAACCTAGTACTGGGTTTAGTGCTTCTGAAGGGCTTCTGCTTTGACTGTGTGTGAGCTTGACTATAGTGGGAATGAATAATGAAGAGGAGCAAAATGTGCACGTCTTGTAAATGTGGTAATGTTGAAAGACCCAGATAGATGGGTAAATGCTTTTCAAAGCCAATCCAAAAAAAGAAAAAGGCAAATCTGAGGTCAGATGGCAAAATCTTTGAAATGCAAGACTGAGTGTTTCTCTTCCTGTTTGAGAGCATCTCCCTCTCATGCCATATGGAGAACAATCACTGATTGCTTGTCAGTCTAGGCCTGCTCTGGCCCAGAAAAGAGATGGGCTGCCAGCTACAGATCCTACAATGAGCCCATGTCTTCACTGCTCAGTGATTCCCTTGTGCAGCAGAAATGTTGGACATCTGTTGCCAGCCAGCAAAAAACCCAAAACCCTAGGAATGTGAGTATGAAATGCACTGTCTGAATCAATGAATCAAAGTTGCCACAATCCTAATTTACTGCATATGAGATGTTTAGGCCAGCAGGGTCTTCCTGGCCTTTGCTAATATAACATTTTGCAGAGCATCTCTGTATCCCATGACAAGAAATGAGGGAATGTATGCAAGGCAAAATGCCAGCAGAGGCTTTCCAGTGCTGCTGTGAGGGTGTTTGCCAGGGGAGAATGGCTAGATGATACTGAGGATGTATCAAGGCCCAAACTGCGGGGGGGAGACAAGAGTTATTTACATAAAGGTCATTGCAATTGGACTTGGAGGGGTTTCCTTCCTGACCCCAAATCTGGCATTTGGTCTAACTTTTCATGAGTGAAGAAAAACAAACTGACTGACTATGTGGGAGGCTTCTCAGTGCTGGGAGGAATTCCCCACTTCCTCATCCCCCTTCCCAGCTCAGCTGTACCAAAGGTTGATCTCTGCTCTTTCTATCCAAGGCAAAATGCTTTGGGTAGCCAAGCTCACGGGTCGGAAGGAGAATATAATCTCTTGTGGCCTATATCATAGCTGGAGCAAGTCAGAGAAAAGTCCATTATTGTGTCTTCTGCCTGTAAGGGACAAGAGAGCATCATTAGGGAGGGTGACAGCACAGGGTTTTCATTAGGCAAAAGGAAGGTTTCATGCAAGGCCAAGTTACTTTCATTGCTATGGAGGCTTCATGGCACTCTACTTCTTGGGTGTGGGCTCAGTCCCCCCATTGAGACTTGTTTATTCCAGAGCTCAGTAGGTTTCTGGGAAGTGCTGTAATAGCTGGGAGGAGATCCCATGGAGAGGGTGGATTCTCTCGGACACATGCTGTTTAACAATGCCACTGTCTGCAGAGAAACAGAAAATAAACAATGCAGAATCCCTGCCGTAAACCATGCACAAACACCAGAATATGAATAGCCTCTTGGAAGGTGGCTAGTGCCAAGCAGCTTTTCTGCTATTGTTTATTGTGGTAGAGGAACTAGAACCAGCTTTTCAAAAGAGGTCAATATTGCCCATTCATAATGGGTTAATGGTTTCTGCAGCTGAAACTGAAGTATAATGGTTCCTGGTGAAATGGGGGAAACATCTGTAGAAAGCAGATTTGGAAGCAGTAAAAACTGCAATGAATTAATTTTGTTTTTTCAGACATCTTGGGCAGGGCGAACGAAGGCCCTGTTCGGATAGCTGTTGCAATTGCAAGCAGTAAAGGCTGAGGAATTGTCTCTGAGGACTGATCATTGAAGCACCAGGCAAGAGGAGCAGGTGAACGCAGTCGGACAGGTGGGGGCAAAGCATAGCTGGAGTGGCTCTGAGGGTGGGCTCCTTCCAGATCAGAGTGTTCTGGGATTCTGTGTCACTGAGCCCTGTGAGTGACTCTGCAGAGTAAATTGGATGGCACTGAGAACATAAGGTCAGTGCTGCTGGCATTTCTGGGGGTGTTTTCCTCTGGATTAGCTCTGTTCTCCAGTCCTTGGGACTGGATGTGGGTGTCTGGAATGTGTTTGGTGTGCTCTGGCATGCATTTCTGTCTGGCTTCATCTGAAAGGGGTCCCCCTTGCACCCTCCAAGATCACCTTGCGATGTGAACCAAAGTGCAGTAAGTGGGGACAAGTTGGAGATCTGCTTCTAAGGCTCCTGTTTGTCTGAGTCCAGATGCTTGTGTCAGTGTGCTCTAGGCATGCTGACATATGTCTGAGGAGGGAAGTAGCTCCTGGGGCATGCCAGCTGCACATCTGTAAAGCCCCAGAGTGTGTGTTTGAGCCAAGAGTGAGTGCAGGGTGCCTTGATGCTGCCAATTGCCTCTTGTGTTTATTCTTTGCATGTGGGTCAGCTGAGAGGGGATTGTTTCATTCTTCTGTCTGCAAGTTTTGGGCAACCCGGGGAATCCGTGGCTTTTGGAAAGCAGCTCCCTGAACCTTTGACAAGGCCACTGAAACTTATGTGCAGCTTCTGGGGAAGGATTGCAGGTGTTTAGCAGTGAGCCTTTGTGTGCTCAGCACCTACGTGGTAGTGACTTTCATTTACCCTCTACTCATCCATCCCAGCCATTTCCAAGGACACTTCATGCTGAAAGCAGAGAAGCAACTGCTGTGTCTTTCTTAGTGAACTGGACACAAGGGCTTTCCCCAGAGGAGCCAGGTCACTCTAAAATAAGATAAACACCACCTATGTTAATTGCAATGGAAAACTGAGAGCAGCTTGTACTGGGCTGCTGTGTGTTGTCCCTAAGCAGGGATTATGCAGAGCAGCTGGGTTCCAGAACAGCTCTGAAAAAAGTGATGCTCAGAAGGGAACAGTGTCTCCTGCACTTGGGGACAGTTTTCAGGTGTGGGGCTTTTTTTTGAAGATGTATTTTTAGGAGCTGCTGGGATCTGCGTTTAGGTTGCGAGCCCTGGAGCCTGTTTCCTATTCACAAATGCATTCTGTAGTGAAGATCAGTTTGTCAGCACTCTTTTGTTGGTTTTTCCCCCCCCCCTCTAACATATGACCCACTCTGGGTCATATGAAGGAGACACGGATGGTAGGTGACAGGAGAGAGGCTGCAGTCTGCAGCTGGCTCTCCAGCAGGGCTTGGTACTTGGAACCTTCCCAGCTGCAGCATGCCCTGCTCCAGCCTTGTGGGCAGCTGGACACAGCACAGGGTGAGTGGTGTACCTGGAACACCACTGAGGTGGGTGGGGTCTGTGTTTTGGTGAAGCATGGTATGTTGGGCATTCAGCAACTCCTGCCCCAGCTACTGACATGCTCAGCAAGAATAAACCCCAAGGGGTTATTCAGGGGTGAGTGAAACAAGTTCCTTTTCCCTGAACAGCAGCAACATAGTCTTATGCATCAGTGGCTGGTGAGTACAGTGGCCGTAACTTCCAGCAGATGTCCAGTTGGGTCTGGTCCTAAACTTGATAATAAGAAGCTCTCAAAGCTTAGTGCTACACCTTAGAGACCTTTAACTCCTCCCTAGCAGCAGACACTGTAATGATTAAAGCTCTGAGACTGAAGGTATAAATGCCTGCAGCTGCTAGAGCCATTCCTTAGGTCAGATATTCACTGCCTGGGGCAAGGTTACACTTCTGCCAGTGATTCCCACTGAGAATTATCCCAAGGCACATGACTACTGCCAGGGTTCACGCCGTTCTTGCCAAGCCATGTCTGCCTTGGCCCCATTGCAAACCAGGCCCTGAAAGGAAAAGAGCAAAAATCATGAGGACCCTTTTGGGCCTGACCAGCAAGCATGGCAATACATTCTGTTTGTCCTGCAAGCTCTCCAGCAATGAAGAAAGCAAATACCAGTCTGGGAATAGCTTGTCTTGACTCTCCAGTCTTGTTAGAGTGCAGACTAATACTGCTTACTCTGCTGCTGTTGTGCTCTGAGCTTGCCTGCCAAGGACAACCATCCTTGTGTTTCAAGAAAGCCATGGTAAACCAGAGCAATGTACCCTTAAAATCATGCTAGACGAGCTTTTGAAAGCTCAAGAATTAAGGGAGTCTGGATGGATGAGAGAATCAAAAATTCTTGAATTAGTATATGGCCTTACAGAACAGACCTAATGCTAGCTATTTTAGTAGATACTTCCAGATTATTCTTTTAGGTACCCCTTCACTGAATTATTAGGTATGCCTGACAGTCTGCTGCATAGAATACCTTGAAGAATTAGGGAAATTTTATCTCTTCTCAAACACCAGGGAAGTGAGACATATGGAGACAAAAATCCACATCCTCAAAGGAATATAGATTTGTAATTTGCACTGGAAAGTGGTGGAGATAGCAGGATTCCCTCAGGGTTATGGTTAAGCTGATTGACTTTTCTGGTATATAGGCATGTAATTGATTATCTTGGAGGCTCTGGGTCTAAGCATTTTCCTTAGATGATGTCCGTAGGGGAGGACAGAAATGAGCCTGTGTCTCCTGAGCCAGTCTTCCCTCAGTTGCTTCCCTGGGTCACTGCTGCTGCCTGTGACTGTGTTTCTTACCCTTGCCTTGAATCAGCTGATTTGAGCTCTGTGGGAGCCAGGTGGGCTCCGATTTTTGGTAAAGTTATTACAGGCATTGTCCTTCAGACTCAGAACACAAGGCCCTTCTCTTATTCTTCCTACTATTGCCCTGTTTTCAGCTGTGCAGTTTGGAGTGCCTGGACTGGCCTCGCCTCTCCTTGCCTAACCTCTCACAAACAGCCACGAATTTTTGAAAAGGACCTTGGTTTGGTCTGCCAGCACTCCTTAATTTTGCCTTTCCTCCTTGCAAGCCACACTGAAGCAGCGCTTTGCTATTCTCCGGGAGGAAAAAAAAAAAAAATAAAGTAGGTCATGGTGTCGTGTAAGGCAGCCGAACGCTAACATGGAGCCAGGCGAGCGGAGCGGAAAAAACCCCCAGTGGGATCGGAGATGATGAATGACCAGCTGTGCGGGATAAACAGGGATGAAGGGATCGATGGGCAGCGCAGGAGCCGAGCGCGGCAGGTGGAGGCGCCGGCGGCCGCTCCGCTCCCGGGGCCGGGGGGCTCCGGCTCCGCTGGACCATGCGCCCTCTCCCGGCACAGGTGAGTCTCGTCCCTTCCTCTGGAACGGCTTTCCTTGCTCTTCCAAGCAATGGCGGTGTTCGGGTTTGGGTTTTTTTATCATGGTTTTCTTCCCCTCGCTCCCTAATTGGAGTTCAGTCCAAATGGCCCTCGCAGAAAGCATGGGACAGGCATGGGAAATCAGTCCTAGCAGACCAAAAGAATCTTTAGTTGCAAATATTTTTATTTTAATTTTTTTTACCCTCCCTTTATAGAGTTGAGTCTCCTTGTTTATGTCAGTTTTGGTTTTTTCAGAATTAATTTTGAAATAAGGAGGGGATTTTATGCCTGCTGGCTCTCTTGATTCTCACCCAGCATTACTCACTGGGCCTGGAATAGATCTCTTTGGAAGATGGACTCAAGCCTGACCTTATCTCTGCGGCAGGATTCCACCCTAGTGTTTAAAGGGAGAAATTCAGGTCTTGCTTGTCCCTGTAAGCATCCCTTAACTTGGGGTACTGGTTACAATTTGGTGTAGATGATATCTCTGCTACATGTCTAATTTAGAATTTCAACCTATTAAAAAAAAACAAAAAACAAAACAAAGCAACCAAAAACAAGGGTGAGGATCAAACTCAAAATACAAAACTGTTTCAGAGCAGTGCCAGCTGAGAGAGCTCGGGGTGTTAGTCTTCTTGCTGTAGTCCTATAGACACAGCGATTGATTCTGACTTTCACCAGCCTCTTTATGCCATTGCTATTGTCACTCAAGACAAATTCACTTTGAACTTGCCCTGGGTCAACACATGTTGCAGGGCTCCCAGTCCTCCAAAACAGATGCAGCAAGGACAATTTCCTTCTTCCCCAGGTCTCAACTCCCAACCTCAGAATTGGGGTAGGGGCCCACTGGGAGGAAGGGATCCTGGATTAAGAGGCTCAAAGTGTCAAAGCTTAGAAGTGAGGGTTCTTTTAGAATTCGGAGGGCTGTTTCTGTAGCCCTGTTTAGAGAAACGTAAAGTTTTCTCTGTAGGGCTGGCATTTAAATCCTGCTCATAGCTCCCACCCTCTGACTATAAATGCCTCTTCAGCAACTTGAGGCAAACCTTCCCTTGTACCCAGTGTTTGGGCACATAGCATGTTTAACAAGCTGAAATATTCTTGTGTTTTTTCCCCCACTCTTTCTCTGTATCAAACAGGGCTGATGGAACAGAGCTGGGCAGTCTCCTGGTGTTGTCAACATTTGCTGCCTGAGCGGCACAGAAACCAGTGCTGAAGTCCTAGGTCTGAATGATTCTTGAAATCTTTGTCTTTTCCAGTTCTTCAGCCAATTTACTTCTGCAAATGCTCAGAAATGCTGGTAAGTGGTGGAAGCAAGCAGTCTCCAGTCTAACCAAGGATTTCTCCTGCTGCTGGCTCTGTAGAAGAGATTTTAAGGTCAGTTTTAAAATAGTTCTGCCTAGAAAGAATTGGTTTGGGAAGATGGCACTAGCTAATATGCACAGACCAGAGATCTGCAGCCAGTTGCTCCTGTAGACAGCCCGTATCTGGTGTTTGAGCTGAACCGTGGTGTGCAGAAAGCTCCTCTGTAAAGACTGAGAGTCTCAGCAGTGCCAAGGGCCAATTACCCCCTCCCTGTCAAAAGTAAGTGTCCTGTTTACTGTTTGAACTGGCTAACTCAAAATTCCAGCTTCAGTCTGTGCTTCTAAAAGATTTTGGATCCAAGGTTCTTTCAATACTATGCAGGCATCAACAAGCCTCCTTGGTGCCCCTAGGAGGCTGCTTGGTGAGGAGGATTTCCCTTGCTTAAGAAAAGGGGCCACGAGAAGTGGGGGGGTGGGGTGGCTGCCCATGTCTGTCCCCGTGCTGGTGCTCCTGGCTCCTGCTGCCATGCTGGGAGCATGTGGCAACTCTGTGCCTCCCTCACAAAGGCACTGCTTGTCCTGCAGCTACCAGCCTGTTTTATGAGCGGAAACTGAATCAGCACATGGTGCTCACCAATGTAGGCCACTGTTGCTTCTCTTACCCGCTAGGTGTGAGCTTGGAAAACAGTTTGCAACAGAAACATAAAATGGGCTTTGTTGAAATGCGTTAGCTCACCTGGAAGTCTCCAGAACCTGAGTGTGTATTTTTGGAAGCAGAATATCCCAACCTTACAGCTTGCAGTATTTGGAAGCAAAGCACAATTATGTGGCTGTTCCAGCCCCTGTGAGACAGGGAGATGAAAATAATGGTGTTTGGGGTAGTGAGTGGGGTGGAGGGAGCCTTTTGGAAGCAGCAGTAGATTAAATGGTCTCAAAGCATTGGTGTGGTGTTCATTTGCTTACCCAAAGGTCTTTAGGTCTTCTATTAGGTTCTCTCTAATTATTTCTAAGGCAATAAATCCAATCAAAATACTGAAAGAGGTTCACCCAGACCAAGAATTGTGTTTTAATGTACATTCAATTATTAATCACGTTTAGAAGATTGGCTGGTGCCACTTTTTCTTTCTCATTTTGTTTGTTGTGATCAGCAGGTATCCTGATAACCAGAGCTTCAGCATTTCAGAGGACTTTATGCCAAATAGTCTCTTTACTCATTTCTTTCTTCCCTTACTCTTAAATATTAGGAGCTGTAACAAAGCCTGCTGTCAACCTTTGGCTTGGATTCTAAATACTGACCTACATCCAAATTTTGCAATTGGTTCCATTTGTTACAATGGATGGAACTAATTCTCTGGATCCAAGTACAATTAGATTAATCTAGATCATAATTCTGGGCACTGAACTCAAAAAATAAGTTCATTCCCCTTTATCTACTCCTTCCATTGACTAATAATAGTCCAGTACAAGCCTTTCCTCTTTAAAAATCTATTACGAGCCTCCTCAAAGGCCAGTGAAGCCTATAAAGAGAGAGCACGACAACCTGGGAGGGAACAGCTTGTCTTCACGTGCTTGAAGGACCAAAGCAGTGGAAATACATACTTTGGGGGATTTCCAAATAATCGTCTTTCTTTTAGCTTTTCCTTATGTCCTGGCCTCCATATTTTAACCCACATTGGATTGTTTGATTATCTATTTTGACTTTCCCTGTTGTAAACTGTCCAGCAATAGTTTTGTGCACTTTCCCACTAACAGAAGCTGAACCATTGCTTTGTGCTGGAGAAGTGATGCAGGTCCTGTGTGTTACCTCGTCAGTGTTGGGGATGCTCTGGCTCTAATATTTCCAGGCTGATATGGAAAGATCAAAAAGCTGCTTACTCTCTGTGATCGCTCTGGGTTTGGCGCTCTCCCTCCTAACGGATGGCTCCTCTGTCAACATCCCCAGCACAAACTAGACACCCATGGTGCTGTCTCTGGAGCATGGAAGACAGCTTAATTCTGTTTCAGTAGCATAATTTCATTTCAGGATCAAGCCTAGTAGTAGCCCAGAGCTTTTAGGTTAGTTACTGTCCTGCTAAAATAAAAAGCTGAATTCATAGGTGACCTTATGGTGAGACTGATTTGGTTTTTTTCCTTTTTTTTTTTTTTCAGGGGACTGATTCATAAAATAGGCCCAGAGGAAACAGGCCAGGAACACATGCTATTCATAATAATGCCTCCAGAGAATAGCTCATTTCTTTTTCTCTTCCAATGGTATTGTTAGGCTTGTGTACTTCAAAACAGATCTGGCACCAACAGTACAGATAAGTTAATGAAAGTCTGCAGAGGTTTTGGGGCTTTTTAATTTCTTACTCTTTAAACTAAGGGTAATGGTAAGTTCTAATGAAACCCTGGTTTAAATTTGGATTCTTTTTAACATCCCTTACTTGTAGTTCTGAAGAGCTTTGCCAGATTGTTCCACATCTTGAAGAACAGAGGATCTCTCGAGTTGCCACATAGCAGCAGGAGAATGCACCAATTTCTGAATAACCATGAGCTAGTTACTCACGGAGTGTCAGGAGAGTCATCTGTAATTCTTTTACTCTACAGAGTCCTGGGGAAACAGCTGGAGCATTGTGTACAATTTGCTGAGCACATTTCAGGGAAGATGTGGACAATGGGGAGATGCCAAAGGAGAACAGGGAGAACAATTGTAGGTCTTAAAAGCATAACCTCAGAACAAGGAGGGGGGGAAAAGCTGACTTAACTATAATTAAAATAAAGTACAAAAAGAGTTTTCAAAATATGTAGAAAAACTCATGCAGAGGGAGAAAGACAGTGTTCTCTACAGCAATGGAGAAAGGTTGGGAAATAATGCACTTAAATTGTAACAAGGAAGAATCAGGTTGGATGCTTAGGAAACCTTTGCAGTGGTAGAGACACTCTTGCAGTAGTTTGAAATATTTGAGAATGTCATGGGGTTCCTGTCACTAGAGGTTTTTAAGGTGAGGTTAGCCAAACATGTTAAAAATAACATACCTCATGCTCAGTTACCAGAAGTGACCAATATTTGCTTAGGACGCTTTCTAATGACTGTCTAATGCATAATTCAAGTTTTTGAATCGTGGGAAACTTAGCCACACTTGTCTTTGCAAACCTTAGGACTTAGAATAGAGAAAATTACTACCTCCTCTATTGACTTCAGCAGATCTTGGATTGTGTTTGCAGATATCACAGAGAATAAACCAGGCAAAGATACCCAAGTAGTTGTGAGGCCTGAGACCTCAGCTGAGATAGGTGCTTTGAAATCATGTAAGAGGAAGCAGAATTATTTAGCCAAAATGTAATTCCCATGATGTTTAGCCCACGTTAACCCCAGAGGGAAATGTCAGCTGGTTTTCCCAACATTGATGCTTATTAGACCATGAAATATTTTTCCCTCTGGGAGATACTTAGAAGTGAATTGGACAAAGTGCTGGAAAATGTAGGGTCCTGTACGGATGGAGAAAAGAAGTTCCATTCAGTTGGGGCATCTGAAATGGGTTCAGTTTCCTATTTTGTCAGTGTTTTACTGTGTCCTTGCATTGCTTTTGTTTTGAGATCTACAGCTGGGAGGAGCAGGAAGTGCTGAGATACTCTGACTGGAGGGTCTGAAGTGGTATAGGATCTAATCCTACTCCTTCTTTCAGATATGCTGTGTCTGTAGTTTAGCAGCAGTGATGTTAAAGCAAAATAGATTTGGGCACATAAATTCCTGTGTTTGGTAGTTAAAGTTTATTACAAAATTGTGGACCAGCAGTTAGTCTCAGGCACTCTGACAGTGTGCTGATATCTCAGCTAACTCTCTGCTGTTTTGCTTTAAGAAGGCAGCATGACGTCTGTAACAGCTGTATGGGGGTCATTTCCCTCACCTGTGGAAGAGGCAGCAGTGAAATGAGAATGGTGCTTTTGCTTGCATGTTGGCCTAATGTAGGTCTCAAAATCTCCTTTGGTCCAGGAGGTAGCAATGCCTGTTCTTTTGCATTAGCTATGGAAATACCTCTTCAGGAACTTCCCCAGAGCCTGCTCTAAGAGTATTTTTCCAAGAGGCATGCAGTCTGGTATGATCTGGCTTTGTTTTTAATGCCTTTCAGAGAAGAGCTTAATTTTTGTTTGTTTGTTTTGCTTTGTTCCTTATTATTCTGATGCAGAATACTTCACTCTGAAGCACACAGGATTGATTATCATGGCTAACCAAGCAATGCTACTTACCATGCTCTTAGTGGGTCCTTTCCAGATAGCCGCTGAGGAGTAGGGCTGTAGGCTTGCTGTGACTGAGTGTGCACCTAAAAATACTCGAACTCTGAAGATGTTTACTTGAGCTTTGAAGATGTTTAAGCAAAAGTCTTGATACACATCAAAAAAGATTGTTATAACGTTCTAAATACTCCTCAATCAGTCATGTACAATTAGAAGTAAGAATTTAGGCTAATGTTGGAGTTTCTTTTGTATAGGGCTGGGAATAAAATGTAAATGGATCTGAAGGAACTCTAAAATGCAGGAAAATTATCTAACCTGGTTTATTCTGATGTTCCCATTTGGGAAAGGCAAAGTCATGGAACCCACCAGAGTACCTTTTCTATTGTTCTCTATGTAGATCCTGTACTCCTGAGTATTTTATTTCTTTGCCTGGTTTGGCTGTCTTGTTTTTATCATAACTTCTCCCAGCTTCATTAGAGTCTTGTTTGTGTCTAATCAGTCTGCACTGTCCTTCAGCTTCTGGCTGTCTTTCCTTCAAATCTGTGTAATGCAGAGATAGAAGCTGCTCCATGAGGTTTTCTAGCTCAGCGTGATGCCATACCAGTATTTACATCTGAACGTGTGACCTTGTTAGTTCAGTATATGCAAGGTAGGTATTTTTTGTCTGTCCAATGCACTGCTTATTATTAACAAGATGTGCTGTATGAAAGAGTACCATTAAATTTCTCCCAGCTGGAAGCCTTATTCTGATGTTAACTTCCTCATTATAGGATTTTGGGAGAACTCGAGCCATGGCTTAGAATACAATTCTGGTAGCAAATGATTCTGTAGCTAGGCACTAATGCTGTATGACACCCTATAGCCATTGTATCAACAGCTCATTAGCAAAATCCTAAATTTGTGTAGTAAGTACAGGGATCCTTCTTCGTGTCGTGGTTTGTTTCGTGTGGGACTTGCTGGAAGCCAAATGAAGTCTGCTATTTCCAAAACCATCAGGGAGAAATTAATGAACCAACACAGTAAATAACTCACTGCTTATTTCCTGAAACAAAGAGCACCTGTAACATCCAAGGGGTAGCTGCCTGGCAGGAGGCTGGTGGCACTTTTTAGGTGAATAAGAATATTGGGACTGGGTAGAGAGCTAGGGACAAGTGGATACACAGAACCGAGTGTGTGGTTTGGGCTATGAGACCTTTTTGTCAGGGGTTGGTGCCTCTTCAATGCCTCTTTCTATTCCTTGATAATAAAGCCCATGTTTGTGTGGGATCTGACCTCAGGGGAGGTTAACGCTTCTCCTACTGAGGAAAGCCAAGTCACACTCCTTTCAATCCTGTTTGCTGTTGCTTACAAGGCTGTTTCTATTTGTGTTGTCCTTTGGGTGTGATGCCTGCAAGGTGGGAATTGCCTTAAGCTTGGTTTGTTTGGTGAGAGAAGGAAGGCCTGTTTGTCGGGTATGTTCTCTTCTGAACTTCAGCTTTTGCCAGCTTAGTCCCAGCCCTCAGGCTAAAGACACAGGTGTGAAGTGAGGTGAGCTATAAAAAGAAAAACACCCAAAACCCCCAAAACACATGGAGTGGGTTGGTGAAGGCAGGAGAGGAGGAGGTTTGCTGCTGATCCTGAGTTGTGTGGAACTGCTGGACCTGTGTTTCAGCAACCCAAGGTATCCTGAGGCTGTGTGTGTGCCTATTGACAAAGCTGCAGCAGGTAGCTGGGGAGCAGGGTCTGTCATGTAGGAGCCCTCTGCCTGGGGTAGGAGAGGCTGCTTTTCTCATTGTCTTTAAGGATTTAGTCTGCCTAGAGCAGAGCAAATAATGTGGGAGCTGCCCCACACCAGCCCCTCCTCTTTGAGCAGGCTGAGAAACTGCAGCTTTCTTGTTAAACAGGTTTAAGGTCACCCTTGAAATCAATCTCATGCTTCAACTGTAGCCTTTGCATGTGCAAGATACTGCTTCTCTGCAGTACCTCACGGAGCACCCGTGGACAGAGGCATCTTTAATGTTGATATTGCACAGACTGATGTAAAAGAAGTGCTTTTCCTTCTTGGAGACTTTAGAGATAACAGGGATGAGTCTGTGTCAACTTCATGTTTGAGTGGATTTGAGAGAGGGGTTGTCTAAATGCCAGTTTCTCCTCTGGAGAAGTGGAAGTTACTTAAAGAGCTGATGACTCAACTTCTCTGGCTGTAGGGTGCAGATGAGAAATGTTGGCTTTCCAGATAATAAATGAGATTTTCCCACTTGGGACGTGCTTTTCAAAATGTAGGGCGTTAACAATGGTGGTATGAAGGTCAGTGAGCAAACTCATATTCAGCCTTTGACCTGCCATAAGGTGACTGTATTAACCTTCAGTCTGATGGCCCAGAAGATGATAGTGAGGTTTCTGCTCATGTACTGTCAAAGAGCAAAAAGGATGAGCACAGAACTGCTTCTTCCACAAGTTTTTAATATATGATGATGTAAAGAGAAGCTCTGGGAGATAAGGAAATGCAGATAAGGTGCTCACAAATCTTCTAGTGATGCCTTGGGAGTCACTGTAGTATGACACAGACTTAAAAATGTTTGGGTGGTGGGAGCTGAATTACAGACTGGGAAGTGGCTTTTACTTTCTAGTGGGACATGGATTCCCTGCAGCAAGGTCTCTGCTCCACTCTTGGGTAATAATGACTTTCCCTTTGAAGACTTGCATTTAACAGAAATCTTCAACAAATGCTGAAGCAGAAACAGCTCTCTGAATAGAAGTTTTGAGTGAGATGCCAGAAGAGTGAGTAGAGTTAATTCCAGTGAGTCCCTTCCCAACACTGTGGCATGTAGTTGGGCTCAGTGGTGAATTCTCACCACAAATCAAGAAATACTTTGCAAGATGCCCTACAGAGCTGTTCCCTGAGTGACCTTGCTCTGCTAGGTCACTGCTACCCACTGATGCCAAACCATGAGTGGGGTTTAGTGGATGGGAGAGGGAGGTAATGCGGAAAAGGGATGTTTGCCCATTGGACCGCTCTTGGTCATGGAATGCTGCTGTCATTGCCAAGGTGGCATGGGAAAGTATTTTATTGACCATTTAAGCAGATGAATTATTGCTGTGTCTTCCCAAAATGGTGTTTCATTTTTGCAGTCTTTTCCTGAATAAAGCTGTCCTTGTTTCCTGCTAGGCTCTGCACTGGCATGCGGAGGAGCAGCACCTGGCTAATGTTGCCAGAGATGCAGCTATCCCAGAAGAGTGGGCAGGTATACAGGGATGGGTGATCATGGTGCTCCGTATTGGTAAGAGGGAAATTGTGTGAATCCATATGCTGTGGATGCTGACATCACCTGACAAAGGTCTTATAAAACCTAGCAGTCATCTTGAAGGCAAGAATTCATTCTGCTTGGTCCGCCAGCCCTACTGGCTGCCTCCAAAGTTATGTGTTTTCCCTTGTAAATATTTTCAGTGGGCTATTTTCCCAGGACCATTTTGCTTACCTTCTTCTCCATCCTTCCTGTCTGCAGAGTGATTTTTTTAGACCAAGAGAAGGGGAGAGGATGTTGTTTGTAGCAATCAGTGTTACAAACATGCCATGTATGGTTATTTTGGAAGATTAACAGTTCTTGCTGTCACTCCATTGAGTGACTTAGCTCCCCAGAAGTGTTCCTGGTTTGTTCCCAGGAACTGGACAGTCTTGTCTTTCACCCAGCTTCTCTCTTCACTTGAGACGAGAGGAAATAGAAGTTGGCGCAAGGATTCACTATGATCATGACTCCCTGCTTCCTCACCCTAGCTCGTCATAGAGCTGCTTCGAGGCTGCTGTGCTTTAACACTGCTGGCAAAATTACACTCCTGCCACTCTTTTTCCTTGCCCTGGCTTGCCCTCCCTGGTAGGGTAATGCTGGGAATCCCCTGCTACGTGTGCAGCTGTGGGGGTGACACAAGCACAGCTTTGTGTTTGATGTGCCATTTAGAAGCTGTTTTCTCATTGCTGATGATCAGAGCAACATCTGTTTCCTTGTTTACAAGGATGCAATTGTAATATGATCAGAAAAGCTGTGTTTCTGAGGCTGCTATTTATTCTAAATACTGAAATGGATTCCTGAACCAGCAGGAAGAATCTCATAGTATAGAGATAGACCTTCTAATCTGTTCTGCATTAGCAAGTGATGGAGGCAGTCCAAGCAGCAATAATGAAAGCTTGTCTGATGGAAGGCTGTCAGGATCCTTTTAGCTGCATCTTGGTGATTTAAGTTGGGCTGGGTGCTGTCCTGCTTAACTCTTAGGCACAGAGGTTTGACATGGGTGGGGACTGCAGATCCCTGTGTGCAGCATTACAAGCCCTGCCTGGGATAGCTGACAGGCATGCTGGGCTGGGCTGTTCCAGTTCTGCCTCCTTCAGTGTGGTGAAGACTATAAAAGGTGGTATCTTCATCACTAGTCCCAGATGTTGTCCCTAGAACTGAGGGGAGAGCCACTAGCTTTGGGCTTTAAGCACATACTCAGACTTGCTGAAGTAAGTGCCTGCAGTGCAGCTGTGCCTGACAAGTGTTTGACTTGTTCCTGTGTGGGCACCTGGGTTTGGTGTCTGAGTGAGGCTTTCCTGTCACCTGCCTGTGTCTGGGCACAGTCCAGGACTTCTGTAGATCCTTCTCAAAGTGGCACCTACTATTTCCCACTTCTCATGGGAATCCTCATCCTGCCTTTGATTGACTGGTTCCTGTCCTGTTTTTTTCATCTCCATAGCTCCGTGGTCTTTCCCTTGTACAGAGGGATAAGGGTTACAGTGGTTAGCTTCCTTGAGCAGCAGAGGCTGGATGAAAGGGCAAAATTTTCAGGCCTCTGGTCTCTTAATGTTCTTGGACAGAGTGCAACTGTGTGGCATCTGTGGGATGTCTGGGCCCACGTGGCTGATTTTGTGGGTTTAGAGTTCTTTATGTGACTTCCTCTATTTTCAGCATTATTTTCTGCACCCTTCCTATTGTTTTTGTTTCATCTGTTGCTTTCTGGTGTGTGAGAATAGTGCCCAGCTCTTCAAGAGCTCTACCCCACACCCAGCAGATAAAAAGGAGGCATTTGTGGCTGGTGGTGTCCCCAGGACTGGAGCAGTCAATGCATGGCTGTCCAGTCTTCACCTGAGGAAGCAAGTAAGCATGTCTGGGTAACCTTGTGATAACTACAGAACAAATGGTCTGTAAACCAAAAAAGAGCTAGAGCCTTTTCCTGCACAAGGACAACTTGTGACTATAATGGGAGGAGTCAGTGAGCAGAGGTGGTTTATCCAGATGTTTTACTGTCTTTTAATGTATATGTGCCTAGGGTGTTGATTGCAAAAAACCCTGGTTTTTGTCAGTGGAGTAACTTATATGTCTGTGTCATCTCTTCAGGAAGTATTGTGTCAGTGGGAGTGTGGAATCTCCTGATCTCTTTTAACTCTTTGACCTTACTTAAATTCCCTGAGTTCTCAGCAAACAAAGATTAATTGAATGCCTTTAGACATTCAGTGGAAGCTCATGCTGCAGTGAACTTACTGATTGCCACTGACAAGAGCAGGAAGAATTGTACTTTTGAGCTTTTACAGACACAGCTTTTCATCACCGTGTTGGAAACAGATCTTGTCCCATGGGGAAGGAGAGTGTTGGTGTGCAGAGGGAGGTGCTATTGTTTTCAGCACTTTTGGAGGTTTGACTACCAAATAGATATTTAAAAAAAAAAAAAGGCAAATTAGCTGTCAGTTGAGAGTAGATGAACAAACATAGTTACTGGTGTCTTTAAATGTGTTTGTTTCCAGTGCAAAGGCTGTACTGTAGTTTGAAGTGTCTTCTGTATGGCCTGATTTCTTGAAGAGAAGGAAGTATTGGCTAAAGAGAAGGTGAGGTGTTTGGATTAGGATGTTAGGCTGGAGCTCAGGAGATTTTAGCTGTATTTTTGGTTAGGCTATCAATGGCACATGACCACAGGCAAGCCACAAAACATGTCTATGACCTTGTCTTTATCTTATTTATTTGAGTCTTAGGCTCTTTTGAACAGAGTCTATCACTGCTGACTATTTGCAGAATGTAGTGCAGTGAATCTGTTTTCTGGGCCAAACCTTTGGACACTGCTGTTCTACAAGCAGTAGCTCAAGCTCTTATGTTTCAACTGTGTCATTAGCCTGCAGAAATCCATAACCTCTGCCAGAGCTTCCTTTGCACCCAGCTGCATGTTTGGAAGGACTGTGCACCTAGACATTAGCAGAGGAGCTTAGAGGCTGCATCCCATTATTGTTTAAGTATTTGTGCACTTTCTTTTAATGTGCGTTGCCAGTGCTGGCTGCCCTTTGCCAGCGTCATAAGCAAAGCAGCCATAGCTCATCTAGGTAATGTGTTGTGTCCTTACAAAGTCATTGGCACAGGTTTCCCTGGCACTTACTGGGTGCCAGATTCCGTCTGTCACCTCGATGGATTGCAGTAATGCTCTCCACAGTGCCGATCCTCTCCTGAGGCTGAGTCCTCTGGGGCATGTCCTTCTAGGTCTTTACCACTTGTCCCCAAAGTCTTGTGACATCACCATCACGTACACTACATTGCTTTAAAATGTTCCTCCTGCCTTACCTTGTTCTGCCAATCTGTCTCTGTCTGCCTTGCCTGTCCAGGCTGTAAGCCTCTGGAGAAAGGGCTTAGCTGTGTCACTCCTGCTACGCTCAGTCACAGCTTGTCCCTTGGTGGGGAGCAGCCCCTGAACTTTAACTCACAGAACAGCTTTGATTATATTAAGCAAGCCTAATTATAGGGCAGCTGAGGTCTCCAGTGCAGCCTCTAAGCACAACAGTAATATACATAATAATTTGGGTAGCTGCGTATGTTCTGAGACCTCATAATAACCAGAGCTGGAGCAGGTCATATTTTGTCTTTTCCCTGAGTGTATATTTTGATAGGTGCAATGGGCATGTTTGCAGTGTGCTTGTCCTATTAAAATTGTTTCTATTATGAGATTTCCTATTTGGAGTAGTGATTACAGATGCAATCCCATATAACACTAGTTCACACTCTCCTGATCCCACTGTAGATATCCTGTTGTGGACCCAAGAGTACTAAATCTTGTCTCCACATATTTTTGCTTTCCTCAGTAAAAAGCAACATAAATACCTGTTAATCTGATGTTGGACCCTGTGCATTATAAACCCAGCCTTAGCCCACTGGCTACTGCACTTAACAATACTATTTCTGGAGTAACACACAGTCTGACAGAATCCAAACTTGCAGCAGCCCAGAACTGAGTGTGCAACCTCTGCTGGATCTTTGAAGTAGCCTCAAAGACATGATAACGCTGGGAAAAATATCAGCCAGGGCACAGAATGAGAGGTTGTCTCAGGGTAATCACTTCTACATCAGTCTGTGGGTGGTCATAAAGGATCAAAAAGTTATGCTGACAGAGAAAATAAAATTTATTTTGTTTGCATTTAGGAAGTTGCTGCCTCGGACTGGGACATCAAGGTTCAGTTTTGTCATTCCAGGTGAGTTAGAGGAGGCTCACAACCCCTCTGTGTTCCCTGGGTAAGCCCATGACAACTATGTTGTGCTCATGCCTACCAGAGTCTTGCTAAAACTACCTGCTCTTGATCTTCTGTTCCGTACTTTAGCTTCTTCCATTGTAGGTATGCCATATTCACATCCGATGTGCCTGAAGCACCTCCAAAGTGCTGGATGTCCAGTCACATTCACGTCTGTCTGCAATTGTGATCCAGAATGGTGTTTACTTGTGAGGGATGAAGCATGGCAGCCTCTCTGATTACTGATGAGAGCTGAATTTAGGTGTGCAGGGTCTGATAACCCAAGCTGGAAGCTGGCTGGGGACACTAAAGTGAACCACTTTTGGGCGAAACAGTGTAATATCTCTAATAACCAGAGGGACCACACTTTATTTCCCTTAAACTGTTATCATGGGGATTTTTATGCTGTTCTTAGGTTTGCAAGGAGAGGAAGCGCACCATTTTGTTAAGCAAAAGCTCTGGAGGAGTAAAAAGAAGGCACATTTCTCAAAACCTTGACATGTAGCACACTTCTTCTCCTCCAGCTATCTGATGCCAGCAATACAGATGTTCCCTGCTGGCATTCCCCCTTCCATCCGTGTCAGTCGAACTTACTAAGGCTCGTTTCAGCCCTGTAACCGCGTTTTCCCCGCAGCTTCACTCCCAGTTAACTCTCGGCCGTGCTCTTCTCCCGCCCGGAGCTGTGTGCCCGGGGCGTTCAGCACTGGGAGAGCTCCAGCGGGACATCGCCTGGCGGTGCTGGGGAGAAGCAGCCGATGCCATCCGGCAGGTGGGGGATGGTTACTAATTAGTTTGCATTGAGCGCATTCTAAATGATTCAGTTCAGATTAGAGTTTATGCTCTGCCCATCTCCATGCTGACTCTCCAGCTCAGGCTGGAGCACTGGACTTTGGGAGCAGTGATGTATTTGCTTGACCTCTGTGACGGGATGCCTCCTCCCCAGCTGTACTCTGGACAAGCAGGGCCTGTGCCCAATCCAAGCCTGGGCAAGTTTCCTGCTACTTTGCTCAAAGACTTTCTGAATTGGAATTGGGTTTTGCCTTAGATTGGCGCTTCACTGCATTGCGTCCAGCACGGATCTGTTCTTAGACGAGGAGGATCTGCTTCCACCTAGAAGAATCCTTTAACGGAGTGCTTTAACAAAAAATGAGAATAGGGCAGAATTTGCAGGACAGAGAAACCCTTATCCCAGAAACTAAAGGCATGATCACAGAAAACAAGAAGTGGTGAATAAGAGCAGGCAACAAAAACTTCAGATATTGTGCATAGGTAAAGTAAAATTATTTTTGGCTCTTGTCATCTATTTGGAGCAGAACTCCCTTTCTGTCTATGTGAAACAGAACGCCATGAGGTTTGAAGTTCTCCATGTGACCAGATGGGGTTTGCCGCAACAATAGGGTTTCTGCTTGGTTTTGGGAAGGGCAGAAGTTTTGCTGGCATTACAAAAGGCTATGTGTGATAAAATAAGGAACCTTCTTTTTCCAGAACTTCTGATTTATGAAACTGCTGGAAGTCAAAACTTCTTTGCCATGTGGATAATTTTTTTTATTCCTCCAAACTGTACTGAATGTTCTTCACATATTAATTTGTGGATTACAGAATGTTCTAGGCAAAACATCAGTGGGACAGTAAAATGTTAATACAAGAGTTCAGCTGACATAAAATAAAACCACAGTGTTCTTCTATCCTGCTTAATAATGACTCAAGTGAAATGGGGACAGTTGTGTGGTCTAGTGGCTAGCGAGGGGTGTGGTCCTCTGGATTCCTGGAGCTGCTTCCCAGCTCTTCTTTCCCATGCTGGGTGACCTTAAATAAGTTTACCCCTTGTAAATTTGAGCCTGATGTCTGGCTAGGAAGGCCTATTAGGAAACTTAATTTTTGAGAGAGCATTTTGGGAACTTGAGATGACAGGTGCTAAATAAAGGCACTTCTCTCTATTAAGTAGCTCTAAGAAAACACACTCAGATTCCAATTTTGTGATATTGGTACTTTGGGAACTCATCTTTTGGCTTTTTATGAATTGAGCACTCTTTATCTGGATGACAAACGTGGATACTCCTGAACATTTTGCTGGAATGATTGTTCCAATTGTCAGCACTTTGGTTTATTGGCATCAAAAGAACAATGGTTTAATTTCCATGTCAGCAAATTATTCTGCATTTAAACAGAACTGTGTGGCAGTGGTCACAAGACCAGCAAAAGTGCCCCAGAGCCAGGAAGTTAAATTGATTGTAAATGGCAGTAAAACAGACTGGCTGAGCTTTGCTTTCTGAGCTGAGTGTAAGGTATCAGTGGGGAAAAGCAAAGCAAACAGTAGGAAAAAGTGTTGTAGCAAATGAAGACTAGACATGCAAGCGAAAAGGATTATCCTACAGAATACCGCTGTTAGGGCACTCAGGCTAATTCTGCAGAGATGCATCTCTTGAAGGGGGACAACAAACAAAGTCAAAGAACAAAATCTTCGTGCCTCCAAGACTAGGTATAATGTGAGGTTCTAGAATGCTGAGATGCTGTGATAGTAGAGATAATACAGGTAGAAAGAAAGAACAAGCTGTGGAGTGGATTCCTGGCTGAAGGATCTTCATGCAAGTTTCATCCCAATTAATTTGTTTCTCTGATCTAAGTCTTTAAACAAAGAACTCTTTACTCATCAGCCCATTTTTCCTCTTCCAATCCCCACCACTGAGGGAGCTCAAGTCTGAATGGCTGATCAGAACTTCCCCAGCAATGTGACAGGGAGGGTCTGTCTACTCCTAAACAGTGACGTGTGAGCTAAAGTCTTTGGGAAGAAAGTTTGGCATGCTCAGTATTGTGCAGCAGTTTTGCCATTGGATTTTGCTGGAACTGGATCAAGCTGTTACTTTGAATGTACCCACAATCGATCAATTTCAAGCTGTGTCCTCATCTATGGCCAGAACAAATCAAGATTTTTCTCTTCCTCCCCCAAATGCACAAGTGACATCATATTGCTGGCTAAATGTTGCTTTCTTGTCCAGCCGGCAGTTTGTCCTGGCTTGAAGTTTGGTAGCAGCTCTCTGCACACTGTGTACTGTACTGCACAGGACACCTGGAGAATATGCTTTGCATTTGCAAGTAGTTGCTACACATTTACGTAGCAGAGAAGCAAGGATTGCTGATCTGTGTGTGCTAGGCAGACAAAGGCAGGCTTGTGGCTAATTTAGATCTTGAGCCTTCACGGCATTGAAAACTACTCTTTTGCAGGCACTTGTTCCCAGCATTAAGATTTAGGTACGACTTAGCCACAAGGAACCACTTACAAAGTAAGTTTGCTCTGAGCTCTTGCATAGCAGACCAATCAGCCTGTATAAACCTCTTGGCTGTGAGAAGCTGGTGTGGATCAGAAAGCCGAAGTCCCACTGGAATACTGGGCAAAGGAATGTTGTGATCCAGAGCACCCATTAATGAAGTCCTCATGCCTAATATGACAATACATCTCTTCCAAAGGTGAGGGTTTATTTGCACTCATTTCTCTTTAAAATTCGTAGCATAAACAGGGCCCCAGTGTCTTGCTACTCCAATGAAAATGGAAATTAACTTTTAAAAAAACTTTTTGCCATTCTAGTCCCTTGAAGAAAAACATCAAGTTGTTGGGACTGCCAGAAAAAGGGAGACAAGTGAAATGATTTGCCTAAAATCTTATGGTTAGAAGCAGCCATGACTTCCTACATGTCAGTCCTGTTTATCTCATGGAGAAACTGCTACAGGTCCAGCTGTGTCCTGATCTTTACTCCACCCAAGCTGGAGAATCAATAAGGAGTAGGGCTAGGTTTAGTACCATCACAGTAAGAAAAGGTGATGAGACATGGTTCTGTGACTGATTATCATGGTCTAACATGGAACCTGCAAGAAAAGCAGAGTGGGATACTGCAGAGGAGGCATGGGCAGGTGTGTGAGCCTGGTTGGCTCCAGAGCAGCAAATCTCTGCTGTAGGAATCCAGCAGCGTGTTCAGCCAGAGCAACTGGGTAAGTCATCCCCTTGATAGGAGGGCTTTGGTGTATCTTTGGCACTAACCATGACCCAGTGGATGAAAATACTCCTGGGGAAGGAATGTCTGCTGAGCCCACTGTGCCTCAAGCTCGTCCTTCTTCCTCCTGTCTTATCCCTCACCACTGAGATGAGCTCTTTGCTTCTGGAATGTCTAAGGGAGGGAGAGGTGCACCTGACAAACACAACTCTGTGATTGCTCCTGTTCTTTGTGCCCACCATTCCATAGTGAGGCTATGACCGGGCCCTGGACAGTTTCACCAGGATCAAATGATGGAAAGTTGTCTTCCCCTTCCAAATCTGAGCAAGGTTTTACAAGCCCAAAGGAGCTCCCCTGTGCAAACACAGTCTGAGTAGTTCACATTAATGCACCAGTTTATAATATCTAACAGAAATTCCCAGTAGCCTGGGACTCTGCTACAGACAGATGTGTTGCCATTTTGCTGATGTGGAATTAACAATTATAATGGAATTATTTAGAGAGCTGGTGATAGGGTTTTGACTCTAGAGTGTCTGACTCTCAAATCCATGCTTTCCTACATCCATCCTCTCTAGATATTACTTAGAATAATTTCTCCTTCCAAACAAAAAATAATTTTGGGAAAGACACATTCTCAACTCAGCTATGAAATGTCATCTTTGTAGTGATGATGATTATGGGATGCAGCAAATGCATGCATAATTATTCTCACTGCTCGCAGAGCAGCAGATAGGCCCATTTCCTGCCTTCTGAAATATATAACCAAACACTTTTCCTCATGCTGTCTGCTCTGAGCATTTTCATGAGCTTGTTCCCTAGGGCTCGTTGTGAAATTATTCTAATTTTTCGGAGTAGGGGGGAAAAAATGAAATAGATCTGTTAGAAATGGCATTGATTTGTCTATGAAGTCATTACAGATGTTTCTCTCTTGAAGGCACAAGAACAGGAATTCCTGATTTATTTGTTTATTTATGTAGGGAGGTGAGAAGCAGTTTGACAGTAAGAATGCAGTGAATTTTGGAAGCAGTTCTTGAAGTGCTTTCCTATTCTGCATGTGAGAATGCAGAACAAGGATAATAAAATAAGGAGTGTTTTCTGACTTTCAGAGATATAGCTTGGTCTGTGTCAATAGTTATAACTGGATCTTGGTGTAGGGTAATTTATTAGATGCAAAGGGTTGTGTTTGACAGCCTGAACTTGTCAGCCTTGAGTCACATAAGGGAAGGCCCAGCAGAATATATAATGCAAATGTTCACGTACTATGATGAAAAATACCCTTCTGAACTATTTTCCATTAAATATGAAAATTAAAATTACTTAACAAAACATGTTTTTTCTCCCTGTCTTTTAGCAACCAACAAAAGCTCCAATGTGCAGTCTAAAATTGCTCATCAAGGGGAGAGACCAGGCTAGGATTTAGTAAATGGCTTTTTTTTTTTTTTTTTTTTTTTTTTTTTTTAATAAAGCAATTAGTTCTAAGGGGAACATGTCATCTTCAGTACATTGCTAAGGTAGAACAGTCATTGTGCTTTCTGGCACTCCATCAAACTGCTCCTTGTGCATAGTTATTGGAGAAAGTGCATTTACACGTCCTGTCGACGTCCAATGCCGGGAAGAGGTTTCTTAAATAACAAGACACAGGCTATTATGTGCATTAGCTTTATTATTTTTTCAAAAGTGTCTTAGCCTTTGGGGACTGAAGGTACTTAATAATATGTTGCAATTACAGTGTGCCAATGTGTTGTCGTCATATCTCAGGTGCTTGACAATCAAACAAGTGCAGATTAACCCTTAGATGTCCATTGAATTTCCAGCTAGCTGCTTTTATGTCTAGAGCTTGTGAGGTGTTCACAGTGCAGCAAAGGCCAACATACATCTGTTGTCTTGGAGCATTGCCAGAGGCTGTCCAGGAGGACTGTCCTCTGCCATCCCCAGGTATGCTTAGCCCACTTAGGAGATACGAGCTCCATGCTTTTGGTTTGGGTGGCCTGTGACTGACTGTGCAGAGGTACAGGGTGCTCTGGAGGTGGACCATGATCAGACAGCTTGCCCGAGGAAAGGCTGTGTTTGCGAGGGTGTCGTGATTTAACCCCACCTGGCAGTCAGGTACCACACAGCCACTCACTCCCCTGTCCCTGGCAGAGAGGAGGATAGAAGAAAAAAATGTAAACCTCATGAGTTGACATAAGAGCAGTTTAATAATGGAAGTGTTATCTGGTAGTCTGCTCAGACAGCAGCAAGCTAACAGTGAAGTCCCAAGCCAGAGAACTCACCAAGGGGAGTTGGACTAGTGGTGTAGATGAAACCTGAAGTAAAATGTCTCATGGACAGAGCTGCTCAGTCCCTAAATCAGGACAATATGAAATTAGTTCTGCGTTGTGGGTTTTCTGTTTGTTTTCTTCCTCCAGCATCCTTGGTATTGAAAAAGCTCCCAGAATGGATGTCAAGGAGTTGTTCTGTTGAAGCATGGCCCTTTAGATAACTCTTAAGCCATAGAAAAAATCCATTTTGAGATGATCTCTGCTAGATATCCAGGTACAACTTGTCATTATTTGCACTCTGTAATTTGTAACCGTCTGGGTGTGGACAGAAGGAGGCAAAGGGAAAAACAGCTGCTGTCTGTAGGTACCTAACAGCAAGAGCCCAAAGCAGACAGCCTTTGTTTGCTGGACAATATAAGAGCTTTTGTAGGTGGTGTGTAGTGTTTTTTATTTTTTCAATTTTTGATGGTTTTTTCCCTTTGGAGTATGAGTTCAACTCAGAAGAAAAGTTTTGATATACAAGAAATTCAAGGAAGTTTTAAAGACTAAGTGCAGAGGCCAAGCAAAAGCTCTGAAGAACTAATTGAGTTACAGCTCTTAACGTGATGCCTGGTCAGTAAATGAGCTGAGAGGACGTGAATTCTAGGGTGGCAGGCACACTTCTTTTTGTGATTTTTTTTTTTTCTTTTTTGCTTGTTTGGTTGGTTGATTTGGATTTTTTTGTTTATTTGTTTAATTCTGAAAAAAGTTGTCTGCTGCTGAGGAAGCTTGGCTGGCACCCAGATTAGTCCTACTCTAATATTTAGAGTGACTTTCTCTGTGCAGTGTGAAATGAGTTGATGTGATGATGCAGTAGACAAGCTGCAATACCTTGTCCAGGGCAGAATTTCTCTAATTTGAGTCAAACCTTGCATCTGCAGTTAAGCCAACGGCTGAACTCGGGCCTGGGACATTCCCTTTATGCAGCAGGAGTATGTAATTCTCCTCTGTAGGGCAGGCCATGCAGCAGAGTGTCAGTGTTTACAGCATAGCATTACAGGTAGAGATGTCAGGATCGCCAACAAGGTTAAGGCTTTTCCATGAGAAGCCAGTGTGTGCAAGAGCTCCCAGGTTGCAGACTTCAACTGCTTCAGCTGATGCCTACTATGCAAAAGGTCGTTATTCTCTCTCATTTTGGTCTTGGTTTTGTTTTTTCTTTCTTTGTGTTTTGGAAAGTTCCTGTTAGAGTGGTTCAGCTGTTTTGGAGAAGGAGACTGGAAATTGTTTGTTAATAACAAAAATAAACTTAATTATCCTCCTCAAGTTCCATATTTTAGAGCAGGACCTTGGACTTTAGATGACAAAGGGTTCGTGGGCTCCCCGCAGTGTTAAGGAGATGCCTTGCATGACATGTCTATGGGAGGCTGTGTGTTGCCAAATTATACATTTCTTCTTTCAAAAAAAAAAAAAAGAAAAGAAAAGGAAAAGCAGTTTCATTGTGTTCATTGTCTGCCAGCAAAGGCTCCTGATACTTCCCCTGCTGGGATGGGAATATGAGTGAGGCTGAACAGGTTTGTCTTTGGTGTTGTTGCTCCCAGATGAAGGGGCTTCCAGTGGGGCCAAGCTCTATGAAATGGGAAATGCCAATCAGATGGACATGTCTAGGGCCTGGCAGATATTCTCAACCACAATACTTGATTTCAGGGCCTTTTTCCTAAGTGTGGAAAATACTTGTCTTAACATCTTGCTTCAAAAAAATTAATATGGGCTACACAGTTCTCAGTTCTCCCTTTTCTAGTATATGTGTTAACCAAAACCCAACACTTTTATCATCACATTAGACACATCTTCCCTAAGTCTAAGGAAAGCCCTTCTGTAGGTTCTTGTTCTGGCAGAAACAAGAGTTGTGCTGCTGGTGTTGGTATGAACAGGGAAGTCTCCAGGGTCATGAGCTCTCCTCCCTGGTTTTAGCTGCTCAGACCAAACCTGTAAAACCTACAGCAACAATTGAAGGTCTCAAGGAAAGTCATGTGCAGAAGCCTGAGGGAGACTGATAAAAGCATGGGTGAGACTGGTGAATGGGAGAAAGAAGAGGAAGCATGGCTCAGTGCAGGAAATAATGATGGATGCTGTTACTAGGAGAATCTCCACAATGGAGGTTAGGACTAGAGTTCTCAGGGGTTTTTTTATTAACTGATAATGCCTAAACTAAAGTACCTCTCCATAGTACAGACAGTACTGATGGAGCCCTGGTCTCCACTGCTCACAGTCGTAAGAAAACAGTCAGTCTTTCACACTCTGAGAGTTCATTGCAGCTTCACAACTTTGCTTGGAGCAACAATTCTTTGGTGAGCTTCAGGAATCCACTTAACTTCCCCTCACGCCCCTGGAATTCAGGATAGGAACTATTCCTGGAAATGCTGTTATTCTTAGGGTGAAAAGTCCCTGGAAAGGGCATGTAGTGATAGGACAAGGGGGAATGGGTATAAAATGAAGGAGGGCAGGTTTAGATTAGGTATAGCTATTAGGAAGAAATTCTTTGCTATATGGGTGGTGAGGAACTGGCATATGTTGCCCAAGAAGACTGTGGACTTGCCTTCCCTAGAGGTGTTCAAGACTAGGCTGGATGGGGCTCTGAGTAGCCTGATCTACTGGAAGGTTCTGTGCCCACAGCAGAGGGGTTGGAATGAGATGGTCATTAACCGTGCTTTAACCCAACCATTCTGACTGTGATATTTCTGGGTGCCTTGTTCGAGCTCTGATATCTGTGATTAAGACTGAGTAATGAGGTGTGACTCAGTGAAAGAGCTGACTATGAGAGTTGGCCACTAAGCTCAGTATTGCTCACCCTCAGCATTTGGATCACTGTAGGCCTTGGCTTACTCAGCACACAACGTGGGGTGCGCAGAACCACAACATGACTGTCCGTGCTGGAGGGCAAAAAGGAGTCAGAGGCCTCACAAAGTAGTCCAAGCACTGGAAATCAACACTAAACCACCCATTTATATAACAAAAGAAGTGAAAAATGAAAGCTGAGAACTGCATGAAAGGATGAGGATTTTCATGCTTCATGTTATGAAGCATGGTTGCCTGGAACCATGGAATAAGTTTCATGGGAGAAATCAGCTCCAGCTGGGCACTGGTCCCCGCTTTCATGTCAACTTTACAGGTCTAAATGGATTTGTTATGCTTCATGGGACATCCAGGAAACAGCCAGCTCCATGGCTTACTCCCAGCCAGCTCAGCAGCTGCCTGCTTGAGTATGATTGCTTCTCATACAAAGCTTCCTGCTGATGGTTCCAACGACTTGGGGCACTTGGCTGTCTTCTCCCAGCAAGTCCTATGGATCTAGGATTGAGAGCTCTCACTGAGAGCTTTATCCTTGTCTCTTGAGCATCTGTAGGCAAGGGACTAATGCACTTTAGGTGCTTTGGGGGTAGGAAGAAGCCTTCTTTGTGGATGCTTGGTATTTGGTAACCCTATGTGAATCATCCTAGCTCCTCATGAAAACCTCCTTGCTCCCTAGGCTTGGGGCCCCCTGCCAACAGGTTTGTAGTGCCCATCCTGTGGTGTGAGCAGAGCTGGAGAGAGCTTCTATTTTTCTTACTGTCTGAAATCCTGAGCTCCTCTATGATATTTTTGTTGTTGTTGTTTGGGGTTTATTAGGAGACCTCCTGGGAAAATGGCTCTTCTCTTTTGCTTCATTTGGATTCTTGATTCCTGGGAATGCATTTAGAGGGAGAGTCCGAAAAATGCCTTTTGCCAGGCAGTAGCATTGTTGCCTGGAAATGTAAAGCCAATTCCACAGGGGACTGCTGAGCTATAGCACTTGATTCCTGGAACTGCATGAGGCAGCTCGCAGAGCATGGAAGCTGCTGCCACCTCTCTGATACAGAGCTTTAGGGAATCATGCCATTGCTTTCGTGCCTGAGCAACCTGGAGCCCTGCATCTTCTGGCTGGTGGTCACTCCTCTGTGAAACTACAGAAGTGTGGTACACAGCACTCTCCTGTCTGCTCCTGTGGCTCCTGGTAACACATGATGGGAGAGGAGGGGAGAAGTTAACCCCACCGTGAACCTGATGGGCAGTGCAATACCTTATGTGATGCATGTGTGGGAGCAATTCCTTCCTGACCATGACATATATTTGGCTCATGTCCTAAAGAGCAGGATTTAGATCACTTTTATTTTTATTCTCATAGCTACAGGGATTGTTAATATCTATAAAATGACCCAGCTGCAGTACTTGACTTGGTGACCTTCACTAACAGTGAATTTTATGGACTGGCTATACACTGGGGATGGGGAAAGATTTTTCATATTCTTGAGGAATGTGGGAATGCTTTGTAGAGATGTTAGACTGGAAAAGAGGCCTTGAGAGACTGTCTGTTTCATTTACCAACACTGATCTAAGCAGCTGAAATGTGTGATGCTTTCTGGTGAGAGAAAGAATAGTGAGGAGACCTCACCTGATTCACATGAAGCAAAGCATTTATCCTGTGGTATAAGGGTTGTGTTTACACACAGTGCTTGTGCATCCATGGTTCTAATTCATATTTAAAAGTGCTCAAGTTATCAGTGCATTAGTACTGGCCTAGGAGCTTTGCATAGTGAAACCCTCTGTACCGCCCCTACAAACACTGCGAGGCATCTTCACTTTGTCCTGGGTCTGTGCTCCTGTGGCTCAGACCAAGCAGTGAAAAGTTTTTGGCCTCCCTGCACAGTCTGCTCATTAGGAGGCCCATTAGGATGAGCTGAGCTGGGTATTTTTGTGGCAAAGGCATTGGACAGAGGCTACCAAGTTGATTTGGTTGGTCATACACAAGTAAGCGGAGGAGAACTCTCCTCCTGTTCCTGTTCTGAGAGGATCCAATGGGGCAGGTTTTTCCTCTCAGTTCATTCATTTAGTCTTGTTGTACCTTCAGTTATGAGAAGTCTGCTGTAAGAGCTGAGGTACACTTTGCAGCCAGCCCAGGGGGACATGGCACACTCCGACTGGAAACCCATCTCCTCTCATGCTGACCTATTTTGAAAGAGTAAATTCCTCTTCTCTGACTTCATTTATGTGCTGGCTGTCAAGTTATAAGAGCAGCATTTGACAGTGCCAATGCTGCTGTTTGTATCAGTAGACAAACATCAGCCTAGCAAGAGTTTGTAATTTGACTAACAGCTCATGACATTATTATTTTTATTCGTTTATGGGAGAAGAAATGCAGCAGCAACTTTCTTCCATGGCATCAGCTCCAAATGTCTGTGGCATCAGATCAGCCAAGGCTCTTTTTGAAAAATTTAGCCATACTCCCCCACATCTTGCTAACTTTACAGTCCCCCGTGGCATCTGTGTGCAGTGAACTGAGCTGTTGAGACTAAATGCAATTTGCAATCAGGCTTCTGTTAACGTGGAAATGTACCGGCTGCTCTCCTGCAGTATGGGTTCTCATGCTGTCTAGCATATGGTAGCATTAAACCCAGTCTGGAGTGCCTATCGTTACCACACTGTTGAGTGGAGAATCCTGAAAAACAAGGGTGAGAGAAATGTATTTCGGGAACCAGCTCTCCTCTAGCAGAGCTTGTCGGGAGCTATCAAAAGGAGACCGTACCTCAAAAACTGGCCCTGACAGCCATCCAAGCAAGTACAGAAAACTGACTTCAACACTGATGCAAAAGCCATGTACTTCCAAGGCAGGTATTGCACAGGGAGAAGGGGACAAGGAGAATCAGACAAGAGCAAGTTCATTATTAACAAGTTACAAAGCTAGAAGCACTCTATTCTTCTGCTACTAGTATGGGAGAGATTTTGATTCAGGAAGATAGCCTCGGGTATGAAGCCAGCACTTATGTAAAGACTTGCTATAAATGTAGGCAAAACAAGATATATATCCATCCACAGAGGAAACAAAGAGGTGAGCCTTTTAACCATTGAGTGTTTCATTCCAGCTTTAGGTCACTGTGTAGCACATAAAAGTAGCTGTGGAATTTCTTCACTGTTAGCATATCTCCCATTGTCATGTTAGGTAGTTTAATTTTAATTTTGCTATTTGAGCGATATGAATAATTCAGAGTGTTTTCTCACTGTTGGCTCTGAATGTCCTCATCTCTTCTTCCCTGAGGCACTCAGAGTACTGGCCTTAGTGAAGAAGATGCAAACTGGATCTGAAGAGAATTGGGTTTGAGGCAAGTCATTTATTGCGATGGGTCAGTGGGGACATGGCATCTGAGTCATGAGCTCACAGTGCTGCTTAATCATCTCTCTCTTTGGTCAGTCCCACCCTGAAGACCACAAGCATCTGTTCTACTTATGTACGCCCATATTATTTGTTACTTGCAAAACCACCAATTTGTTTGGTGCCCTGAGCCTTTGATGTGTGAAGAATCTCAGAGTTGCAGGCTGTGGCCAGAAGCAAAAGTTACTGAGTGAGTGCATTTGATCTGAACACCTGTTTTTCTTAGACTCTTCTCTGAAAATTTCTTATGAGTGGAAGTTCTTTCAATGCAGGCCTGTATCTGGCTGCTGAGAAGAACTGGAGACAGAAGTAGTATCAGTAGCTCCAGGAGTATGATTACAAAAACCTTGAATCCTGAGAGGTAGGAGGGAAAAGTGGCAGTAGATCAAAGGCTACTTTTCCATCCTGCCATCTTCAACCCTGTGTGCTTCACTCTATAAATGACTGCAGCATCCCAAAGTGCTTCCCAACAGTATTATGTTTAAATAAGACTAATGTGCCTGTTGGACATTGCTGCTTCTTTCTTTATTACACTTCTTTATGCTTCTTGGTAGAGCTAGGACATAGGACTCCACATTACCTGGCTTGGACTTTGGACTTCATCAGTTCTCACATCTGCATTATTGCTTTGTGAATACTTCAATGTTCTAATTCATAATGCTGTGATGATCTGACATGGGGACAGCTATGGGCAAATTTGTGAGAAAAATAGAAACAGGCTGTTGGCTAGTGAAGTATATTTTTTTTTTCTCAGAGGATGCCTTTAGACAGGAGAAAAACCTGGACCAGGGAGCAGATGAGGTAGGCTTTGACCTTTCTCAGTTCCAGATGGCCAGAATATTTCATGTGTGCTTACATGGAGAAACTCTCTGCTTTACATGGAGACAGAAAATAGGTGTGCTCAGCCTAGACTTGACCCAGCCTCATCTTTCTGTCATCTTTACTTCAATTAAAAATGTGAAGATTGACCTGGAGGGGTATCATTTTTGAGCTTCAGGCTTCTGCAGTTTTTGCTTTTTGTGCCTAGTGAAAATGAGGGTAATCTCCATCACGAGAGCTGAATAGAGCAAGAGACATCTCATCTCCCCCAGGAGGTGACTAATCCAAGCTTAATCCAGGAAGATAAAAATGCATTTTAAGAAAGTATCTTAGCATAGATTTAAAATCTGAAAAACATGATAGAATTAAAAAATAAACTTGTGTGTTTATGTGTTTAAATGAATATGTTTAGGAAAGGGAATATTTCCAAGTAACTTTCTATTTCAGATTCTTAAACCTCTTTCTGAGAAAACCCGGATGTCAATTTTTTCCTGACTGTGAGTGGTTAGTTTGTCCTCAGTAGCGGGAGGACGAGCAGCTATTACTTGTCATGTTTATCCTAAATGTGACAACAGACAATCCCTAACTGTGTAACTCTCTCTTCTCCTCCTCCACATGGCATACTCAATTGCCTCAATGATATCCAACTGGGCTTGATCCCAATTATTTGTTTTTCTGGTAATCATCCATATTTCCATGTGAAAAAAAAAAAGCATTGGAATAACTGTGGTTTTGCAAAGTAAATAACTGAGCAGACACTCTATGCATCTGGAAAAGGAAGGGAGTATTCTTTTGGGGCGAGGCATTTTCTTTGGGTTTAACTTGTATCCCCAGGTTCCATCAGCAGAGACCTTACGCTGTGCTACATTCCTCTCTGCTCCTGTGCTTTGGTGCCCCGTTAGGAGGACAGACAAGACCTGTGAGGTTCTGCACAAGGCTCTGTTGGCACTGATGCCACTGTCTGCTGGGGAAGTACCTGCAGCACTCAGACTTCAAATTCTTGTGGATTCCGTCTGGCAGGGTTCATTTCAGATGACTTAGATCTGCCCAAATGCTGTCCCCATCTTGAAAAGCAAGAGGTCTGGTTTGTATGTGTATTTGTCCTCATGGTGTCTGACAGAGACCTCCTCTGTCCTGTCCCTGCTGGTCACTGCTTGGTGATCTGAGCACTTCAGATGACCAAAAGCTCTTGGGCTTTGTACTCCTTTGACATGAATGTCCACAGGTTATGTGGGAGCACTGTTTGTGGCCGTCTCTCCAAAAGGTCGTCCTTTCGTCCACATGTGCAACAGCAGTGCTGAGTATGTGACTTGGGGCTCGGGTTTTGGTTGACTCGAGTAAGTTTCCTGCCAGAGCCAGATTCACAGTGGGTTTTCTGTTTCTACCTTGCTGATCTTTTTCTACCTTTTCTTATTTGGTTTCAATCCTCACCCATTGCTATAGCTTTGCCTGTCCAATTTCTCTTTCTGATTTCTGGGGAAGCTTTACAGAAAAAAGAAATCTGCAGTTTCAGCAATGGAAATAGATAAAAATTCTTGTAGTTTCTGCAAACTGTAGTGAAGTATCAAGAAGCTGGTGCAGAGGAAGCTGTATGAAGGGCCAAGATGGACAGGTGCTACATTTTGGGCCTTTTGAGAGTGCTGGTGAAGTAAAAAGGGCAAAGTTGAAGGCATATTTTTGGAGCTCCATGAACCATAGATAACACTGTTGCCATGGTGTTGATTAAGGAAAAATGCTGTTAGTATACCTGTAATGATCGGCAAGAAAAAAAAAAGTAAAAAAAAATATAGTAGTTGAGACCTGAAGGCCATTGGGAATTGAGAACCAATTTTTGATATCCTTCATTTTCATACTCTGATGGTGTGCACAGTAATTCACAATAATTTCTTAGAAACATGCTTGACGAGAAAGGGTTGTGATTATTTATGCTTAATGGGATTTGCCTGTATCATTCTGGGGACAAATATCAAAGGATTTGGGAACTTAGTAGCAAGTGATGGCATCAGTTCTCTGATGGGACTTCAAAAGTAGAATTGAAATGCTCCAAAATGTTTATCTTTGACTTTCATCTTTGGTCAGTTCAGTTTCCCTTGGCCAAACTTGGGATTAAGAAAATGAATTACCCAGAGATATTTACTTGTTCATAGCACGTGAAACACTCTAATCACAGGCAATTTTTGAATGGCCAAAAATAAGAACTTGTCACTTCTGTGCAGTATGGTCTGTTTACAGAGTAATGAAGGGAAAGATGTCTCCATAGTAACCTGTAAAACAGGCAAGTCTACTTCTTCCGCTTCAATACAGTCTTCAGTAAACAATTTTACATCTGGTTTTTTAAAAAAGCAAAAAGAATAAACCACACTTTTGGATTATGTGACTTCCATTACTACTGAATAGCTGCTAGGTTCAAGATCTGTCCCTCTGCTTCCCCCTCTTTGTTACATTTGAAATTATTTGTGAAAGCCAATAAATTTTAACTGATGTGAGTTGCTGTTCCATCCAGGGGTCTCTACCCTCAAGGGTTCTTCTGCAGGTGGAGAGAACAGCCTTTAAACATGTAAAGAGATACTGTGAAGAGAAAGCATTTCTACTGACTGTGGATAGGGCCAAAAGTCTTAAGCTTACCTTGAGACAGAAAATGTGATCAAGCCTAGATATGAGATGGTATTTTCTGAGGGTAAGAGGAGTTAATGGATTTTTGGCAATGTTATATAATTTTCCTTGCTTGAGATCTAAAAAAGAATAAACAAAACAAATACACACACTTCACCTGCCAAAAAACCCAAAATCCAACTCCCCAAAAACCGCGCTAGAAATTCCTTAAGTGGATATAAACAAGCCTTGAGAGACAGGGGCTATGGAAAGTCACTGATAGTGACTTTTTGAGTTCCCACTCAGTACTGCACTCTGTGATCCATTACGTTTCCTAGGGGGCTCTCCTAGGAAGCAGGCATGTTTCTTCTGGGCAGAGGATATGAAAGCTGCCTGCTGCTTTCTGTCTGTTGCCGCTTCTGGCAGACAGCTGTGTGTGAACCTCTCCTGTTGGAAGGGCAGATACCAGGTGACAGAAGCGAGGCCTGGCACACAGTAATAAAAAAGGATGGTTGAAGGAGTGACTTCAAACATCACTGCTTTCAAGATTAACTTTCACTTAGAGGGGTAGAGGAGCCAATTAAGCCAGTGGTGCACTGCCTGGACTTTGGCTGTGGGACACAGGCATCTGAATGGGGACAGAGACTGGAGACACCCAGGCACCAGGCTCTGGAAAAGGGATGAAAGGTAGGGCTTGCCTGACAGGGTGTCCATCCATTTCTTGTACTGGCATCTACACTCTTTTGTGTCTTTGTTTCAGTGCACTATGACCCACCTTCCTGTGTGGCTCTGGAGAGATGACTTGTGGAAACTCTAAAATCCAGCTGGTTTTCAGGTTTTATTGGTCTGAGGAAGGTAGCCCTAGGGATACAGAGGGGACAGGTTTCTGGGACTACCTGTTTCAGCTGGACTGGTCTGCTTTCCCAGTAGTATTTCTCAAGATGGCAGATGAAAATGGAAATTACAGATTGTTGGAAAATAATTCCAGTTACTATTCATTTCTTTTTAAACTTCAGGGAGAGTTTTATTCTGTTAAAAACTGACAGATGATGCAGGGGCCAAACATTTTTGGATCCTTATGTTATCTGAGCATGATTCTTGACTGTTGAGAGCCTCTTGAGACTTGGATAGCATGTCTTCCTCTTTCCCTGGAACTGTTCTTAAAAAACTGTAGATATGGTGCTTAGGGCCATGGTTTAGTGATGGACTTGGCAGTGTAAGGGCCAAGGTTGGACTCAGTGATCTGAGAGGTCCTTTCCAACCTGAATGATTCTATGATTCCTTTTACTCCATGATTTTTCCCCTGCTTCCACTGCTTAATATCTGCATTCATTGCTGCTGCTCCCCGTATCTCCTATTGCCAGCTGTACTTCTGCATTAATCAATAATAATCAGAGCTTCCTAGCTGCTGCCATCTGTTTTCTCGATAAAGGCTGTTTTTAAAACAATTCAACTTGTGGCAAAGCACTTCCAGGGTGTGGCGTGTACGGAATCGGACGGGGGCTCGGAGCCAGCAGGAGGGGGAGACGGCGCATCCCAGGAGGATGGATGCTCTTGGGGAGCACCTCCTGCTGTCCCTGCCCAGTCCCTGGGAGCTGGGAGGGTTTCTCCCGCCGGGTACTGGGGTGTCCCCGGGAGATGCTCGCGGTCCCGGCCGGTGCTGTCGGTGGCCGTCTGCTGCCACCTCCCGTCCGAAGGGCGATGCCATGCGGGGAGGGACCGCGGGCGCTCGGCGCTGCTGCGCGGTGCCTGGGGCAGCAGATGGGAAACCTCCAGCCTTCAGGTACGGGATTGCTGTCTCCTTGAGATTGTGGTAGTGGTGCCTATGCCTGCAAGGGCTGCGAGGATCTCAGCCGACCTGGGTGCTACTGCTGGCTGCTCACCTGTCTCACTGCATTCTTTCCTATCTCCACCATGCAGTGGCCTCGTTTCTTTTTGCAGTTTGTTCTTTCTGGATATCTTGGCCACTCAGATCCCCCAGCCAAAGAATGGCCAATACCAACAGCTGGGAGGCACCTGGCCAGCAGCAATATCAGGAGGCGAGATGGCTGCTTCCCTCTGGCAGGGCAGCAGTGGGAAGCAGGGGCAGGACTCCTCTCCCTTTTCCCCCTCGTTGCAGTTCACAGCAGCTCCCAGCTCCACTGCCCTTCCCAGTCAGCTCTGGACTGCTCGGCTGGGGCCTGGACACCAGAGCAGGGTGTGCCACACTCCTGTGCCAGAGCTGCTTGCTGGCACTCAGGCTCTGGCTAGGCAGCTGTCCTGCTGCTGGCCAGCCCACAGTGACTCGCTAGGCCACTAGTAGTTGCTTTTTAATTTGCATCCCTATGCCTCCTCTCTGTTTTGGGGGGAAGGCAAGGGCTATTCTTTGTCCCTGCTTGCTTTTACTTCTTTGGCTTGTTCTCTAATAGCTATTGCAGCTTCCCCTGCTGCCTGCGGTGACTACAAATTTGAGCTGAATTAATCCCAGACAGAGGCTCAATCTGAGGCAAACTTTCCTTCCAAAATGTTCAGTCTGAAAAGACATGAAAGCAGGACGGGCTGGCCACCTACCTTCCCTGTGTTGGTCTCACCCCGGGCAAAGGTTTGTTCTCTCCCTGCAAGCAGGACTGAGAGGCCCTTGGTGCTGTGCTGGGCACTGACCAGACACACATGGAAGGGAGAGTCTGTCTGCCAGACCTCAGTGAGCAGACAAACAGAAAGGAGCAGCATGGCTGGCACTCACAGGTTTTGCTTGCCGCCCTGGAAGCAGCCCTTGGTTGCAGCAGAGGTGTTGCTTCTCCTTTCCCAGCTGGCCCAGCCTGCTGGCACTGCTCAGACCCTCAGCCTGTCCTTGTGCAACCCTGCACTGGCCATGTCTCATCCTGTTCAGTTATCCCTCTCTATGTCTCCTAGAAGCAACAAGATTTCAGCTTTGGTTTCTCCCTGTTTCCTTTCTCAAGGAGTCTTATTTCGTGGCATCCTGCCCTTCTGTGCTGAGGTTTGTTTTCCTACTGCCTGGCTGAGGTCAGCATCTGTTCCCACAGTCCCTGCCCAAGGGGCTCTCTGATACCTGATAACACAGTTGCAGGCCACAGACCCTCTCTGATAACAGCTGGGTGTTAGATCTCCAAGCAGCCACTCCTAAATCAAACATAGAGAAACAAATTGCTTTCTTCTTTATCTCTGGGTCTATATATGCAAGTATTCCCCATAAAGAAAGAGGTACAGCTACCCTGTGGTGGGGACCACCTCAGGAACCCCCTCCCACAAGGAGCCTCATGGCTAGTGTTCCTGGCTTTTCCTCTGAACTTGGATGCTGCTTCTTCCTTGACCAGAGACTAGCAAAGGAGTCCTTCCAACCCCATGCCTGTGACAACTAAAAGTCCTCTGAGCTGTTTTCCTGTGGGATGTTTGGGGGTTTCTTTTTGGTTTTTGGGTTTTTTTTTGCTGTGGATCTCCCAGTGCTGTCATATTTCTAAAGAGGCTGAAATGTCAGAGCAAAAGCACAAAAAGCCCCTGCATCCCCCTGCCACAGTACTGTGTTGAGCACGTTGCTGTGCCACGCAACAAGCCTTTTCTTTGGAATTCATAGATAATTGCTAGTCCTGTCAAGGGCCATTCATTTTAGTAGTGTAAAAATCACTATGATTTTATTTCAAGCTTGAGAAACCACTTTGTCAGACTGGACAAATTTTACCAAACCAGTATGCAGGCTGTGGGCACAGCTGGAGTTAAACAGAAAGAGCTCAGTTCCACAAATACCAAAGGTTCTCTTACTTGGTTTGAAACAGGGAAACAAAGTAAACAAGGGAAGGAAGGGCTGGGGAAGTGGGGAGAAGGAAGGGGAAAAAACTTCCTCCTTTCTGACGAAACTGTTTTCACCTCTTCATTCCAAAGAGAGATTTTCTGACACATGGGGTTTTAAATGTTTGTTTGCTCTGCCTGCTTGGTTATTTACTGCTGTGAGAGTCCGTGCTGGCTTTGCTGGCATGCTCAGTCTTTCAGGGAATATGACAGAGTGCAAGGCTGTTTAGTTATTTCTACTAGCTCTTATTTAGCAGTGAAGTTGTTTTCTGATCCAGGTTTTGCCAGGAACTAGAAACTGTCACAGGAACATGGGGGTGGTGGGGATCTTAAGGGAGAATTTTGCCTCTTCTAGGCAGTATAACTTCCATTATATGCTTTGCTATCACTGGTGTATTTGGCTCATGCTTGAGGGGAAAGTTCTTTTATTCCTGAGTTTTTTCCATGTGGAGAAACAAAGGACTTTGCAGAGAAGAGAAGGGAGATGTTTGTCAAAAGGCCATGCAAAAGCATCTATGGGAGATCCAAAGTCAGACAGGAATTGTCTGGGTCCCTTACCCCTGCTCTGTGAACATCCACCATCCTTACATGTACCCTCCACCAGGTTCGCTTTTCTGACCTGGTCCAAGGCAAGGCAGGCTGTGTGCTGTCCCAGGGCTGGTTCCAGGGGTGCAGCCCACCTGTGTGCCATGGAAGGCCTGAGGAGTTACTGGATGAGCCTGGCCTTTGCCATCAGCTTTGGCCTAGCCTGACTGAAAACTTGCATTCATAGATAAGCTGACTACTGTTCTCATAGAAGTTCATGAGCCTGACTAAGTTTCGTATTCCTTTTGCCACGTTTCTATTAGGATGCAATAATTTCTCAAGGGCTGTGAGGTGAATGCATCTTTTCCTTCATCCTCTTAAATTCAGGGCTGGGAAGGAGCACCTTTGCTGCTGAAGCCTATTGTAGTACACTTGCAGCCTCAACAGCAATCTCTGCACAGCTTCAGGCTGGTCCATTGACCCAACACGAAGAAGTCTGCTCTTCCTTCAGAATGACATGTTGTTTTCTGTTTTTCCACAACAGGAAGAATGAATGACACTTCATTTTATTAAAACCAGAAAGGATGATGTTGGCCACTTTGCTCAACATCCTCATCAGTACTGCCCACGGGCTCTCTGCTTGCTCTCTGGATTGGATCAACAATGCGCCTCTGACCCAGGATTTTTCCAGGTAGCAATCTGAGTGCTACTGATGCTGTCTGAGCAATGCTATCCTGCAATTAGTCTGAAAAAATGTTCTTTTTATGTATTTCTGTTTTGTCATTTAAGGATCCTAAACCCCAGATCTTCCTTAACTGTCTTTCAAGGAGGCAAAGACTGCTTGCTATGTACTGGAATGTGTCCTTTATATTTGATATTAACTAATGGGGATGAAATTGCTCTTGGCTCTTGATATTACTGAGTGTTCCCCTTTGGGGGCTGGATTCCTTCCCAGCAAGTGGTAGCAGCCACCAGCAAAGGTGAGTTTGACATTGCTGCAAACTGTCCCTGAAGCAACCCATGCAACTGTGCCAGCACTAACTCCCTTTGTTTGGATTATTTATTGAAGGTGAACTCCTTGAGCATACAGAGCACAGAATGTTTTTGTGAGTACAGAGAAAGACCCCAGAGATGTGCTAGAGGAAAAGTTAAAACCATGTCAGGCACTGCATAGGCTGCAGGCTTCTACCTCCAACTGCTTTTGGCTACTTGGTTTCAGGCAAGGGGCAGCTTCCCTTTTTCTGAAAGAGCCTGTTTTTTCCAGTAACTGTGGGAAGAATTACTGTTGTTCATGGTTTAGAAAGTAGGGAGAGAGAACTGGGATACTTGGGGCCCCTGTGCCTCATTACTCCTACCTATAAAGTGTGGGTGACAATATTTTACCTTCTTCAGAGGGACATTTGCAAGCTAATGGACAGAGAGAGCTCAGCAACTCCCCACCTCGGCAGTTGGGACACATTGGCAATCTTCCCAAAAGCTTTTAGATGTGCCTTACCTAAGCAGCAGTGAGTTACAAAGGACATAAATACTTTGTCTCTAAAGTGCTGGCTGCTCTCTGTGTGCTGTGTGTCTGTGGGCAGTGCTGCTCTTTTATTCCATGTTGGAGTAAGCCTTCTTACTCCTCTCGAGAGAAGCCTTCTCCTCCCTCTGTTCCAGGCTGCACAGAAGCTGCTTGCAATTTTGCTGGCAGAACTGCTTTTTTAGCCAAATGAGAGGTTCCTGGGTTTCAGCATCACCATTAACTCAGAGAAAGTTTGGCTAATGAGCCGTGGTGCCTGCAGGCCCCAGAAGGCCAACATGCTTCTGCAAGCCCCAGAATGGGACAGTGCCTGCTACCTCCAGCCTCTTGCCTGAATGCTGGCATTTTTCATGGTGTTGCCATTATGCTCTCTGCTGGCTCTAGACACTCAGAACTAGCCCTCTGTCATATCTGTTTCTCTGGGTATTTTATGCTGTGAGACTGGGAGCAGAATGCAGCCCCGAAGGCTTTCAGCAGTGTTAATTTGCCCTCGTTGCTAGTGTATGAGAAATCTGCTATGCTGACTCTTCTTTGATATCTTCCATGGATTCGTGCTGCTGTGAGGCTTCTCTGATCTCTTCCACTAAATGACACAACCTAGAGAAAACTTAGCAGAAAAGGGTCTCTGAGTTTTAAAACCAGAGTAATCTTTAGGAAAGGAGTAACTTAGATCTTTGATGGTCCAAAAGGCCTGGCAACTGAGGCATGCAGGAGAAACCCAGTTGTTCAAATAGTGGGAACACGAAGAGAAAAGCATTAGTGTCAATCTTAGGTTAATTGGAAAATATTCAAAGGACTTTGTTTTGCTTAATTTTGAGGTTAGAACTTCCCTGGGGTTCTATGAAAAGAATGCAGCACTGGCAGCTCCTCTGAAATAAGTAGGAGTGAGCTGCAAAGCAAGGAAGTTGTTAGAGGGGATGTGACCTCCTCCTGGCTGGCTGGATGGGCAGCAGGAAAGTGAAGATGAGAATGTTATGCAATTGCTCTTGCTTCAAGAGCAGTCTGTGGCATGACATAAGTGGATAGGTATGAAGACACCATTTCGAAAGCAGATCCTCTGTTTGTCCTGATACCCAGCATCAAAGATGAGGTTTCCTAGCTCCAAGCTCTCTCTGGAGGCACACGTGGCCTATGGGAAGCACCAGACACATCAGGTGTGTTGTGACTCAACTGGCCTGTTGCAAACACCAATGGCAGCACCGGTGTTAGGCTGTGCATTGCTCTGCAGTAAAAGACCAGGGGTTTGGATTACCTGTATTCCCTTGTTAAGGCCACCCCTTCTTTTGTTGTCGTTTGTCTTTCTTTTTTCTTAAACATAAAGTGTTTCAGGGCAAGGAGTGTCTTAGCCTACATTTATAGAGTATTCTGCAGAACAGGAACCTGCCCATGGTACTGGGGACTCTTGGCACTGCTGGTTGTAACCTGTGGGCACGGGAGGGTGGAGGGACTCACCCGGCAAGTTTGGCGCCTGCAGAGCCAGTTCAGCTCAGGGAGTTACACGGGGGAGCCTCTGGGGCTCCGTGCACTGAGGAGGGAGCAATAGAGCCAGCAGCTTATCCGTTCTCCCTGTGCCTTGTGCCAGGATAGTTCCAGCTGGGCACTCTGCTATACCATCTCCAGTAGGGGAGCATGAACAGATGGAGACTTACCATCATACTGGCTAAGAAGATGTTTGAGAGCAGCTCTTTAGCCAGGGAAAATTTGGAGGAGCCTATTCAGACAGGAGGCAGATTCAGTTTCCTATCCTACTTTTGAAGAAAAGGAAATTCTCCGGGATTGTGAGGCTCTTCCCCACTAAACTGCCCCAGAAGCATTTCATTTGGAGAGCCTGAAGACTGGTAACCGTGTTCAGGGTCCAGTGTTTAACCACATACCCAGATTCAAGATATTGGTGGTGCAGTGATGGGAGCAGGGCCCAGAATAGCCAACAGTGCCTGGGAAGTGAGCACACCACCAGCCTGAGCAGGACCTCCAGTAGACCTCTTGGAAGAGAGAATCCTGCAGGATTCTTATGAAGAGCAGAAGTGTTTCTCAACCCTTTTGGCCTGTGTGCCAGTTCTGCTGATTGAAAAATCACTTCTATTGATTGAAGAGCTCTCTCTTCCTTCTAGCACTTTGAATCACAGAATAATGAAAGTGGGTGTCTGGCCTCTTGGGTTTTTGTTTCTTCCCCACTTTGAAGGCTGAAATGGGCTGTTCTAGCTTGATCAATTCTGTAAGTCATGCCACCAAAATCTGCATGTTCCCCTTCTGCCAAAAGTGAGGACCTCTGTTCTACTCCCAGAAAGGTACCCAGTCCTGGGCTGCAGACACTCAGGGAAAAAATCGATCACTTCACTTGTGTTGGGCCTTCCCACCCAGCCCCAGGGTAATGATGCAGGTTTTGTTTTCCTTCTGAATTTGTCTGGCTGGTTCAGGCTCCTAGCTCACACTTTTTGCTCTGCATTTTACCTGTGGCTTTAAGTGCACTGTAGTAACAAATAGTTTTCCATCCTGAAGGAACCAGATAGTACTTTTAGGCTGTCATGAAACTGCTCACTGACCTTCTCTTTTTGCTCCTGGAGTGCTTAGAAGGCTCTGCGAATACTCATTATTAGTGTTGTGTAATGGTCGCAGTACACTCCAAGAGTCAACAATATGTTGTAAAAAGGCCAAAAGCCAACACCCGTGTGGACTGGCCCCTTCTGGCCAACAGAAAAGTAACCTCTAGAGAATTTTAACTTCATACTGACTGCTATTATCATTGCTTTCTCCTGTGTCATCAATCAGCTCTTTCAACTTAGGTTCAATGCAGTTGAAGACTGCATAAAATATAGAACAGAAAATTTCTGAGGAAAACCCCAACCGTACTCATTATCTATAATAATAGACTGGGCATTGTATTTATCATCTTAGACTGAGTTAAATTTTGTGTTAATAAAGAGTAGTATCCCTTCTTTAGGAAGATAACTGATTCTCTAATGGAATAAATTGTCACGTACAGCCAATAAAAGCCCAGTTGGAAACTATTTTATGTATTTCAACTCTGCAGTGTGCAGGGTCTGAGCTTCTAGATTTGTTGTTACCTGTTTCTTGTGTTAATACTGAAGTAGATGAGCTGCTTGGGAAGTCTGGATGACCAAAACAACACAGAGGGAAGGTGTTCCTACCTTCTGATGGAAGCATAGTCCAAAGGGAATCAAAATCAATGTAAGCTGATGTTTTGGCCAGAGCTTGGAGTGATGCCCTTTAACAAGATGTGTTGAAAACTTCCATTACATAAATGTCCATGACCAGTTTTGCAAAAGATGCAAAAGAGAGACAATGAGTCAAAGCCAAGCACGTTTTCTGTGCCTTGGAAATGAATTGCCTCCAGTGAGCCCTCCTAGGAAGTTCAGGCTGTTTACCATATGGAAGTTACTATGGCCTTATCTTTGTGTTTCTGCATCTGTGGTTAGGAACTGCTCCAGCTGTACCAGTGCAGCTGTTCTGAGCTGCTCTTTTCCTGAATCCCGGCTGAGTTCAACTTGCGTTCATCCCCGCGGTTGAACTGGGCGGTGTGCGCTGCTCCCGGCCACCGTGCCTCGTTTGGTTCCTTGCTAAATGCACATTGAGGCCTCCTACTCCTTGGTTTATCTGGGTGTACACAAAAGGATAAATGACTATGAGACTTGGAAAGGTAGTGGGAAGATGAATGGTTAAAATAGTGTTTTAGTTTTCTTGGTTACTTTCTCTTGTTCAAATGAAATCTGGATTGGTTTAGATTTGGGTTTGACATTATTAGAGTTGCCGAAAGTAGCATACAGGTTTGGATGATACTCTGGACAAACTTCCAGAGGTCCAGGCATGCTTAGAAGACTTATAAACTTGTATTTCTGTTGCCTGAGTATTTTACAAACTCTTGAATAACCTTTGCCAGAGTATTCAACCTTTCTGAACTTGGAGAACAGCACTAGTCTCCTATGAGCTGAGTGGTGCAGGTTGGGATTCAGCTAATATTTGTAGAAGAGTAGGAGCTCTTTAGAGGCATGACAGGCTTAGCTAATATTTGCAGAACACTTTGAGGTCTTGGGATAGATACTGTTACCAAAGGGTGAAGTGGTATTCACATGTTCTGTCATGTCTCTGTTGTTTACAAATAGAATAGAATGATGTTTTGAAGGTCAGGGACCTTGAGAACAATAGTGGGTTTGAAGCACTCATTTATTTTTACCAAGTTCAGATGCCTGGCATACACTAGCATTTCATTTATATAAAGGATCTGATCAAACATTTTGGTTGTTTAGGGGAGTTGTTTTGCTTGTTTTCAGGCTGTTGAAATGTCAGATGGCGAAAACAAGCAAGAGTTCCAGATGGAGCAACTGGAAGAGAAACATGACCAAGATGGTAGTGGGAAAGCTTCAGATTCACACTTGACTGGGAGTCCCATGCTTGGGACTGGGAGTGCCCACCTGTGGCTTCCAAACCCACTCTCTGTGCAAGCCCTTGTGCAAAGCAGCATCCCCTGAGAAAGTTCTTCATTAGTATGGTAAGCAAAGCCAGTAACAGTTTATTTTCACTGTTCATTAGTCCATCCATGCTGGGAATTGTTTGGGAGCTGGAATCTCATCTGGAATGCTCAGCTTTTATATGGCCAAGAAAATCATAAGCACTCTGCTTTAATGACCCCAAATCTGAATTGGAGTTTCGTGACTTACATTAATAGGGCGAGAAAGTGCCCAGTAGTTTGATCTTGTTCACTGGCATTCATGCTGTCATTTGCACCAGCAGATCAATCTCTGTCTTCCTAACTTCTAGTGAGGATGCAGACTAAATCTGTGTTTGAGTAATGTTGGAAGATGGGCGATATAATAAATGCTGTAAAATCCCTGGTCATAGATTGAGAAGTAAAAGCTGGTAAAAAGATCTATCTAATCAGACAGCTCATTTAACACAAAAAATTTGTCTCACTTCCTCTAGTCTACAGCCAGCTTTCTTGAAGACAAAGGGAGGCATAATTTGTCCTGGCAAAGCTAGTCCTGATTTAAAATCAGAGTAAACAGTTGGCGCAAATTGCAGCTTTTGTTTGTTTACACTTGAAGCTGTGCTAGTCACTGAGGGCTGGAGTTACAGCAAATTCCTAACGTATGCTGCCATCTAATTTGTAATATTGGTGGTGGCTTATGTTTTGGAATGTTTTGGTAGCAGAGTACAGTAGAGGAGACTGAAATTACCTTGCAGTGACCAGCTGAAACGCCTTCTTTGGTGGTGGTGATTGTAATATGGGAACGTACAAGGATGGCATTAGGATATGCTTAGTCAATCACTACTGTTTATTGTGTCAATCAATTATTTTAGGGACTCAGCTATAAGTGCTTTAAACTCTACATTCACTGAGACAGAAGCTGCTAAGCACCTTGCATGGCTGTGTCCTTAATTTCTGTGCCAGGCTATGGGACGGGCAGAGAGGCTTTCAGGAAGGAAAAATGTTGCGCTGAAAGCCACTAATCTGTGACACAGCATGGACGTGATCTTTAGTTCTGTCTCGGAGACTGCTGTTCCAAAACACTACCTCAGGAGAGCCATGCTCGTCAGTAGAGATATTCATAAGCTGCCATCAGTGTCTGTCCATGAGCTATTGTACCCAAAAGACAAAGAGGGGGTGGAGATAGTTATCCCTGAATTTGACAGTTCAGAACATGTGATGTATAGAGGAATGGAGCTAAACCCGTGGGACTGGTGCTGCCTAAGTAATGGCTCTTTGTTGCTGTGCCACAGCCGGTACTATGCTGTGAGCAGCACACTCTAACAGTCAAGTTCCCGGTGCTTAGGTTTGGATCTTGCCAATTCAGTCTTGCCACATTATCCCAAAAACTAGTCTGGAGATTTCAGCCACATAATACTCTGTCTATGTGAGTCAAACAACAGGAATGTATGAAAGCAGACATATAAGCACACTCATAACTAAGCTTTCATTTTCGAGGTTAGTATTCTGTTGGTTAAAACCCCAAGTGTAATGATTAGGTGAGAAAATCATTATTTACTGGCTTTGAATCCAATGGTGGAAGGCAGATCAGAGGTGCTTTGGTATAAAGGTATAGACAGTAACTTGAAGAACTGAGTCCTACTCGCTGAGTAGAAAAAATATCTGACTTTGTTAATTACAGCCCTTTCTGTCTTGTTTCTTTGCTTTGCATTTCTCTGTGGCAGGCAACTTTATCTCCGCTGAAGAAGACATCAATACAGTCAAATTAGAGCTGTGCAGGAGGAATGTTAGGGAGGCTGAAATAATCTAAAGTGCCCCTCGTTCCGTGTTTTGCTACTGACATGAACAGATACTAATGTTGAAGCTTGTGGGCTTTCTAGGTAGAGGAACATGCGAGGTCTGAGGCCTTTACACACCTTTTATATCTCAGGAGAGACAAGCAGTAGCTCCCTGCTTTTTTCCCCTCCAGCTCTGCCTTTTGTGTCAGCTATTGATAGTAAATCTGGCTAATTCTGCATGAAGCATTTCTTTTTTTTTTTCTTTTTCTTTTTTTTTTCATTTAACATTGCTCTAAATTTGATGTAGTTACAGGAAGCCTACAGAAATAACACACATGCAACGAAGAATCCACTTAAGGTAGAAACTTATAATCCAACAGATGACTGTAATAACCCGTGCAGCTTTCTGTGCTTCCGCCTCAGGTTCTGTTGTAATAACTCAAGATCTTTAAGATTGCTTTGGAAATTTTCAATGCTTTATTTTTGGTGACTGAAATATTCCTTGCTCAGAGCTAATTGGTCTTTCCCTGTCATTAATTCTATGGCAGAATGTCAGTGAGGACGTCATGGCTGCCTTGTTGCCATCTACATGAGACATGTGGAGACACAGATAATTTTTTAAAAATTTATTTATTTATTTATTTTAGCCAGATAGAAGATTGGTGAAGGGCTAGCTGAGTAATTTTCTTGACTGCTATGAGAGTACAGGATGTAAAGGAAACTACTGTTAATGGCTTTCTGTGAAGGCACCACCTACACATTTAACATTGAACTGATGACCTGGAAATCAAGCTGAAGCAGTTATATTTTAGCTGTGGTCTTTTATTGTCAGGTTTACTTTACTATTCTTTTGCAACACTACCTTATTTTAGCCAGGAGCGTTTCCACGGCCGCAAGCCGTGGAAGGTCTCTGTTGTCAAGAGTACAGAGAAAACTACTCCAGCTCTTGGGATTTGACTGAGAGATCATGAAGGTTCTTGTGGGGTCAGGCTGTGGTGATGGATTGCTGGAAAGAAGCCCTGGCCAGGCTGGGAGGGGTGCAGCAGAGTGGTGCACATGAGCTTTGTGCACTCAGGACAGATGCCCAAACACCTGGACTGTGCTGTCCTCACTGCCGGCGTTGTTTCACATGTAGCTGGTATTTGGCCTAGCTCATCTAGAGGCACGTGTATATTTAGAATGCAGACCTATTTCTAACAATAATCTTTCTGAAGTGATTGCTAGATAAGTCAATTATCTCACTCTACTTAGAATGGTAACTGTTAATTACTTGAGTTATAGGCACAGAGCAAAGATGATCAAAGCAGATGATGCAATGGGATACTGAGATCCACCGGGCAGTTTAACACTGATGATGTCTGTTCACTGTTTCTGAAATTCTTTGAAGATGGGTGATACGTAATGTTTCTAATTGATTATATTAGCAAGGGTGTTATCTGGAGGGCACTTGATGGGAATTCAGGATATCTCACCCTGTTTCTTGGTATTTCATTGGCCAACTGAGCAAGTTAATTCCTCTCCCTGTGCCTTAGCTATCCCACTATTAAAATGCAGATAATCACTCACAAAACCGAGATAATTATGCTGTCCTTTCTGAAAAGTGCTCAGACATTTACTGATTACAAATTCTGGATGCATTTTTGAAGTTATTACTATTTTCTTTGTTTAGATAATAATAATAATAACAGACATCCAACATCAGTGAATCTGATTTGTTCAGAGCAGGCAAGGGGAGATGGGAACTTGAATCATTATGGGTTTCACTTTAAAGGTCTCTGCTATTTCTTTAAAGGAAACAATAAAGGTTGATGCCAGAACTCTTCTTTTTGCTGCAACTTGATGCTTCTCTGCAGTGCCTATTTCTAGTTAAGAGATTCCTAGCATTTGGCAAATGACAACTCTTCAGTCTAATAGGTGGCACAGCACTCTTGTCTGGGAGTGTAAATGTTCTGAACTTAAGAATCTTTGCAGGTGGCACCCTCGATTTAGCAGAGACAAGAATAACATCTATTGCCATTCCTGACAATTATTATGTCTCACAAAGCCATTTGAAAATGTAGAAGTAGATCATGGAGGATCAGGTTTAGGTGCTTTGGAAATCCATTGTGTACAAAATAGCTATCAGCCTGAGGTGTCATCCAGCAAATGTCATCCACTGAGAAAAGGCCTTTTTAAATTTTTTCTTCTTTTTCACATACTGCTTCCTTTCTTGATACTTTCTGAAAAACTTGTCATGTTCCTATTTGTCATGCTAAAGAGGAGAAGAAAATAAGTCCCTGCCTAATCTTGAGTTAGTGGAGGTAAATGTGGCTGGAAGGAAGGTGACCAGTTATACCAGTAAGAGAATGGAGAGCTGCTGGTAGAGCCAACACCACTGATAGAGAGCTAGCATTGAAGTACTCACAGGTTATTTAAGGTGCCTGAAAAGACTGTTGAAAGGAGATACCTTAGGTCAGAATTACTGCAAGGTATCCAGTTCCATCGCAAAGTTAGGGCAGTGAATGCTTCCCACTGTTCTCTAAGATTGGATCTGACCTCAGGACCAACCCATTTTGAAGCTGATTTGCTGCTCAGGCCAAGCCCAGAACCAAAAATCATTTTCTCCTTTGTAGGAAGGGACACTTCACTTAAGAAGCATCAACTGATCTTGTTGGAGCAGGGAAAGGCAGAAAAGAGTAGAAGACACTGAGTAAATGGCTTTCCCACTTGAAGAGGCTGGTCTTGCTAAAACAGTATTAAAATCTTTGGACCCAGCCTTACTACATGATCAGAGAGCTTTCTTTCCAGATGTCACTGAAACACCTTGTTGCTAAATCCCAGGCTGAAGGTGCTAAGTTTGCATTTTATGTGGTGCTGGCTGCCAGAAACCAAAACTGATGCTGCATTTCCAAGTGCTGGATGATGTTCACACAAGCCCTGAGCCTTAGTCAATCCCTTCTCCAAAGAATTTGTGACTGGAACCATCAAACAAAGTGGGGATGAAGAAGGTCTTTTCCCAAGGGCAGTTTTTAGCCGGTCTGGGCACAAAAGACGCTGCTCTCAAAAATATTGCGATTATCCAGTTGATGTGGAGAGCACAGGGAATATATCCAGGTTTCTGCAACAACTGATTTGACCACTTAGCAACAGAAAGACACTGTCAATTGGCTTCTTCCACTTCTTTTAGGAACACAGTATCCTCAGCTCAGTCTTTTTAAATATCTGCTCCCCAGGATCTATAGAGTTGTATCAGATAGGCTCTGACACACAGGGAGTTTCTGGTAGAAAATAAGAATCCAGATCTGTAGAGTCCTCCAACACAAGGACTAGTTTTCTGCTCTCTTGCTTGGAATTTTGCCCCTGACATTTTTTGCCTTCTCCTTTCATTTCTTGCCCTTCTTTGCTGTCAACTCCTCTTCATTCTTCTTGGACTGGAGGTAATACCTCCTTTTAGCAGCAATACTCATGTCAGCACTTGTCTGGCCTTGCAATCGTGTATATTTGCTTTCATTTTCAAATAGCCCATCTAGCAAAGGAGGATGGCACGGGGCGGATGCAGTGGGACCTGCTCTTCGTTATGCGAACTTGTTAAGGATGTCAGGCTCACTTATGTGACCATTCTCCCATTGGGACAGGCTGCTGCCACCTTCCAGGCTGGTCCTGCACTTTGACACGTCTTCACAACATGAAACAGAGTGGCTTTCAAGCCAGTTCAGCTGAGGTTATTATTTGTGTAAGGTTTGAAAATGTTTGGGGGACGTACCCTTATAAAGAGTAGTTGTTCATTAAATGTTGATGCCTTAATTTCTGCCCATAGACAGACATTTTTGTGCCTACCAAATACAGGTAGTGCCCATGCAACTTCTACTGAGACACTTTGGGACTCAGCAGCTTTTCAGATTTTCGGTGTTGGCAAATACTGGGGAATCAGGATACATAAAAATATATGCCTGTAGCTTGTAGCCCACTAGTTCACTGACAAATTAATTTCTTTTGAGACTTCAAAATATTTCCTCCTTTCTCAAACATTGAAACTTGAAGTATTCATTTCTTCTTTAGAGAATGAACCCTATGATCAGCAAGCTCATTGTCTGAGACTATCTTCACTAAATGACAATACCCAAATAATCAATTCATAATAAAATCAAACTAGTTTGACACTGCAACTTCAAAATATCTTTGGAAAAAAACTTTCAGAACTACAGTTGAGTAACTGATTCTCTGGGAATGTTCATCTGAGAGGGACCAAAGTGCTTCCCAGATCTTGCATAGAGCCTAGCATTCAGGTGCTGTACTCGCAATTTTGAAAAGTGCTACTATTTGGGAGCATAATTTCACAAAAGCACTTGAAATAATTTTAAAAAAGAATATACTTTACATTTGAAAATGTTAAGGCTATTAGTTAAGGCTTCTAAGTAACATTGACACTATCACAGCTGTTAATATCAAGTCCATTTAGTTGTTGCCTTGGAGCTCCTTACAATACAAGCCAGTTTAGTTAATGAGTGCAGTTCTGTGTTATTAGTTATCCAAAATCAGCTGGAAAAGCTGTTGGCTTTTATTTCTGAAATGGAACTGAGTATGCTCAATCTCCAGTGATGGGAACGAAGAATCATTCTGTCAATTCCCTTCCTGCCAGCTGATGCCAGGGTCAGAGAAGTAGGTCACACCTTTCTGGTTTTGAGATGGAGCAATACTTATTTTAGACCAATTTGCTCTGAGCACAGAGCTCATCTGCTGGGTTGAACCAGGGCATTGTTGCTTTCTCTAGTGCATTGTTCTGTTCTCCCGCTAATTATCTCCAAATGTTTCTCATGCCTGGAACACAGTAGTAGTGATGAATAATGGGCTCTGTTCTCTTAACCCTTCAACCTTTAATTTGGCTTTCCACTCCCACCTAGATGCTTTCACTTTCCTGCCTCCACCAGCACTGTGTTAGTCTGACACCTGCCTGTGTCAGATTTGCTTCCCCATATCCTCCTCTCTTCTGTTCTGCAAATTGAGTAGGAGACAGCAGGAGCATGGTCTTGGTTCCAGCATTTACCATCCGGATCGTGCTGTTTGCTTTATATGTGTGAGTGTGGATAAAGGGACATCTCGCATCTCTTTGGCCCTGGGAAGGGGAAGAGCCGCAGTCACTCCAGACCTTCTGCTTTGGAGATGACCTGCCCAGAAAAGTTGTTCAAACTGTTGATTTGTAGAACTTCTCTTGTTGCAAGCTGATTCTAAGAGATGGGGTTTAATTGCTGATCACTTGGGGTAAACAGTAGTGCCCCTCAGATGTGGTTTCCTTTTGAAGGGTAGGCTGCAGACATTAGACAGATCACATGTGAGCAGACATGTGAGAACTGAAGTCTGAATAAAGCAGGGGGTGACATCTGTGGGTTCCTACAGGTGACCGAGGTTAGTGGGAGGAAGGAGAGGGAAGACTTGCTGCAGATGAGTCATGGAGGCAATGCTTGGAGGAAACTGGACTAGGGCATATCCTGTCCTACAAAATAGTACAATGTCCAAACACATTCTTATTACACTCCTTTATCCCTCAAACCCTTTTGCTTCAATTTGGTGGTATTTTTTTTCCGGTTTAGAAAACTGAGCCATCAGCCCAGCATGTGGAGCTATTCAAGGCACGGTGTAGTCCCCCTGGAAGAGGACCTTTGAGGGCCTGGCAGGTGTAGTTCCCTGGGCCAGCACTCCCATTTCAGTGCAGAGGGCCATTGTGGCCTGGCTGGCACAGTGTGCCATGTCTGTGCTGTCTCCCAGAGTGCTCCCTCGGATTGCTGGCAACACCTTCCAGCCTTGACAAAACACTCAGAAGCATCTGCAAGCCCTTCCTCCACAGAAGAGCGTGAACACTGAATGCTGTGAGCTTCTGCTCTCTGTCTGCCTCAGTCCTGCACCTTCCCATGCTGCTTGCACAGAGAAATGCCCCAGAGTGTTTGCATAGGCCAATGCACTGCCATCACATTTGGCTTGTTCTATAACTGTCCAGTCTTGTAAAATACTGGCATTTGGTTAGGTTGGAAGTAGATTACAGCTGGAATAGCCCTGCTCCATGTCTCTGGTGGAAAAGGCTGAGCTTCTGTTTATGTTGGTGTTGTCTGTCCTGCAGCTCACAAGGGCTGGGCTGAGGCTGGTGATGCTTCAATGGTATGATGCATTTGGAAGCCTCTTCAAAACATTGAAACTGGCCCACACCTCTTCTCCATCACTCTCACGTATCAGTTCTTGTCCAAGTCTCTTCTCAGCTGGTACCACAGCCCAGGAACCAGTACTCCAGCTGGGGTACAGAATGGCCTGTCTGTTGACCCTGGACAGTTTGGTGTAGAGGAGGGTCATGGCTTTTTCTTTATAGAGATCAGGTAATGACTGAGCAACAGAAGCTGCCCCATTAGCTGAAGGCTGTGTGACAGTCCTCAGAGCTGCTGTCACTGTGTCGACACAGCCTATGAAGTGAGTTTGCGAAGGTGGGAGTCAGTCCCTACAGCTGAAAGACAATTCTCTGTGACAAGAACCTTGGTATTTGTAGACTGTAATTACACAAAGAGACCATGCTGCTAATCTAGTCTCACCTTCTGCGTCATTCAGATGAGACCTGTACCTGTAATGTCTGCATCAAGGCTAATAATTCACTGTTAAGCTACAGTGCATGTTTTAGGAAGACAGCACATCTTGTCTTAAGAGCTCTAAGGGTGGAGCATAAAACTCTCCCCTACATCATTTGTTTAAGTGATTAACTACTGGCATTATTGCAAGTTTTAATTTTTAAATCCTTGTATTATTTCCAGTTTGATTTTTTCCAGCTTTTACTTTGAGCTTCTGAATCTGGTTATAGTTTTGTTTATTAGATTTTTGAAGTCCTTTAGCATCTCTCACAGTCCCCCACTGAGCAATGTTAATAGATTTAGATCAAATCACCTCCAAACCTCCTCTTTGGTAAACCAAAGAGGGAGATGGAAAGACTTCAGCAGCCTGATCTTTCTTGCTCTCTGCAACATCTGGAAGTGAATGATGTGTGAGGTTGGATCAATTATCTGTTCAGAGCGGCATCTGACCGCCTATTTGATGATGCTTAAATACATCCCGCTGAAAGTACTTCTTTTACTTCTGGCTGTTTTCTAGACCTAAACCATCCGTGAATATTTTCCACCGCCAAATCCAAGGAACCGAAGCCCGGAGCCGAGGGCAGGCAGTACCTGCTGTGCTGCAGGGGAGGTGCGGCACCGCCGGAACCGGGCGCACCGGGCAGCCACGGCTCCTGCCTCGGGAAGCACAACTTGACCATTTCTAACCAGTTTCTCGCAATCGACTTCTTGCCTCCAGTTTTCTGTCGCTTATTTGCTATTGCCCTCTAGCGGAAATAGGATGGCCGGTGTCTTGGCTTCCCAGGCCGTTTTTCCCCAAGTCTTACTACTCTGGGACTATCTTCTTGGTTATATGATGTTGCAATATTGTTTACATGGATTTTAACATTCAGCTTCATTATTCAGTTTTATGCTGTGCAGGAAACAAAGATCTGCTCTCTGCAATTGATAAGTAATGTGGTGCTATGTCTGGGAGTAGAACAGACCTCCTGCTCATCAGTGTGCCTTACAAGGGAAACTGCAGAAGATGTTGCCATTGCAGGCTTAGAATAATTTAGTCGTGCAGAGTCAGAACTCTGAAGTGAACTTTGTGTACGCTGCCAGCACCTGCCAGCCTGGTACATGGAGTGATCTTCTCTAGAAGCAGAAATACTGCCTTTTTACTATTTGTATTTCTATCTGAGGTCTTTGCTTTTATTATAAAGAGTGAACTATTTAAAGCACACTCTTTCCAATCAATCATTTCACTTTGTCAGACAAGCCAAATCATTTACTGAACGATCCTGGCTAATCAGAGTCTGTCTTCTTGTAGAGATCCTAGAAGATGGTTTATTTATGAGACCTAGATTTTTTTTTCCCCTGGTTGTAATGCAGGGAGATCTTAATAAGCAATGAATTGCTGTGTCTGCAATCACTTTTGAGATGCTTAAAAGGAAAACAATAATACTATGACTAATATGATTGCTCTCCCTACACTGCCATCCGGCGGATGCAAAATTCATTTCCTTTTGTAAATGTGAAGGGAAATTCTCCTATTGATATCGCAGCTTGCAAACTTGCACCAAGCTGACTCTCACTAGTAATGCAATTTCCAGACCAGTGAGGAAAATGTTGGTTGTTCTTTAATTTTAGTTGTTTCATATTAGAAAAAGAAGATTTCCAGTCTCTCGTCTACAAAAAACATCCTCTATCTTGTAATGGAAACCTGTCTGGATCTCGAAAAAGGGCTCTGGAAGCTTCTCAGATTCTCTGCTCTCAGTATCTGGCATGGAGAGTCCAAGCCACTGAGCACTGCTACTGTGGCTGGTTTTCGAAAAAGGGTTGAGCTCCAAAGTTGATTTTCAGATAATCAGTGTGTGGGCTATTAACAACAGAGCCTAGGGTCAGATGCAGCACTACATTTTTGGTCTGAGGTGGAGGGGTATCTGGGCAAGGGTTAACTCCTTGCTTTTTCCCTCTAAGATTGAAGACTGAAATAAATAAAAGCAATCTGTGGTACTCACAACCTCCTACCTGCTGGTCTGCAAGTGCCATTTCACCATGAGATGCTTCCCAGTGCAGCAAAACTCGCTGACCACTGTGTTGGACACTTCACTGTTCCAGAGGAATCTCGAGAAGTGAGTGCTGGAATGGATGGAGGCAATGTGAAAGACTGAGTCCTTCAGCTGAGCACACAGCTGTTAGGGCTCTGTTATTGCCTGCATCTCTCTCTGTTTCTGGACTCTTACATAAATCAGTCCAACAGCTGCAGCAATAAGATTTCCTGTGCTTCTCTGCAGGAGGGCTGTGGAAGAGGAGCAGAACAGCCATCTCCAGAGAACTGTGATGGGAGGACCAGCTCTGGCATTTTGGCTGCTGCAGGTGAGCCAGGAAATCACCAGGAAGTGGCATTCATCCCCTGGAGATACCACTGCCCATGCTGGTCATGGTACCGGTCCTTATCTGGGAGCCTTGGGCTTTTCTTCAGAGCCCATCAGCTCTCCAAAGGGACTCTGTAGTGTGGGGTATTTGGGGCCAGGAAGGTCCCAATCTGGAGGTGGGAAGTCCTGCTGCCTCACAGTGCTGCCAGCGTGTTCCAGTTCTGAGTCATTCCCTTGCCTATTTGTTTTTGGTATTTATTTATTCACCGCTGAGGTGTCGGCCCAGAGCAGGCTGACTGTGCCGAACTCCTTCGGTGGCCTGGTGGCTGCTGCCAGCTCTGTCAAAGCCCTGCAGTGCTGGGAGTTTCACCCAGAGCCGAGGGGGAGAGAATCATGCTCTTGTTAGAGCAACGCCACCACAAGCTCCCATCAGAAGCGTGCTTGGCTCTAGGTGAAGAGCGCAGCAGCGCAGGGTAAACTACTTTCACCCTCCCCACAAAGCCCCCAGCTGCCAGATCCTCTCCCTGAACCGGCTGGGGGGGTAGAAAGAGGTTAAGAGGCATATCCTTCGCTGTAATTATATGCTGTTGCTAGAGATATTGTGCTCTGCTTAAAGAAATCATCATAATGCAGCCTCCCAGAAAAGGTAATTATTGTGCATCTTACGAACGGCTGCATGCGAATGTCTGCTCAAGCTGCTGTCAGCAGCAAGTTTCAACACATCTTACATACCAGGCATTTTAAAGCCCTAGTTTTGTTTGTTTTCATCACCCCTTGCCTTGTGCTTTAGTTTTCATTAATGGATCTGGGGGTTTTTTGTTTGTATTGGTTTTCTGTTTCTCTCTCTTTTTTTATTATTTTTTTTTTTTTTGAGGCCAGAGTTTGTCTTTGATGGAGCATTTGGGTGGTGGCCACAGCTCTTATTTGCTGCATTTCCATTGCTCTATGGTGGCTTGAGGGGGATCATCTGGAAGATGTTGTTTCCGAGCTACTCCCATATGGTAGGATCTGAGTGGGCCCTGGTTTCCTACTCTGCTCCCAGATAAAATGAACTATACCACCGCTGGCAAAACTTGGTGTCACTCTACCTCTAGCTTAACTGCAAAGATTTAAGCCCGTGAGACAACCTATTTTTCCTGTTGTATTCTGAGCTTCTCTCTCATATTGAAAAAGGGTTGGTCAGGGATGTCGGACCTTTGAGCTTTCTGAAACCAGTCACCTGCCTGCCTTGGTTGGCAGCCAGTGCACATGTCACAGTATGGTGGCTAAAGTTTTGGAGGATCACAGCCTGGTCATTCTGTGCATAGGGACTGCCGTGTCTTCAGAGCCTTATCCTTTGGCTTTGCAGGGACATTTGAGCCAAAGAGATGGGGCAATACCAAAGAGCCCTGTTTGTCACAGTAGGATGACCCAGCTACTTTTTCTTTCAAAGGTCACTCGTGCTTGCCTTTCCCCAGTACTGTGTGATTTGCCTTCATGTTGTGCATGTAGGGCCACAGTGTGTGATCATGATATCCTGCATTGCTGTACAAACATCCTGTCCATCTCGCGGCCAGCTCAAGGGAGGATTCGAAACTACTCCTTAAATGTCCTCTTTGTGAAAATGGCTGAGGCTTACTCTTTCAATGCTGAAGCTGAATTATCTTAGTACCCTCACTGATTTATTGTTTGTGGCCAGTCTTCTGTGCATGCTGAGCATCTGCTATCTTGCATCCAGAGGTGGTTCCATCCTGGTGCTGTGTCCATCTCTCTCTGTGATTCTTGGTGAAGCCTGAAAGGCAGCCTGGCTCCTGGAGGATGGAAGGTGCTGTAATAAATGTGAGCTCACAATGTTGTTGTTAAAAATAACGGGAGCTAAATTATAAAGAAAAAAAATCAGTCTTATTCAGTCCTAGCCCAAGGGGGAAATGGACATGAAGGATTGGGCAATCCTTCTGTAAGTTCTTTCTTTAGACTATATTTAAACCACACTGAGAGCCAGATTCTCAGCTGGTGTCAATTGTTATTGACTTCACTGGAGTGAAGCTGGTTTACACAAGTTGAGGCTGCTAAATGCCAGTATTTGGATGAAGCTAAGGCAGCTGGAATCACTTTTGCAGAAACCTCTAGTCTGATGCTGGTTCAAAAGCCCTGAGCCCTCTTGGGTGCTTGAGCCATCAGTGCTCTGATTTAGCAGCTCTTTTGGGATGTGAATGGCTATGAAAAGACCTTTACTTGGGTCAAAAATTTGCTCTAATCTTACCTAGGTTCTGCAGCTCTCATGTCTGTCATTTTTCTGTAGTCACCGCTTTAGATGGACTCCTCTGAAAACTCTGCAAAACCTTTTTTGCTTGCTACTTCAGTGGCATCATCTCCTGTCTAGACACTCTAATTATGAGAACCAGGGAGCATACAGTGTGATGTGTAGATAAACCTGGATAACTCCAAGGCAACCGTGTGTTGCTTCCATCCGTGCCCTGACTGCCCTCCAAACTAGTTTTGCCCATTTGTTGTCTGCTCCAGTATGAACATTAGCAAAGCGGGGACTGTACAGTGTCACCTGGGCAATGTTTATTTGAATTTTGCATTCAGAAGCAAATGTTCCAAGCCATAGAAATGGAGAGGCAAACCTCAAATTGCAGTGGGATCTAGCAATAGTGGGTTAGCCTTCCCTTCTTCTGTTTTTCAGTATGCCCAAAAACTCTCTGGATTAAATAAACAATCTCCCCCACCACCACTGTCAGCAGAATGCATTAAATCTGTAAGCTGATTTGAGTAATTTTTGTGTACTCACATTCACTCTAATTCTCTTCTTATCCATGGACTTGTTTTTTATTCATGCCAGCACAGACTGTATCCAAACTCAAGCTCTATCTATTTCAGCAATTTTTTTTGTAAGAGCATTTAAAGCTGCTGGTTTAAAGAGAGACCATCAAATAATCAATACATATAGAACGTTGGAAGGCATTTTATTGTTTCAGTTGCTGTCCACAGTATAGCACATCCAGAAGTGTGTAATGAGAAGGAAAAAACCACTTTTTTTCTATTGTCCTTCTTTAATGTGTCATCTTTCCTGATTCCTTGCTGTAACTGGTACCAGAGAGAATTGTCTGTAATACTTAGCAAGGCCCCTGGGATTCAGACTCTTTCTCAAGTCTCTGTGCTTGGAGTGCCACACGCTTTTCCATGGGTCTCTGCAGGAACTGGGGCATGTGAGAATGGCTGTTTGCTGCATTTTGAGTCCAAATCAATGTGCTTTGAAATGATTATAGGGAAGGATATTTTGTTTGCTTTTTGTTTTCTTGGTAGTAGCTTTTGGAAAGCACCATACTGATCCATGGGAGAAGTGCCACCACAGCTCCTTTCCTCAAAGAGAGGCACCTTTTGCACTCCTGGCAGTGACATGGGTGAGTGAATGCTCTGAGACACGCATTTAGGGTCCAGCTCTTTAACATCTTCATCAAAAATCATCTTTTTATGGGTCCTGGTAATGGAAACATGCTATGAGCATGCATGACTTGAAAGAAGTTGATAATAGAGCAGGTTAATGGGTGACTTGGATGAACCTCTCAGCTTTGGGCTCTGACAGGAGCTGTTGAATTTGAGCTACACAGTGCTGCCTCTTTGGGAACATTGCACAGGTTTATTTAGAATCTGTTTCCCAACTGATGGAAAAGTCTATCTCAGTACTCTTCTTTCAGTGTAAGCTTGGGGTTTCATCTGAATTCACCTAGGACACATCAGAGTGTATCTTTATAAAGAACTGAATTTGGTGGCTGATATATTGAAAGAGTGAATCTCCAATCCTGACCCCTGAAGTCAAACTCCAGGTGGGATTTCTAGACCAGTCTGTGTGGGGACATTCTCAGCCTGCATCTAGCCGAATCTGAGACTCCAGATGGAGCTGTGGCTCTAGGACTTTTCCCAAAGGAGTCGAGGCCAGGTCAGCTCCAGTCCTGTATGTAAGTGGGAGCCCAGCTTTCCACTCCCCAGCCTTTTCTCCTCTCAGGCTGGTGATTTGTGTTGGGTTGTTGGACACTTGCTCATATCCCAGAATTTGGTGCATGCACATGAACCCAAGGAGAAAGGAAGCTCCATATGAGGGAAACACTCTTCTTTCCCTTCTTTTTCCCCACCACCTCGATCTCTGTATCACCACGTTGCTGTGAATGGGTGTATGGACATTGTGCTGCAACAGCTTCCTGCACCTGATCCAGCCCATAACCAGTCCTCCCACGCACCAGGGTGACAGGGCCACATCATCCCTTCCCCCTGTGCTGATCTTTGGAATGGATGAGCTTTTCTACCTTTTGCATTGCACTGCTACTAAACCTGCCTTATCAGCGGGAAGCTGGTTGGCATTATTCTGTTTGAGAGCTGCAGGAAGAGTAGGTTTGTACTTCCTACACTGGTTTAAAGGTAAGGGTGCCAGGCTGGCTATGCACTGAACGTCCCACTATGGTTATTTTACTTCTCTCCTTGCTGGGAGATGTTTCCACAGAATGTACTATGGCAGGCTTTGAACCAATTTGTTGTTCCTTTGTTTATGATGAAATTAGTTCACTTGTTTTATGTAAACTATCCATGAGATTGTTTACTTTGGCACAGGGATCCATGTGCTTTCTGAGATGCAAGGAATTTAGCTACCAGGAGCTTATTTCATTTAGTTCACTGCATTTGCAGAACGGATGCTGGAGGGGGAAATGTATGTGTAGGGAGGCTTTAGGACAGGATTTGGTTAATATTTGCTGCCTCTGTAGTTTTCTTTGTTGTTTGCTGGCTGAAGCAGGATGGGTTTCCATCACAGGGAGAAGAAAGACAACACATAATAGCTGATCTGCATTTTGCACACAGGGAAAAATAAATATAATTTGGACTTGAGCTGTAATTTTGTGGGCATCTTTGCCAAGGTGGAGCTCCCAGTTTCTAGGGTTGGTGGAGGTACAGAAGCACCATGGAGGCTTTGTACATTGACTTGGCTCTGCTCTCCTGCCTCCTTTGGAACCCCCTGGGCCTCAGCAGACCTCTGAGGCATCTGTGATAGCATTGCTGTGCTGCTGCAGAGCAAAAGGAGGGAAATATTCATGAGATGCCTGCCCCAGAGCTGGCTGGGGTGGGGTAAGGCCATCCCCATGACACGGGGGTGTCCTTTCAGTTAATGCATTTAGGCATTCAGGTCTCTGCTGAAGTGAGAAACGGCTGTTGTCCTCAGTGGAAAACTGAGAGAGTAGAGGAGGCAGGACTCATTCAAGGTCCCACAGAGGGTGCCCGAAGCAGAATGAGGGCGGATCCCAGCTCTGCTCAGCCAACTATTTGAGCCTTGTGTCAGGCGGGTTGTTTTGTGAAAGGCCAGAGTTTCTCTGTTCCAAGGGCCAAATTAGTGCCAAGTTGCAAGGGATGCCTGGAAGGCTCTGCCGTGTCCATTTGTGGTGGGTTATGCTTGCTGGGTTGTAGGGCACTGGGATAAGTGCCACTTTCCACTGTACTTCCTAACTAAAAAGTTGTCTCTTCTCATGGGCTCTGCCACTCTGCTATATGTATTTGGGACGCTTGGTGAAAATCCCCTCAAGCCTTCATGTTCTTGTCTTTGGGTTCATTACAGGTGGCAAGCAACTCCTTCTTTGCAAGATCCTCACAGGAAGGATCTTGGAGTGATCAGCCCTAATCAAACTTGGCACTTGCTCAGGGCGGGATCATATTCCCCTGCATGCCTCCGTGGATATGGCAGGCAAGGAATCTGTCATCGTGTCTGATGACCTTGCCTGCAGTGCAAAGTGCCAAGAACGCCCCATGTTTTCTCAGGGTGGGGTGCTGTCCACCACCAATGCCCAGCAAAGCGTGACGGTGGGGTGAGCGTGTGCTGGGATTGCTGCGCATTTGCTGGTGGGCTTGGTGGGGGGGGAGCCCACATGCCACCACCTGGTTATTTTGGGCAATGGACTGAGCTGCTGAGTTGGACCTTTCACAGCCTCATCCAATCTTCTGTCCCTACAGAAACATTTCTCAGACATTAACGCTTTGCCCATCTAGGTGTCACGTTTCTGAGAGACCTCTGTGCTTCCCAGTATGAGCCCAGTGCATACGCTTTTACCCTTCTTCAAATCTCAGAGCTGAAGGGCTGTGATTAAAGGTGCTTGAGCATTTTGCAAGCCTCCACTGACAAAAGGATGGCTATCTTGCAGGTCAAACAGTTTTCTATCTGCTTATTGACCTTTTTTTTACCAAGGCTAAATGGATTTTGGTTACATTTGGACACATGCTGCTGAGGCAACTGGGGACTTTATTAGCAACCATTTAACCCTTGTCCCTTTTTGATTTTTATGAGCTTCAGATGTCTTATATCTCTCTAATTTCCCTATGAAGAAGTTGAGGCATAAAAAATTGCAATGGTTTGTTCCAAGCAAGTCTAACTAGAAAAGTGTTTGAAATTCAAATTTCTTTTTAATCAGTCAGATTCTTGATCAGAATGTCTTTCTGTTTCTGGCAGTAGAGCCTGCTGGCATCTCTGTGAAGAGAGAGGGCATCCTGGCCAAGTGGGAATTACCAGTCTTTCTTCTCCTAGTGTGCTGAAAATGAACAAAGAGTTGTTTGAAGCAGGAAAAAAAACATTGTCATGGATGAACCAGCTATGAAGAATAACAAAAGTCAATGTCTTCCTTGAGCAAGATGACTTCTGCCATATGTGTGTAGCATCTCAGTGCCCTGTTGCAGGGTGTGCCTGCAAGGTGAAATGTAGCCTCCAGGCATCACCTCGGAGCTGTGCTCTCCAGGATAGGCTGGAATTTGCCCAGCTTTGTGTGTAAGTGTGGTTGCCAACACCTGCACAAAGCAAAGGCAGAACAGACCTGAAGAGCAGCATTTGGTAGCTGTTTGACCATGGCAGGGTGCATGGCCAGGTGAAGGTGTGAGCAGCAGCAGCAGCACTGAAGCTGAAAATGATACCAGCAGGGTTTTCTACTGGGCTACAGCTGTGTGTATCTTTACTCTTCCTCCATCCTGTGTTGAAGCCAATTCTTTCTCATAATTGTCCACCTGGATCAATTTATTGATTAGGTCCTGCAGCCAGCTGTGGGAGGCATAGATGTATGGCAGCATGCAGAATGTCCAGGGATGGCCTGGCCTGCTGAGTGGTCCTGCCTGGAGCCCCATGCTCTTCCCAAATTCTATTTGCAATGCAGGTAAACTGTAAAGGAGGGGAGTATATGTAAGAGAAGGGAGGTACACCAGTGTGTCTGCATTTTCCCACCTCTTTGCAGGCTTTTCAATGGAAGACAAAACAGTTGCATGGCCCTTGGTATTATGGGTTTGCTGTTTCCCTCTTGTAGCTTTTAGATGTGGATCACAGCCCCGTGTTGGTAGACACTACACAGACAGCGAAGGAGGAGACCATCCCTGTCAGGTTTTAGGACTATGTACCATATAAAAGGCCAAAGCACGATAGCTCATGGGTGGAGTAGAGCTGGAAGGAGAAAGTGACAGTGCAGTGGAAGGGTGTAGTGGAAAATCAGGAATTGTACCTTACAACTAGTCTAACCTGGACCCTAGGGGAGAAGGTTTTCAGGTGTTGCAGAAGCAGCTTTGCACACTTTTATGGGGAGGTGTTTGGCAAAGAGCTAATTCTCAAACTTTGGTGCATGACCTCTTACTTAACCACTGACTAGTGAGTGCTGCAGGACACCACTACTGCAGTTCATGGGAAGAGACAGTTAGAAAGGGAGTGAAAGGTAGTCTATAGGAAAGGGGATGAATTCAGGAATCCCTGAGAAGTCCTTGCCATGGCTGGCTTTTTCAGACCTTGTGCACTCTCTGACCTGCCCTTTTGGCTGTAGTGCCATTGCAAAACCACCGGTGTGTACACTTTGGGGACTCTTGTGGTAGGACAGGACAGGGCAGGGTGTTTGTTGGGAAGGGTGGGGGTGAGGGGGACAAACGCACCAGGGAGGTATGGTAGGTTGGTAAGAGAAGGGCAGTGAGTCCTGCACAGATTTAAGTTGAAAACTGCTTTGTCATCTGATTGTGCAAGAGTGTCTGAGGCAGAGGGGATGTGTGTGATGGACAGGAAGGAGGGGTGCCTGCATGTGTGCATCAGGAAGTACCTGCAGCAGCTGCTGTAGTTTTAATAAAGGAACGTTTCCCTGAATTTCTCTTTTGGCACCTGAGGGCCCTTCCCAGGATTCCCTTGCTGAAGCTGCTGTTTGATTTCCAGGGCAAATGCAGTACACACATACAGAGCCCCATCTTGTTCATGCAAACCCACAATCCCATCAGCACATGGCTCCCTTTCCTTTTGGTAACAGGGAAGGGGGGATGCGGGGGTTGAAATAATGACAGAGATGATTATAGTTAATATTTTTTTATGTCTGAAGAGTGAAAGTCCTGTCCAAGTCCCCCAGCTGAGCACAAGCCAAAGTGATAAATCCCTCTAGGGGTGTGTTTTATTACTGACGCTCTGCATGTCGAGGCTGGTCGCGGGGTCTGATGATGTGTGTGTGGAATTTTTGTGGCTATTTTCTATTGTGCCAATGAAAAGCAGGATCCCATCCGTATAATAAAAAGGAAAATTGAAGATTTCCACGCCTACATGGAGGTGAATGCTTGAAGCATTAGTGTTTTAATTAAGTGTTTTACCTTCGCATGACTCTTCTGTATGATCGCATTGCAAACGATGGAGCAGATGTTACCGAGGTCGAACAGGATTCTCAGTGGCCCTTCCACAAAAGGTTTTGGCTGCTCCTTCATTAGGCTGGTCTGCAGCTGGGATGTTTTATAGTCTTGTAATTCTTCATTGGGCAGTATGTGCTGGGTTTGATTCATCCCTGACTGTTCCTCTTTCAGGAAGAGGGCTTTGTCAGGATGATGGGGTCTGGGAGGCACTGATTGCTTCCTGATCCTCTCTTCACCTGCTGGATCATCTCAAACAGGTAGTTTGCTCCTCAGGACTCGGTTTTGTCTGTGTGCCTGATGTCACACACAGATTGAAGGCTGAGCTGGGTATGGAAGTTGTCCTTAGCCAGGCTGTCTACACAGTGTAATAGTGAGGCAGCTGCCCTTCCCAAATCAGTCCAAAGCCACATCCTGCAAGCACTGATCACTTCAGTGGGCTGAAAGAAACCCTCAGCACACACCAAATGGACAGGAGAAAGTAGTTCCCTATGTGACAGCTGAGAGGTACCTTTAACTGGGAATAGAAGCAGTACTGGCAGTACAAAGATCACCTGAGCCTTTTGGATGTGAAAGTGTGGAGACCTCCAGGAGCATTGGTGACCTGAACTGTTTGTACCTGCGCAGCCCTTGGTGGCTTAAAGCAAATTTCAACCATCAGAGTACATGTGTTGCTCCCCTGAGAGAGAGGCTGTTGGGACCCAGTCCCCAGGAGCTCCCTGACATCCCTTCTCTCTGTCCTCCCCACCAAGGAGGGGTGTGTTGTCTCTGCTAGAGCTGTGTTTCTCTTGCCACCAGAGCAGATGAGAGCCTGTTGGGACGCAGGCCCACGGGTGGCAGCTCACGGCTTCTGCATCCAGCTTCAGCCTTGTCTCAGGTAAAGAACAGGATGTTTCCCTACAAGGTGGCTCACTCTTTCCCTTTCTATCAGCAGGAACTCCACCAGGAATAGGCTGAACCACACCAGCCTTGGTGGCTGCTCCTGCCATTCCAGGATGGGTGTCTCTCCATCTCCCACACAGCTGGCCCATCTACTGCTGTTGCTCAACCTCCTCCTTTCTGCCCTTTTGGCAATGATGTGGACAAAAACAGCCTATAAATCTGTTCAGATTGTGAGCTTTAGAGCCTGACCCTGGATTTCCAGTCTGTACTTGTAATACCTTCAACTCTGGCGTGATCTGCCATCCAGGGGTGAGATGCTTTGGGCTTTGAACTTCGCCCCCCAAAAATACATTCAGGTCTGTTTGACAGAGGTCTGAGGTTTGCTCTGAAACTTTGTTACTGTTTTCACTGGATTTTTTTTTGACCTGACAAATTCTCTTTATTTTTTTTTCCTCCTCACCCCCAGAACAGCATGCTCAGCAGCTAAAGGAGAAACCTGGCTGGGGCATGCAGTCTGTGAGCAGTGTAGGAGCTGCTGGGAGAGAGGAAGGGCAGCAGGATGGCTGTGACAGAGCACACGTGGCTCCTGCCCTCAATTAGCCTGTGTGGCTGTCACTGTTGAAATGGAAGCACAGAAGGTCCCCAAGGAGTTCTCTCATGGGTCTTGCTGAACTTATAAGCTGGGGCCACAGTATAACTTAATTTCCTGAAATGTCAAGTGACTTGTACTGGCTGCCTGCTCTACTGGTGTTGGAGTTTTTTTTTTTTATGAACACATTGTACTCTCATTTCCTGCAAAAAAATTCCTATCAGCGTTTGATGATTGCTTAATAAGAGAAATCAGTAAGCACATGGAAGTTCACATCTTGCAGATGAATATAATGACTATAAGCTTTATTCTGGGTTGCCAGGGGTTGGGGTTTTTTTGGTTGTGGTTTGATTTATTTGTATTTTTATCTTTCCAGCCGAGAGCATTGATCTGAAGCTGTATCCTGCAAGTGCTGAGACCACTGGTGAGCTGTAGGAGGCCTTCAGCAACCACCAGCCTTACTCCAGAGGGAAGGGGTACAACTTGGATGAGAAAGCTGGGAGAAGGTGTATCAAATTGGGAAAAGTAACAATGTTGAGGACAAAACTGTCATGTTTTTATTACCTGTGTCATGATGGACTGTGGGTTTTGTTTGATTTTTGCAAGAGAAGAAGGCTCATATAATTGTAGTGTGGGTGTGAACTCTTAGGAAGGTGACTGTAAGGCTTGCAGGCAAGCATGAAGGATCCCAAATGGATTTGTTGTTATTTTTTACATCTGTTTCTAGACAAGCCTTTATTATTTCTTCTTAGGTGGAATTTCTGAGTCCTGCTGGTTCTTTATTCAAGATCAGTCTTTTATAATTCTTGTGTGAGCTAACAGTCTTTTAGACTTGGAGATACTGCATTTATAGGGACCCTGATAGAAAGTTTAAAAAGCCTTTTCTTCATGATAATTTTCATTCCTAACTCTAATACTCCTCTGTCTAGAGCTTTCCCAGTTCAAAGTGCTCTGCAGTCTATCAGCTAACTATGCAGCCCAGGTAAATGGGAGGTAAATAAAACTCCCTGCCATCTGTAAGGCTTTTGAGTTTTTCGTAAGTCTCTGAGTGTGGTGTCGAGCAGGGAGCCACTGAGACCCACCCATTGGGAAATATTTGGCAGAGGGACTGACTGACAATTTAGATGGTCGGAACACAGGCCTGAAAGGAAAATCTTGTCTTGTGACGACTGTTTTTTTTTCCAAATGTCTCTTGCAATTTGTGTCCTCTCCCAGCTCCGTTTCATGGTTCTCATCCCCTTTCCTTGCTCAAGACCGTGGTTTCCCAGGCTCTAAGGGAGGAAAGAACTAGCCAGCAATTGTAATGGAAACCCTTGCCTGATTAGGTGTCAGGAACTTACTGAAAATAATGCAATTTTTATGCTACTTCCTATATTTTAGAAGCCAAGGGCCAGTAAGAGAGAAATTGGTCAAGCAAAAATAAAAAAAAACCAAAACATAATGAGCATTTTAATCCTTAAATGATAATTAGCCTTGGTCTGGAGCTGAGGAGTGCACCAGCCTGTTTGAGGAGGAGCAAAGGATATTTTCTCATCACACCACAGACACAGGCATATTCTTTTGTTTGGTTCCTTCCCATCTCAGTGCCTTACATATCCCATATGCAGGAGTATCGTCTGACTACAGAGTAATGTCTTAGTTCCCTAAATATTGGACAATACTAAGACACTGAAGTAAATGGACCTTGAGGTAGGGTACTGCTTGATGCAGAGGGAAGATTCATTAATTTTTTGTTGTTGGGTCCTGGTGCCATCCCTTTGTGTGTATGTGTGAACACTCCTGGGTGTAGAAAGCACTAATGTCTAATCACATTCCACAGAAGGCAATTTGAGATTATTAAAAAAAAAATGTTCTGTTTACTTATTTTTAAGGAGTTATAATTTCAAGCAGGAACTTCTAAGACAGTAAAGCTTAGATTAGGTGTTGTGAAAGAAGTAATATCAATCAAACCCCAGAGTTTTGGGTATAGTCATGTGACTGTCCCACTGTTTGCCGCTGTCCTCTGGTTGTTCTGAGCCTTTTTGACTCAAGGGGAGTCTCTTTTTACTGTCATAGAGGGTGAAGGATGTAGTGATTGATGGTTTCACTTCTGGCCAGTGTGAAGGCAATGAGGTGTAAATCCGTGTGCTTCCCCACTAATATGGCCATTACTTTGCATCAATCTGGCCACTCCCACTACCCAGATTTCTCTAACAGCTTTATTACAGGCTAGCCGAACCAAGGAAAGAGAGAATTTTTGCCCTCCACAGATAAACCATTCCCTTGCAGGCCTAGCCCCACTGGCATCCTCTGCCCCAAATGAGTTGGAAGCAGCTCTTGGTGGGAGAAGCCAGCTGAGGTCACCCACGAGCACTGCAAGAGGCTCCCCTGTCTCCTCACCCCAAGGGGCTGAGATATTTAGACAGCTGCCTCACTATGAATGGGACTCTCTGGCAAAAGAATTAAGCACAGATTAAAATCAGTTTTAGCTGTTACTTGTGTGCTTTGCACAGCATTTAGCAACTAAAAGCCTAATTATCTTTGAACTTATGCGCATGGTTTTAGATGTGATCCACACACGTTGCTATTTTTTTCTTTTGTCTACAAGGAGCTGGAAATCAGGATAAAAATGAGATGCTGGTGTCAGTAAGGGCATAGCTTCGTGAGTAGGCTGGAGGCAGTGCCTGGTCTGCAGGGAAGGAGGGCATCTACTGAATGAGAATAGGTTAAAAAAATTACTTTAACACTTGTCATTTAGACTCTCCTGTTTAATGGAAGTTCATGCTCTTGATTAAGGAAATGCAAGTGTGCATGAAGGTAGGAAAATGAGACTGCTCCGAGAGAAAGCCAAGCTCCTAGCTGGAGGGAAAATTTACTGTGGATGTTGATGCTTGCAGGGCACAGAGAGTGAAATCTGGGAGGTGAAGAGTACTGCAAGGCCTACATAGGTCACTGCAGAGCAAATCAGATTGAGTTTTAGAAAGTGCTCCAGGAAGATAAGAAGGAATTTGATGCTGAGTTGCAATAAAATAGGGAGAGGGGCTCCATGTCCCCTGTGCAGTCTGGGTGGTTTGGAAAGCTACTCAAGGCTCAAGATACCCATGTCAGTGAAAACACAGACAATGGGAAGAGGTAACATGGTTGATAAAATGTTGGTGCCATTTAAAAACGCTTTAGGGAAGCAAGTAAGCATTGCCAAATGGTGATCAAAAATCCTGGATCTTCCAATCCAGCACAAGCCAAATCATGACATAAGACAAATGTTTTTCAGTTTGGTTTTTTTTAAAACTTTTTTAACCCTTAGATTACCCTTAAGTTACATTTCAAGCTTCTTTCTTAACCATAAAGTATGTAATTGGTACAGAAATGGGTCCAGGAATCAAAAGTGAATTTTTCATACAGCCACTGAAGAAGGGCTGATTGGAAGCCTTTTCTTGCATGGCCTTTTACACAGTTGAGGACATCCCTCTTGCTCCCTTTAACCAGCTCTCCCCTTGCCTAAACACCCCAGCTCATATGTTTGCTGGAGATAATGTTTCCCAAATTTCTGATTTTCCCTGGACTCTGTGACCTGTCCACATATTTCTTGAAGGGCGTGTGAGGCCACAGGCAATCCACCAGCCCAGAGCTTACCTGTGCTGAGCAGGTGGGAAGGATGTCTTTACAAGCACAGTATCTTGCACTGATTTTTACTAAATTAACCCCCCACACACTCCCACTTTTCACAAATTATCAAGATAGTTTTGATTTTTGATCTTTTCTTCTATATAATGTCAGCTCATCTTAGCTTTTTTTTTTTTTACCTGCAGAAGCGGCATACGTATTGTCAATTAATTAATGTGATTTTCTTCATGAAACTATTGAATGGAACTAATGTCCATGATCAAGGCTGTCAAGCAGAACACCCAAGATTATGCAACTTTTGAAATGCTTATCAGGTGTACCAGCTACAACACTTTTGGTCTTCTTAGGGGATTAATAGTTATTTTTCTCTTATTCTTCTGTTCCATGTGTTTTGTGTTGCAAAGCATCTTATGGAAAAAAAAGTTGGTGGAAAGTGGTTAAAGAACTGTCTTGGGTCCAGAGTTCAGACCTTCTGATATTAGGTAGAGTCACAGCCTGACCTTCATGAACCTCTGCAGCTTGTCATACCTCTGTTTTGTCACGTGTAAGGTGGGGATCAGTAAAGTTAGTTGTGTTAGCAGGGTGAAGGTTCCTGCATTGATGTCAGAGAACCAATGCTATGAAAGGCCAGATTCAAGAAAAAGTCAACGAGAACTTTTTACTTCAGTGATGGGCCAGATGTGAATTGTAGGACAATAAGACTATGATTTATGAAGTGAAAGGTATGGATTATGCATTTGAGAAACCCATTAATGGTTAGTAACATGCCTTAACAGAAGGAAGATCTGCAGCTCCAGCAGCTTTGATTTGAAGGTATCAAGGGAAAACCAATTTCTTTTAGCAATTTAACAATGCAAATAGGTTCTAAGGGGATGATGAGAAGATGAATATGTTACCCAGAGTGGAACAGAGCAGCAGCAAAGCGTTGGTGTGGCAAGGTTCACAAAAGGCAGCTTTGAATGACAAACACCAGTTTGGGCAAGAGGTTTTCACTCTAAGCCAGCCAGGAGAGGTTAGAGATCCACAAGGGACATGTTCCTGATGACTCCACTGCTCTGTCCTTATTTCCATGGTTATGCTGGTTGCCTACCACCTTGGAGAGGTGCTGCAGGCACTTTCTAGTGGGCTTATGTCATTGGTCAGAGATCTCTGTGTATTTAAAATCTGGGAGAGATCCATGCCATCCCTGCACAACTGATGTCTGTAGATGATGGGCGAGGCAGTGATGTCTCAGGGAGCTACACTGCCTTGGGCTATGATCTCATAAGTTAAGCAGGGTTGGGCCTGTTTGTTTTTGGATGGGGACTTAGAAGGAGAAGTTGATTGCTACAGTCAATTTGACTTGGTAATTCAGAAGGTGGTGCTCTTCCCCCTAGGTAGCACAGGCTGACATGCCAGAATCATTAGGCTCACCACAGCTCCTAACCTTTTGGAAAAAATGTAAACCCAACATCCTCACCTTTCCAGAATGAACACCACGGGACTCCTGCTATTACCCCAAAGTCCCAACCAAATTCCATCTCAAAGCAACCGCACCCTGCAGATGGAGATCCACCCTGCCCTTTCAGGAGGATGTAGTAGACTTTGCTTTCCCTGCTGGGTCACATGGTACCTCCAGCTGAACTGCTGCAGAGCTCAGGACAGATGGCAGCAGTATTACTGGGGCAGGCAGCAAATGCCCTCTCAATTAATGTGTGCAAATGTCCTCACTGTACAGGGACTGTTTCAATGGGAAGTGTTTTCCCACCAGTAGGGATTTTGGAAGCCTTGGTTTGAGCAATGGCCTCCTTGTGCTGAATGTGGGGTAGCAGCTGGAGCTCTGTTTTGCCTTTGTCTTCTCCTACTGCAGCACAGTACCAAGCTCTCACAGCACAGGCACACTCTGCTGCCTACTGCCCTCTTAGAGGGACAAAAAAAATTTTCATAGCTGTTTTGCACACCTCTTCATATTCCAGTGTGTCTACTTGAGCCAAATTCTGGACTGAGGCAGGTTATTTAGCAGCATGTAGGTGTAAAGTGCAGCAATTTTCTGTTCTGAGTGGGTGGTAAGGTAGGGGTGCAGCAGGAAAAGCAGCAAAGAGGATGGCATTAGATAACGTGCTCTCTGTGCCGAGGGCTGCTGGGAAAGGAGCTCTGGTTGCTTTGGCCATGTCTTAAGGCAGATTTGCTCAGTATTTGTTTGTTTTCTAAGCTGTGAATGTGCTTGTGTGCATTCTTCTCTTTTGGTTTAGCTTAAACCTTTCCTAATCCTGTTAGCAGAGATAAATCTCCCTGAACCACAAGTAAGTGTCTGCACGGGAGTTTGCACGAGCTGAATTAATTCTGCGTGAAATCACGCGGGGTGTCCTTGTGTGGGTAAACACAACCTCACATTCCTTCCAGCACTCTTGGCTTTCCCCGCCGTGCTTTCCCTGCCTGCTCTCCCCTCTTGGCAGGGGAGGTCACACTGAAGTTTCTCACTGTCAGTTTCCACAGGAAAATAAGCAAATCCCCCTTCACCACCACGATGAGCATGCAGGAGAAGGACTGAGTGAACCCAAACTAGGTTCTCTGTGTGGGGTCTGTCAAGAAAGGCTCCCTGAAGGGCTCTGTGCCAGCAGGACCGTGTCCCTGACCTAGTGACATGCAGAAGGAGGGGTTGCTTCCAGTACTAGCCCTGCTGCTCTGTCCTGGCACAGCACAGTGGGAGAGGCAGCTGGGCTTACCTCAGGATTTTGCATATTCTTCACCATGCATGTCCTGTCTTGACAGCATTTATGCAAATTCTTAAGTAGAGGAAAAAGCTGTCACGTAAAACAAAAAAATTCATCCGAAGGCCAAATATGTAGGTTGGTTGGCTTCTGTGTTTTCTTTTTTTTTTTTTTTTTCAATGAAAAATAAGGTAACTTATAAAACGACAATCTAGTTTAATATCCTCATTACATGTTCCAGGCGGTATCTGAGTCACACTGTTTGCTCTGTGCTTTGTACCCCTGCAGGGGATGTAAAAGCTCCATTTTTAGAATATTCCTAGGTCCACCTCAGTCAGACGTGCCAGGTGAGAGTTCCAGGGTGCAGAATTGTGAGTAGTGAAAGTGAATTCTCTCTGGATACAATTGCTGTCAGGACAGGACCCACAGGTCAGTATTTGAGGTCATTGGTTTGGGTGGTCCTGTCCTTGCAATCCATGTCACCTTTTTGAGTGGAAACACCTGAAGTCAAAGGGAATTCCAAATGGATTGTCTTGTCCTTATTTTTATTTCTGGTTAGTGGAACTCCATTGAGTTTAATTCCCACCTCGTGCTATGACCCATCACCTTTAATTGTCATCGAAAACTACTTGGAAGGAGCAACAAAAGGAGCTGCTGGAGGATGTCTGTTCTTCAGCACTGGAAGAGCTGCTGCGTGTTCTCATGTCATGAGCAGCCAATTCTCATCAGCATGGGTATTTCTTATGCAGGTAGGGGTCTTCTGGCTTGTCTGGGCTGTTTCACCTGGGTATTTTTGCAGAGATAACTAATAAGATACTTGCTGGTTAATGCCAGCTCTGATAATAGGTTTTGTGATGCAGATTCTTTTTTGCTAAGAGCCGGAGTAAGCCAGACTTGCGTCCTGGGATCTGCCTGCCACAGTAGTCCAGAGATCAAAATTGTGGAGACTTCTTTTCCTGAAGATTCAAGGTCACAGCTGAGGTACAGCAATCAATAATTTATTGCTGATCAGCTCACAGCCCTCATTATGAACCACAGTGCCAAACCTGCTGTTCACATAACTAAGAGCATCTACACTGAGGGTTACCACTACCCAGCTCATATACAGGTGCCTTCATCTGTGGGACAGCACTTGTGAGCCTTTTCTACCATTACAGGATCATGGAACACAAGGCTGACTGTTATCTTCACTTTAGAGCACTTTGTACCTGATAGGAAGGGGCTGGAAAAAGGGATTCTCCTTTGGGCTATAGATCCCCCACCTGCTGTATCTCCATACCCCTCCCAGTGTGGTGAGCTCCAGGGACTTGGCAGATCTCAGCCCTTTTTCCACTAGAATTGCAGTTTTCTCCTTGGGCTGTATCTAAATTTCCTTGGCATGGAGGGAAGGGCTGACGTTACCACCACTCCAGGGAATGCAGCAGCATGGAATTATTACCTTTTAGATATGCTATACAGATACACTTGGAAACCTCCATTCTTTCCTTCCTTAAAAATACATGGCTCTAGTTACTGCATTTGGAAGCTGTAGGTCTCTGACTGTCATGGCTCGCCTGTTAAGGTGACAGCCTGCAGTAAATGTCGTGGTTCACCCATGCCAGACATCTCAGCCTCCCAGCCCATTTCTGTGCCTGGCATTGGGGTGAACCAGCCAGAGACTCCACCAGAAAGTGTCCTGCAGGACTGCTCCCACAAGGCAGCACAGCACTGTGGTGTTTGGCTTCCGTGTGCCCCTTGCAGCCCTTCTGTGCCATCCTAGGCCTTGTGCCCTTGGCTGTACCGTACCACCACCCTCCTCCTGCAGGCCTTGCAGCACAGCCCTTCAGTGCCAGGCAGGGAAATCATCGCCTTCGTGGGCTGCCACGCAACTCCCAAATTATTTCAGGCGTGTTGACTTCAAGCACACACACAAGCAACTATTGTGTCTTATGGCCACAAGGCCAAGTGCCACATGTTGTGGGCATGGCCGTTCTGCTCCAGAGCCAAGCTGGCCCTGGGTGGTGTCGGCAGGAGGTGTTCTGTACTACCTGTCCTGGGAGGCTGGGAATTGCTTCCTAGGCTGGGTGCCATTAGAGATACAGATATAACCTTTAGCTACTAACTAATGGAATTGCTTTTCCCAGTGCAGGGGTATACCTGCATGCTGTTAGCATTAGAGATTTCAGGTTCCAGACCTGATGCTGACTTCAATGAGTCTATTGTAACATTATTTGAAATATTGTCTGTTGGATTTTTTTTTTCTTTGAAAGTTGACAGTTGAAATTTCTTTTTTGTTTAATGCCTAAAAACTTTCTTTTACCTGATTTGCCCTCTTCCTGTCCTAAAACATATGCATGCACAAAAAAATTTGACTTCTGGAAGTCTGGATACTTTCCTAATGCACTTAATAGCACCAAGGACATGAAATACTGTACTGAGTCCTCTGGGAAACCTACAATTAGTGGGATGAAAATACCGTCTGTAAATGATTGAGCTCATGAAACAGTGTGAGTAATTAAAATGCTGTTCAGGCCAGAGCTGAAAATCCTTACAGGATTATCAGTGAGGCATTGTTTAAAAGATGTCCTTGGTTTGGACAGTGGCAGCAACATTGAGTGCAGGCATCACTCAGAGCTCCTGCTGAGAATGGAAGGTGGCAGATACCATGTGCAGTACCTGGTTAGTCTTCTGTTTCCTTCCTTTTTTATTCTTTCTGTTCCAGATGAGAGGAGCTCTTCATAGCTTATTTGTTTCATCCCAGGAGGTCTGCAGATTGATTGATTGGTTGTTGGGGATCGTTTGTTTGTTCGTTTGTTGTGGTTTGTTTTTTAAACCAGTCTGTAACGAGTCTGTTGGGAGTGTAGAGCCAGGGAAGGGACAGCTTTGAAAAGTTCTCTGTGCATCTACTTGTGTGGTGGTCTTGGTGTGTGTGTGCACATGATCTTATCCCAGGATAGGCACCAAAGAGCTGCCCACAGACCTGGTTAAACATTTAACACCTAGCTGCAGTTTCCATGCCTTGTTTCCAAAGGGATTTGAGTGCCTGAAGATGCCTACAGAGCTTTCAAAGGGCCTTTGCTCACTGGATATCCAAATTGCTGTGACATTGATGGGAGTGATATGTTTACCTTTATTAGGATTCTTTGACAAGTCCTCTAGGAGTCCATTTGCCGTGCACCCAAAATCCTTGCGAAGTATAATCAGGGTTTGTTTTTTGTTTGGTTTGTTTTGTGCCTGGAGCTGCACTTCCCAACATGGCAAGTCCTGCCCAGCTAGCACAGAACAGCTTCAGAAAGGGCAAAGGCTGCAAGGTGCTCATGCACTGTGATAACCTGTTGGGCAGGACTGAAAAGGACAGTGACAGGTTATGTAGGTGAGCCAGTGGGTGATTTACTTTGTGAAGATGTTTAAAACTCACCATTGTTTTGGGCTCATGAGTGGAAGTTTATTATGATAAATTTGTTGGAAGGTAAAGTCATATTTTTGTTTCCTGGGTGAAGAGTGAGGCCAGACAAATACAGAAATACAGTTACAAAGCACAGTTAGCAGATGTCTGCATCCTTTCAGATGTGGGGTGGCATGAGTGACCTGGTGGGTGTCGGCTAGAGGAGGAGTATGGAAAGGGAAATGATTTGCACACAGTAGGCCTGGAGTGAATTTGAGTTGAAGAACTTTATGGGGAGGACAGGAGTGAGAGAAAGGGAAAAAGAAAGGAAAAAAGAAATTTTCCTTGGTTGGGTGAAGGTGATGGGACTGGAGGAACTGGTGTGAAGATGTGTGTGAGTGGGTCAGACCTGAGCCGTGCACAAGGGCATGGGGGAGCTGACTTGGGTACAAATAGGTTAAACAAGGACACGTGGCAAGAAGGTAGGAAAGGGAGGGGGAGCTGAAGGTTGGGAAGGTAGAAGGTGAGTCCAGCTTGACAGTGGGGCTGAGATGGCAAGCAGGCCTTTCCTTTTCCGGAGGCAGTTGCTTATGAATACCCATTATGTCTGTTTTTATCTCTCTGCAAGGAAGCTTTCCAAAAGCATGAATAATACCTTATTAGGTAGAGGGTAAAGCCCCTCCTTTTTATCCTGCTTTAATTCATGCTTCCTCTGCTTTGGTGGCTGCATTGTACATGGTGCTGTTAGAAGTGCAATTATCATTCTTCCTGGTTGGGCGGTATGAAGGGCGTAGCCTCTCACAGCATCTCCTGGAGGCTTATTACTCAAGAGAGAGGAGCTGTGCACGAGAAGCCAAATTAAACTGAGCAAAGAGGAGGCCGTTTCCACCGCAGGAATGGAACAGATTGTTTTGCTGAAGACCAGGTCAGGAGCTGGTCTAAGGGAGAATGTAGCTGGAAGCCTGCGATGTAGGGAGTTTGTGCCACAGAGATGAAAGGCAGAACACTGTGGTTCTTTGTGGCTTAGCCTGCCTCCCTCCCTTTTGTCCACTGCTTTACAGATGTGGGTTGCTGAGTATCTTCTGCTTGACAGAGGAATATTGTCCTGCACAGACTTCAAGGCTTGAAGTTGTAAAATTGTGACCCTCTCCTCTGGTCTTCTTCAGGATCTTGACCGTTACTTGTTAGAGAGCTCTCCAGACCTAGTTTGAAAGTCCCACATCATGAAAAATGCAGTGCCTTCTTGAAAGAACCACCTTCTCCCTTCCTTTTTTAAAAAGCATCACTTTTCTCAGCATGAATTAATCTGTTTTTAGCTGTCTTTTACCCTTGTATTACCACTGTTCTCCCTCTACTTTTTAGCAAGAGTGCCTTACACACCACTCAGTGGTCAGCTTTGAGGGGCAAACAGTGTCTCCATCTCTATTTGCCAGGATTCCAGATGTCTCTGAAGCTTTCTGAGCACCAGGCAGCAAACAGTTAAGGCAGCTGAGCCACGGGTCTCAGAACATTTTGCTAGGGCGCCAGGTGAGCAAAGAACAGATAAAGGCAGCACCTGCCTATGGGTTTGGAACAGCCTGGGGCCATGGATAGAATGTAAATACACTCTGAAAACCTTATTGTCTGACACTGTGCCAGCGTCTTCTGGGCTCATGTCATGGAAAATATTTCAGCTGAGGTCATTCAGTCAGCAAAAAAACAGGATTTAATACCCTCTGAGGTGCCAACTTGCTTCTTTCTTTGTGTCGATAAATAAACAAAGTAGGGTAGCATTTCATGTTGCCAGGATGATCTTTTTTTTTATTAGGAAGGGCTTAAAGGTTGTTGATTTTTTTCTTTATTTATTTTTTTTTCCTTCTCCTTCCTCCTCTTTAAATGCAAAGACTATATGTTTCTGCTCCCTTTCTCTGTTTGCTCCTCCTGGCTTATGTACACACCCAGCCTTTAGAGTTACAACTAATGTCTGCTTCTTGTAAATCTCTGCTGGCTGCCCCAGGCTGTGTTTTTAATTCCTTTATTCAGCTTTGAGATGAGTAGGAGAAAGGTGCAGCTTTTTGAGATGATGGAAGTTGCCATTTCCCTTCTTCAGTCAATTAGGTGCTTTGGTTGTTTTCAGCTAATTCTCTAAAACCTTCCATTGATGATAGTGCTAAGGGGCATGGGGGGAGCTGAGAGATCTGAGAGAGAGAAGAGGGAGGGCTGGTAACTGGATTATCTACTGGTGAGATGACGGATTTGCTGCCCGTGCCTCTGGGACAGAGAAACAACCTGACTTCAGAACTGTGTTCAGAGCAGCTGAGCTTCTGGTCAGTCAGATTTATGGCTTTCGATTGCATTTGTGCGGTGCCTGTCCTTTCTCAAGAGTAATATGAGACGTGGTGGTCCTGTCAGTGCACTCGGAGGAACCATCGCTTTTTCTTCCAAATCCTTGCAATGGGAAATTACTTCAAAGTTTGCATGGCGCTTCCCTTAATTATGTGTCTTTGAGACACTTCCCCACATCCTTCCACTCCAGGCCTTTCCACCACTGCCCATTTTGGGTAAGTCGTGGGTGTGCAGGCACTGCTGGGTGAGGAGGAACTGTCTGTCTAGAGGTGATCCCTACCTATTGGAAGCCTTCACCTCATCTATTTTTCAGTCAGATGTCCCTCCCTGCCTCCTCTGGGCCTTGCTTGCTGGCCTGCAATACCCAAGCCCCTCGTGGGTGATGACTGCCTCATACAGATGTTGTAGAAAACACTACAGCATCCTGGCAAGTCCAGAAATGCTGTTCCCTTTCTTCCACTGTGTTTCAGCAACAATGTGAGAGCAAAGGATGGGCTTTGCCTTCTAAAACATCATCTCTTTCTGCTTTCAGGCAGGAAGGAATGAGATCAGTGCTTCCACATCAGCACTTTTCTTTATCTTGTTGTTTTCTGCCTTAAGTCTGTCAGGGTCTGTGGCTCACCTTGTGATGAGTCTGCAAACCTTGGGGCTGGGAATCGTCTCACCTGATTTTGGTTATCTAAAACTTAGACACAAAATTTAAGATTGTCATCTAGACTGCCTCTTTACTCAGTGAGGAGTGATAAACAGCCCATGCCATTCACCTTACCCACTCTAGACATCTGCCTTAGGTTGGGATGATTCACTCTTTGGAAGCTCCCATGCACTCCATAAACTCGTTCCCCTATGTCTGGGAGGCATAGGGGAACATTCAGATCTGGACCCCTAACTCTCACACGGCTCTTCATCTGAGAAATCCAGCACCTGCTTCTTTTTACCATTTACCATGGATATTGTCTATGTGCAGGGTGGAATTGCACTGTCCCTGGTTTTAAGGGGAGTGACCTGTGCCCAACTGACTGTTGAGATGTCTTTGTGCTGATTTTGGTTTTGATGGAGATGTTGTTCTGCCTGTGGTGGCCCAGAGGAACAAAGGAGGTTTTTAAAGTGAGAAGGTAAAAGGTACTTTGTCAAATGTTGTCATTCTGCTATCAATTTTTTTTCAATCCATCAGGTAGATTTTAAGGCTACCAGTTTCAGAATTGATGAAAAAATATGGGGGCCTGGTTTCCATTACAGCTAAAGACCTCAGCTGCTTTATATTTACCCTTATGTTAATCTGTGATGTGATTGCTCGTCCCTGTGTATGTCTTCGAAGGGGAAAGACTGCAGGCATTCCCCACCCCACATGAGATGCAGACCTTAAAATACAAAGGGGAAAAAATCTTCTCGGGTTGCTGCTGGGAGCACAATGGCGGCAAATTTCTGTGGCAGGGGACCCTGCTCTTCAACCAAAGACAGGAACTAGGCTGACAGGACAATAATAGTGTGTTGGCTCAACTGGCAAACACACATCCCCTTTGGACAGACTCAAAATGTTACATTGAGAAGCAGTTAATACAGCGTTGTGTAAGGTTCCTGATGGACTGGAGCCAGAATGCTCCATTAACCACACACATATAAAATATTCATTGAGCTTGGGTTTTGTTGCCAAGCTGGAGAAAGGGGGAGAAGCTTTGTGTATAGAGATAACACTGTCAGTATTGAGGGCTGAAGGGAGGAGTTGATGATGTGTTCTGAAATCTTTTATTCTTTTTAAGAAGAGAAGTACTTTTGATCCTTGGCAGGGGGCTAAGGGGTGCAAAGAGGATTAAATGCAATACTTGCCAGGTTTTACATTTCATGTTTAATTGACCAAGGGTTGAAGGTACCTCCTGCCTCTGTGCTAAACTCCCTGATCTGTTCTGTACCATGTGATTTCTGCAAATTAAACACAGGGTCAGTCTTTAGAAAATAAAAATATTGCAAAAACCACAATTGTGTTCCCCAGAAGGTTGGCTTCTAAATAGAAGAAAACTTCCCTAAGCACAGGAAAGTGAGGACTGTGGTGATAGGATGTATAAGCACCAAGGTTTCTCTCTGGAAAACACGTTTGCCTGTTTTTGGCTACTTTTAGGTGTATGGTAAAAGAAGCTTTGTTTTCTGGGTGCTGAATGTACAATGAACATTTAGAAGAGATTTGATTGGGAGAATTGGCTTGACTTGCTGTTGGTGCTTCAATTAGGAGACAATGAGGCAAATCGTAAAATCGTGTTTCAGACTGAATGAGTAAACATGTGTGCAAAAGATACTGTCCATGTGACCCCTCTCTCTCTTGCCAGAAGGCAACTTTGTGTATCCACTTAAGCCAGACATGCTAGAAGAACCACAGTCCTGCTGAGGAGGAAGAGGCAGGCTGTGGTGCTGTGTGGGATGGGTAAGTGGGAATACGAGGCCGGGAAGGGAGCTGTAGTTGTTTGCCTGTGCTCTGGGGCTTTGTATGTTGTGGTGTCTGGGCAGCCTTTGAGAGGGTACTGGAGGGGGGCTGGTGACCTTCCTTGCACACCATGTCTGGTCATGGTTGTGTGAGCAAGAAATACAAGGGAGAGGCCTAGGAGGCAGAACATAACATTTTGATAGGAGAGGGTGGTAAAGAACAGGAGCTCCATTACAGAATTCAAGAAATACTTGTCCCAGACAATGAGAGACCCACTGTGTGTCTCAGTGGGAAGAAGCAGGAGAGACATCTTAGAAATAGGAGAGATGCTCAAAAATGGATGGGAGGGATGATGTCTTCTGAAATGGGGGCAGCCAGCTTGGTGGCACTGGGAATGAAAACAAACACTGGGAGAGTCATCAAAAGTATTTGAGATGAGATCCTGGAGAAGAACACACTCATCCTGATGGCAAATTTCCTTCTGTGCCTTCATGGCAGGACAGAATAGACACCAATAATGTTCAGGTAATCCAAGAGTCTAAGCAAATCCCCAGTTAAATGAGGCACATGCACACCAAGACCAAAAGTATCTGTGCTTTCGTAGAAATATTAAATGCATGTAAAGTGAGGATGGGTGAATTTCACTGTACTGGCCTCACAGAAATCTTACTGAATGAAGCTGATCAGTACCAACACTGCACTAGCAGGATACTCATTACATGGAAATAACAGGAATGGATTTTACTGTTGGAGGAGTGGCTCACAGTCAGTTCAAAATCAGAGTCCAATAAGATAAATCAATTATCTGTATCATCATTTTCCACCCACTCTCTATGGCTTGGATGTTGCCATGCCAAATAAAAAAAAATTATAATAAACTTATCCTTTTAAACAGCTGACCATGGCAGTGAAAATATCTATGAAATACTTTAAAAAGATCAGAGGCAATGGACAGTATGCAAGAAAATAGACTGGAGAAGATTTATCCTACTTAGGATATAAAGGGCAAATTTTAATTTACATTTCTAAACAGACCAGTAAAAGAGAAAAGTAATTTTTGACTAAGACCTTGTTTAAATTATAGCTGTTGCACTGAAGAATGGCTTGGCAATAGCGACCAATTCATGGTCAATTTAATTACTTTAGTAGGAATAACAACAGTAGGAAAAACCCAGACCATGACAGTTTTTATTTCAAAAGCATTTTAATATTAAGAAATGTAATTTATTTTAATAGCATTAATGAGTAGGAAAATTAACTAAGAGTGTAAGTACTGTGCCTGTACAGTGGAGAAAACATATCAGTTCCCAAAATTCACTGAACCCCCCCAAAAGTTACTACAATTAAACAGTGGAGGAAGGGGACAATAAAATGGTGTCCTTTAAAAAGTGGAAATCACACCTAAACAAAGAAATCAGAGAGGAATATAATTTCTTACAAGATAAATGTAAATTCATTGCAACACAAACTAAAATGGTCTGAGGAGTGACTCACAAAAACCGTGGAAAATCGTAACAAATTTCCTTCAAATACGACAGGAACTGACAGTCTGGTGGCTTCAGCAAATGCTCCGGGTGTGAAAGGAGCCATGGAGGTCAGCAATCCCACTGATAGCAGAGGCACTGCCTGCACAGCAACCAGCAAAGTCCTCCACCGTTTGAGCCCAAGGAATGGTCTCTAATTGAATTGTTAGCAGAAAAGCTTTTAAAACAGACATGAATGAAAAATAGCAAATCACCAGGACGAACAATGTTCATTCAAATTTTCTGAATTGCTCTGGTGTGAAACTTTTGGGTTCAGTCAACCTCAATCCCAGCAGAGGTAACTAATGTGACACCAATTCCAAAAAGTGTTCAGCAGGGATGAAAAAAACTGCAGGTGACTCAAGTCTGGCTTCTCTACCAGGAAAAATTGAAAGGAAATTACAACAGATTTAGTGGCAGCATACCCAAATACGATATACTGCGGGTGTGCTAACACGACCCTTGTAAATTAAAGGCATGCATTGCAAACCCTGTAGATCTTCAAAGGAATGAATAAGCATCTGGAAAAGCATGTGACACTTAATATAGTGTGCTTGGGGTTTTGAATGGATTTTGAAAAGGTCTCAGCAAGGTATGATGAAAAAGATAGCTGTAACTAGCCAATTTTCACACTAGAAAACGTTCATGTTCCTTTTAGGGATCCTTTGGGGGTGAGGAGGGGAGAGCAGTCCTTGCAGAGTTTCTGGGGTAGGGGAAACTATGGTCTTCAACAGCCCTACATGGAGAAAAGAATTGGTAGGGAGGGCAGGGAAGTCATTCATGCCAAAAAAACCACTATCACAGTGAAAACGAAACCTTTTTGGTCCTTTTCTCAACGATCTTGAGAGACTGGGCAATACAGTAGTAGACAAAAGACAATGTTAATATACATATATAACACAGGGGAAATGATCATTTTTGCCTCTAGGTTGCCATGTTTTCTGTGGTTTCTGTACTCAGGAAAATGATTAATAAAGTCATGGTTGCTCATTTTCCTGAAATGTCAGACAAGTGCTAGAAGTCCTATAAATGTCAAAGAGAAATTTTTGGAGTTTTTTTGAATAATTGACCGCAAAATAAAAAACTTATGCCACTGCAGTATATAGAGGAAAGAGACAGAGATGTGGATCTTCCTGTAGTGTTCCTGCATTCTTGGCTGCTGCATGCAGGACTGTTCACTCAATTTCAAAAAAGATGTATTAGGAGTAGAAAGCATAGCAAAGAGCAGTAAGAGTAGCTAGAAGTATGAAATGTCTCTTTTTTTAATGGAGAAGCCTAAATACAGTAATGCTTCTCAGCCTTGAAAGCTGAAGAAGCATTTGACAGAGGCTCATAAAATCATGAGTGATATGGAGGAGGTGAGTGGGAACTGACCATTCCTTTGTCCTTGCAACATAAGAACTAAGGGTGCTAAAGAAACTAGATGGATAGTAGCATTGAATGAAAGGAGTACTTTTTCATTATTTTATTGTGGAAGTGATGACAGATACTGGAAATAGCAAAATGAAATAAATTTAAGAGAGGATAAGTCAAAATTCTGTAGGGTCCATTCACCAGAGACTACTAAACACAACAGCCTGTGTGGGCTTGGAGATTGCTTCAAGTCCCTAAACTGCCAATGGCCAGGAGCTGGGGGACTGTGACCATTCTGTGCATGGCCTGTGTCGTGTGTCTGTTAAGTACGTGCTTTTGGACAGAGTTGCAGGTAAACTGCTGGGCTAGATAAAGCTTGGCTTTACCTGCACCACCATGTTTGTATCCCTGTTCTACTAAGATTGGACCTGCTTAACTCCAAAATTTGTTTCCTGCTTTGTGTTGTCCCGCAGATCTGTTGGAAATACTCCTTTTCCTTTCTGTAGGTTTGTGTGAGCTTTTGGCCCAACTGCCAATACTCAGCTTTTCCTGCTTGATGTACAAGTTTCTGCATCTTGACCCTATGGATCCCTTCATAGATTTGGAGATCAGCAGTGTGTGTTTTCTTTTAAAAATCATAATATTTCAGCCAGATTCACAAAATCAGTTGATTTATAAGCCCTGAATTAATAATGCATGTAAACAGAGGACTAACTTTAAGCATATGCTTAAGTTCTGTGCATCTCAACCACATGCTCAAGTGCTTTGCCAGATAAAAATAGAAGCATGATTTAACAGTAAGCCTGACTTTCCATTGTGCTATTTTAGTTTTATGCTGATTTAACTCCGGCTATCTCAGCCAGGATACAGGACTTGGTTTGGAGAAGAGAGCTTTGGTCTGAAAACAAGTTATTCCAAACCCTAGAGCTGGAAGAAGTTCTCCAGGACCAAAGATTTACAAGAAATGGTGTGAGGGCAGAGTGTAAGGCTGCTTCTTCTGGATTCATGGTATGAGTTTGAGTTTCATGCTGGAATTGCACAACACTCAGATACAAGTGGGTGTCTGGCCATGCTGACTAAGTTAAAAGCATCCAGATGTGAATGTTTTGGCTATGGAAACTTTTGTGCTTTAAATGTGCTAGCCCAATTTTCTTGGGAGAATATTTGAACTTCTCCCTCTGCTAAGATTTCTTTTCCAGCATCATTTAAAATGTTGAGCAATGTAGTGATTTGCCTATAATACAATATATACATCTGCCCCTTGAAAGATAATCACAGGCCATTTCAACTGGATTTGCCTAAAATATGAACAGATATTAGGAGAGAAGAAGTGCTGCTCTTGTTTTGAACTGAATTGAAAAATCAAGAAACCGCAACAGGGCTTGAGAGAGGAATAGCAGAATATTGTCAATATTATGCTAGAAGGATGAGATGCTGCACCCACCCAGGTTTGATAGCAGTCCAAAGGCATGGAAATGAGTCAGGAGACTGTATTCTTTAATTTCTAATGTTGCAAGCTCTTAAATCAGAGAATCAGCAGCCTGATTTTGTTTGAATTACAGTTACCCAGCAGTTTGAAAAGGAGACATCAGGCTCTTCCTAAAATAATCTAGATTTATACCGATTGCTTTCAGCTCTGTGTGAATAGCTGCCCTAGAATTTGAAATGCTACTGACTTGAAATTGTTGGGAACTCTTAGTTTTGAGTCATGTTATTGAATGTATTTCTTTGCTCTGAATTAATTATTTAATAGGGGAAAGGAGAAGGCGTGAGAAATCCCTCAAATCATTTGGTGGAAAGATTGGTCCTGCTCCACTGAAACCCTTGGTCTACAGATGTCCACTAGGAAACCTTTAGTGAACATCAGACAAAGAATGGCAGTGGAATTTTCATTGCACTCTGTCAGGTAAGGGAAATGAGGGACCAGGACAGCAGGTGGAAACCCATAAGTACCTAAAGGTTGATGTAGGGAACATAGAGTAATATTTGTAATGCTTTGTGAGTGGCTGGGGGTTTAAAATTTTTTGCCTCTAGCTCTAATGTAGCCTGCAAAGGTTACTGATGACTAAATTTTATGTGTTCCTCTAGACTAAAAATATAACTGTGCTCTTATAGAAAAACTAAAGGAATTTCTATATCTCTGAGTTTCATGAGTGACTTACCCTTCACATTTGTACTGAAGTCTTTCAGGACTGGTAAGATTAGTTTCGTTTTTTTGGTTGGGCAAATGCAAACTAATACCAGATTGTGTAGGCAGCTGTGGATTGATATGAATGAAACATCAAAACTCATCAGTATCTGCAGATATTTTCTTGACAGCAGTAGAAAACGACAGGGCTGGAGCTACAGGGTGCTGGAAAAAATATTTTTTGCCAGTGTATATGGGAAGGAAAGTACAATTCCCTTGAGTCTAGAGGTAGGAAGAGTCACCTGCATGGAGATGTGTGGCAGCTTTGTCTTTCCACCCCAGCAGAGGAATGCTGAAATAGTCTTTCACTGTGATAATAAAGCCAGACTAGTTTTGAAATGAGTGTCTGCTGTCTTTTGCAAGTAAGTTTGCAGCAGATGGTTTCATTGCTCCCCAGCCCCAATAAGAAATATGAATTCTTCTTAAAACACTGAGAAAAACGTTATGAAAAAGCAGTGCAGGCTTTTTGTGTCAGTGTGAAATGGGTGTAGAGATAACCGTGGCTAAAAGCAGAGGTGTAAGACTTGCCTTTAATGGGTACCTTATCTGGAGAAATTACATAAGCTGCAAGGCTTATCTTGCAGTTCTGTGCACAAATAGGTGTGTGTGCTCTATCTGAACATAGCAGAGACCAGCCTGGGTCACAGAAATCGAGCAAGTCTTCTTCTCTGGGACCCCAAGTTGGGTTTTAGGAACATGGAGCTCCATTCCTCGTTTTGTTTTAAAGTTTTTCTGTGTCTTTCTGCTAGTTCTGCTGATTTATGGGCAGTTACTTATGCATAGTACTATAGGCTAAAATATTTGTTCATCTGAAAACAAATAGGGAGATATGCTGTCCCACTCTTGCAGAGAAGCAGTGGAAGGATTCCTGAGTGTAGTTATGCCACCACTCTGGTTTTGGGACTGGAATCTCAGCTGTAGAAAAGCTTTCTCCTGGAAACAGCAAACAAAGAGTGGGTTGTCCCCTCCTGCTGCAGCACATCCCCAAGTCCTGGTGCAAGGAACTGCTTTTCATGTGGACAGTTACAACTCCCAAAACATTTACATCCAGATGCACGTGCTCTCTCTGGTTTTTTGCACTNATGAAAATTGACTTGCTGCAACCTGCTACTCTCCAGAAATTACAAAGCCTAGGAAGATAATTTGTTGCTGGTGCTGATAGCATCTGTTTATTCTAATGCACCAGTCGGGCTATGCTCGCCTGCACACGGGGAGAAAATGACCTTCAGTAGAATCACAAACTCAGTTCTGGAACAGCATCTCCCTCAGCAGCTGACTGCTGGAAATCTGAAGTTTTCAGAGAGGCAGCAGCCAAACCAGTGCAGAGTGGGGCTGCCACCAGGAAGGCAGAAGGTAACCTAGAGCTTTTTCAAGAGTAAAAAAATATTGGAATACTCACAGTAGATTTGTGGCCTGAAAAAATGTTGGGCACCAGATCTCTTCTAGGATGCTTGGATTCCTTGTTTTCATAAGCATAAAAACTGCTTTTGCTACTTTGCACACCAACGCCCAATTAGAGTTCAATGCTAGTGCCTCAAGAAAGGACTGATTAGGACATTCTCCCTTGAAAAATCAGATAAATAAAGAAGATAATAGAGTTTAAACTAAAAAATCTATAGGAGTTCAATTGGCTCACTGGTTGTGATAAAATTGATAATAGCAGCATAAAAAGAACATTCTTTGTATCTTATGAATAAACAGAAGATGAGTGTTTTCTCTGGATAATGGAATAATTTTCAGTTCATTAGTACTTGGGAGTATATTAATCAGGTTTTAAAGTTACATATGCAAATCTCACTGGGTTTCTCTAACTCCAAATCCTAGAGGTACAAAGCCGAAGAGCTCCCTAGGTCTTTATTTTGATTTCTGATAAGAAACACTGGGGAAGTTCTAGAGGCTAAAGAAATCTAAATTTAGATCAATATTTTAAATAGATTGCTATGATCATTAATAATTTAATATTAATTCAAGGAAATGTAAGGATATGCAAGGAATACATAAGGAATAACATACTAAAGTGATGTATCACATGGAGACCTCTAGTACTGTTTTTTGGCAATTAACTATGGTCAGCTTCAGTTGGATTAAAAAAAGAGAAATCTCTCTGGTTGATTATTACACTAATGTTGATGGAAGAACTTCCTATATCCCTTAAACTTGCTCCCATACATATTCTTTCACAAACTCAAATGTTACAGTATCAAATAAGAAATAGCAGATGGAGTCCAACTGTTTCAGTTAGAAATTTCAAAGTGGGATTTGTAAAGAGGTTTAAAGTGTAAATATATCAAATAGTTGTGTTCCTAGTGGGATCCATTTGTTTCACTGAATTGTCTAATGGTGTGGCAGTGACTGTAAGAAGGGGTGAACTTCACTCTGCTGGTGTTAGCAGATGATAGAAGGACCAGTTTAGCATGGTTTGGATCCTTTGGTAGAATGGAAATAGCAAGTAATTTTTCTTTTCAGGATCCTACAGGTAAAGGAAATTAAAAATCTGAGATCTATGTACCAGATGGAATAGACTGGGCTGAGAAACAGGAATCTGAAAAATTATTGAGGGCTTGAATGCATAATTGGCTGAGTGTCATCTCTCACTCCAGTGCCGTGGCCAAAGGGTCTAAAGCAATCCTTGGATCCTTTCTAATGCCTGCTTGATATTCCCTGTCTCTATACTTAGGGATTGTTTTACTGCTGTGTTTGGCATTGGTGCAACTACTTTGGGAACACTCCATCCAGCTGTGGTGCCCACAATTAAAGAGGGATGTTGAAAACCTGGCCGTCTTTCAGAGAGGAGCCGCAAGAATGACTGGGGGATTGGCAAACGCCTTACAGTGCAGTCCATCTCCTTAGCCTACCAAACAACAAGTCAAGAGAAGTCTGGTTTTCAAGTATGCTATATAAGGACGAGAAATTCAGAAACAGAAGCTCCTTTGGGCAATAGTGTAATAAGAATTAGTAGTTAGAAGCTGGATGAGTTCATACTGCATATAAGTCTTTAACAGCGGAAACCATTCTTGGAGCAAAAGTCAGGGCTATGATTTATTCCATCACTTGCAATAGAGATTGGATGCTTTTCCATCAGTTACACTCAGGTTCATGCAGGACATTCATTCAGAGCAGCCTTGTTGCTGGCATCCTTTCGGAAGTCAAACCTAGCTGCCCTCTGGCTCTGTTAATTTATAGATCAGGATTCTCACTCCAAACTGTTTGTGATCTAGAGACACAAAATCCTTCAAGATACTAATTCTGCTGTCTGATCTTAGACTCCATTCTTCAGTTTCACTGTAGGATTGGATAGAAAAAACAAGAATTTGTGGAAGAATTTGTATGTGAGATTTTGTTTGACTATATGAAAAGCTTAGGGACTAATGTTGATTTTAAAACCATTTCTCCATGTTTACAATTCCCATATCAGCACACAGCCTTTGGCAGGGGCAGGGCAGGAGGTTTTGAATGAACAGTTAGAGTCAGGCTCCTTTCCTCAAAGGCTTGAAGTCATGGTCTGGCAGAAGGATCCACCAACATTTGTGAAATGGACAAGGGAGAGCAGGGAAGAGAAGAACCATCTCTCTGGTGCCAGGTCCTACCCCTGATGTTCCCTGTAACAAAGCCTGACCTTGCAGTTTTGACTACCAGTCAGTCTCTGTGGTGCCCTGTGGCCTTGGCTGTTACCCTGCGTTCCTCTCTGAGGAGAGAATTCGTCTTGGACAGCAAAAAAAAAGCACATTGGCAATGGCACAGCAAGAAATTCTGCCTTTCTGCTGCCCACACTGTGCATGCCCTGTGAGAAAGAAGTCTGCCTGAAATCTTCCCCAGCCCTTAAAAACAGAAATGGGCATGGCACATCTCAGTGTTCATTGAATTGGGATTGAATCCTAATATTCTTTGATCAAACCTCAAGTTTGGAGGATGTCTGAGCCTTGAATTTGGGTTCTTGACATTTTAGAAATAGTACTTTCTGGTCTGCTTCTCTAGAACCACTCAAAACGCTCCAAGTAAAACCAGACCTGTGGTTTTCCCCACTTCCCTACTGGGCTGCTTTGATTTCTGAGCCCTGAGTTTACCAAAGAGAGGCCACTTTGCTTCCTCCTACAGAAAAGTATTGTCACCAGGATGATGTGAAGCAAGGAAATTTTCTGAAGCCTTGATCTGAAATATTTTATTTAGAGGAGGGTTTTTGCTTACTTCCATGTCTATATATAGCTTTCTCCAGAAGCTCTTTTGTAAGACTCAGACTCTGCTATGATCAAAGTTGATTCTGTGCTCTTAGTTTTCCCCACTTTGTTGGACAAACTTCTTTTTTTTTTTTTATCCCTACCCAGACTGTGGAGAGAGCCCAGCACAAGGACCCACAGCTGGTTGTGGTCCTGCACCAGGCTCTCCGTGCTGACACCTACACAAGGCCCTTGGGTTTTTTTGAGCATCCGAACAGGTGTGGTTATTCAATTGCTCATGCAAAGCTGGGCTTTTGAAATCCCATCCCCCAGGAATTCTAAGGGACACTTCTGGTTCATTTTTTCTCCTTAAATCTCTTTATCAATGTGGTAGATAGAGATGTAGTTCCCTGTTTCATCTGAAGGCATTTGGTATCATGACTGTAAAGTGATATAAATATTTTGGTTATCAGTATTTGATAGGCGTTCAGGATGGGTTGTGGGATGATTACATTTGATACCTTTATGGAGCAATGGTAGGAATATCATGAATAATATCTTTTAAAGTATTATAAAGAAGTATTATTAAAGTATTATAAAGTTTTATAAAGAAGTGACTTTGGTTTGGATCAGTTGGAAACCTCTGGAACAACTTAATAATAAAACTGGAAAGAAATTTCCCCTTTTTCAATACTGGATCTCCTTAGTTAAGAAAATATTGCTATTGAAATTAACTTTGTGAAGATCCAGTCAAAGAAAAAATAGCACTGAAATACATTGTGTTGATTCTTACAAGACAAATATGCTTTCTGGAGCTGTTCTCGAAGGACATTTTACCTGGAACGAGAAGATAGGTGAGGAAGAATAAAAAAGATATTGTTTTCTAGACGTTGCAAGTTCTGTTTTTTTGTAAAATAAATATATTATATAATATGATTGATGAAAGCCCTGTTTTTATACGGGTCAGGATAAAGTGATAAATTAACTTGTGATTTCCAGACTTTCAAAACTCAATACCCTTCATACTTGTATTTCTCTAGGTTTCCAGAAAAACAGATGAATGACTGTGTGTGTTCTCTGGTATAATGTGTCTATCAGGAACCCTATATTCTCCCTCAAAAGATGCCCTGCCTGGTAAATATTACCTCTTCACTCTCTTTGCATGTCAGCCTTCCAGCTCCAAGCTGTTCCATTTGTGTGCAGAGAGCAAAGGGTGAATCACTGTCTTAATTAAGGTCTGTGTTTGATATCTTTGCTATTCTTCCAGTTATTCTCGACTGGTGAATAAAGAGTTAAAAATAGGACATAGACTGTCCTCTTCCGTGGTCTTTATTGCTAGCCTAGAATGTTTATAGGACCTTTCTCAGTGGTAGTGTGTTTTGATTAATATTCACATTTCTATCCAGATTTTTCTTTAAAAGCTTAAGTTGAATGCAGCCCACAAGATCAATTGAACTGTGTTTGCCAGTACATCATTAGCAAGTCAGGCCATCGGTCACACTGGAATTTTTTTCAGCCTAACTCTGAGTTGATTGATCTTCATATTTTTAGTGCCCCTTGATAGGTTTATTTTTGTATAAAGCACATCAGTAGAAATATCTCAAATCAAATCCATTTCTGAAACTCCAGCTAGAACAGTAGTTGAAAGTCAGGGTCAGAAGCTTAAAAGGGAGGGGAAGAGGAAAGAGGAAAGTGGGTTCTACATCAGTGCAGCGTTTTCTCCCAATAACTCGTATGAGCTTCATTGCAAGCCCCAAGGGAAAGAATTTTCTGCTTGGGCTACAGAAGGGAGTGTTGAAGTGTTGGGAGAGGCAGGGTGAGAAAGCAGCTATGTTGTTCTTAGAAAAGCTTCATTGGCAAACTAGCACAATAATTTCGCAAAAGAAAAAAAAGTCTTCCCCGAGAAGGAGAATTTTGCTGACAAGGTGTTAAGAGATGAAATATCTGCTTTTATTTCATTCTGTTCTCTAAAGGGATTTAGAATTTTGCTGTGTAGCTCTTTCATACCAAACTAACTTTCAAAGTAAATCCAGTTCCTCTGCCAAGACACTTTTTAAAGGTGCAACACAGCTCTGTTTTCAGAACTTCATCTTGTTTGAAATTTGTTGAATTTGTTGGGTTTTTTCTTGCCTAAAGTGAGCATGAGTGCTTTGGGTTCTGTAAAAATAGTGGTAACATGGTTGAATCCTGCAGGAGTCAACCATGGACAGATGTTTCTAACATCAGGTTGTGTGTGATTTCCTCCAGGATCTGAACAGAGATCCCACAAAGGCTCCTTAATGCCGCTTGGAGGCTGATGTTTGCCCTCATCCCTCTGTTCCAGAGCCACAGTCGGTGGCCAGTGCTGGGGACCACTTGCTCTCCATTCTAGTGCTCCAGCTGGATCACTGGCACCAGGTTTTTAAGGTATGTTGTGGCAATGATAAAAACCAGTGTTATAAGATTGCTGGAGTGCTTGGATTCAGCTTGTTGGTCTGGCCTTTCAGTAGGTTTGGAATGCGAGCAGCAAATGGTTTTGACCCATATTCCTCCTGGATTGTCTGCCACCATTCAGAGTCTGTCCTGCAGGTGTATCTCTTTCACTGAGTGGGTGAAAAGAGTGAAGGAGAAGGGTGTTTTATGTGTTCAGTTTGTATCAGCATTGAAGCACTTGTAGCTAGCTGTTCCCCCATCAAGGAACGCTAAGTAGGGACACCTCACAAGGCAATGTAAGGGCTGGATTTTATGACCTGAATGCAAAACCTGTATTAGTTTCAACCTGCTTCTGGTAACATGTGTCTAATGCTAAATTATCTCTTTCATGTGGTTTTTGTATTACACACTAACCTCAGATTGCTTTCATGTGTTCAACTTTCACGAGTTCAAGAGTTTTGCAGGAAGAGCAGCGAAATGTGTTTTTGTCAATCTCTTTAGTTTTTGGGCCAAGCTGGGTTTCCAGTGGGCAATTGGAACAGCACTGACTGCCTGGAGGAGCAAGAGTCAGCAGCCTGTGTGGTGCAGGCATGTGTGAGTGCATGTGCATGGAAGTGATTACTGAGGATCCTCCTTGGGAAGAAATGTAACGGTGCAGGTCAAAGGCTAGAACAACCTACTGAGAAGCAGAGCATGTTGGACTGGGAAGTAACTACAGAGTCCTTATTTTCTTAAGCATTTGAGTTCCTAGAGATGTAGACTTGAGTGTATAAATGGTAGACCTCTCAATGGTTTGTACTGAGAAATGCTGTGCCACAGTAGGGGGCTGGACTGACAACTCTAGGGCTGCTGGGCTCACTTCTTGCTGACCTGTCTAAGCCTGAAACTGATTTTTAAACTAGAACTTGTTTTAGATGCCTTGGGAAATACTTAAGATGAGTGGCTTCCACAGGTGGTTATTGAGACAGGGTTACTACCAGCATGGTTAATAGTCACAGGGACTTCGTGCTTGTCATGGTGCCATGTGGATTTCCTGCCTTTAAAGCCAAGTATCCACAGCCCCTAACTCTACCCGGGCCCATGGTGGCTTTCCAGAGACTAGCCATGGAAAGGATAAAGCGAGCAGTCCCAGGGGCTTGTCCTAATGCCCATGGGGAGGCAGGAGCAGGGAGGCAGCGCTGTGGCAGGGCAGTGCAGGGGTTACAGTCAGGCTGGGGGAAGGAGCAGAGGCGTGCCAGAGATGCTTCTTCCAGACTGCCCCTGGCCAAGAGCTGTCACTGTGATAGATGCCATAGCATTGGCTGGCAGACACCGTCTTCCTTAGGAGCTGTCTCTTTTCTTCTGCGCAAATAAGCCCCAAACCTCCCCACTTGCAGCACCTGCTCTGCCCCTCCATGCTGCAAGTCCTCCCTGGAGGAAGAGGTAGGACAGCTCCTTCTGTCTCTACCTGAGTGGGATGATCTCAGCATGAGTCACTAGCAGCAGGATGTGGACTCTGTTCCTTTGGAAACTGCACCCAACTAGCAGCTGCACAGCTCAGCACGTCCCTGACACAGCTTCTGGAACGGGGCAGGGCACCTTCCAAACCGAAGCATTCAAGGGCAAGGCTTGAGCATGCTCTAATTTTGTGAATGGCTCTTGCCTGAGAGCAGGATGCAATGACCAGAAAAGGGTGGGGATACTGTAGATCCATTTCCCTCATTCTTGGTGTCCGGTTAATACCCTCAAACTGTTCACTTCTGAGCCTACAGGGAAAACCACAGGAGCAGTGAGCTCCCTATTGCAGATACTGGCTGTAACACAAAGGGAGATATTGGTTCATTGATCGCTTCGTGTCTTGGTTCATGTCTTATTAAGGTTTCTCAGTGGCTGAGGATTATTCCTGAAATGTTCATTGGAGTCCCAGCCTTTTTGCTGTGGGAATCTGCCTTGCTCATGCTTGAGTCTTCTTCTTTGTTCCTCATTTTAAGTGTGTCTCAGGAGATTATCAAATATCTCCTAGACCAACACTTTCCTTTCCTCACAGAAAGATCTACCTTCCCCTTGAGTCATTCGAAAACACTACCCCGAAGCCATTTGCTTGGGCTGAGTGACATGCTGGGCAGTTAATGAACCAGCACAGCTGTGTCCAAGCATCCCAGCAATGAACACGGGCTAAAATAGAAGCCACAAGCGGGAAACATGCAAACCCTTCCTGTGCCAGAGACAAAATCCAGGGAATGCTGGGCTGGATTGCTGGCTTTTCACGCCTCTCACTAAATAAATCCCAGTCTGCAGTCCACCCGTCCGCTCTGTCCAAGTTGGTGGCTCCTTAAAAGCTTTATGGAGGCATTTCCATTGGGGTATCTTCCAGTAACAACAGAAACCCTCACACAACACCTTTAAGGTGGACACATGTAATTAGGCTGGTTTTTGGGAAGGCTGGTGTGCTGCAGGCACATGACCCATCACAGAGTTTAAATGACCAGCTTGCCCAGTTTTTAACCTCACAAAGATTTTGTTACAGTTAATCCTTTCCTGATGGTCCCTGCACCCTGTTCCAAGTAACTTCAATGGTACATCTCAAGTCTATTTAAAAGAAAGGGTGGAGTACTTGTCCCACTTATTCCAGCAAGGAAGTAAATCCAGGCCAGTCAAAAGATTTCAACTTATATTGGATGATACTCAAAATATGAAGATATTTGGGTTGTTTAATGATCCAAATGTGGTGAGTGGAAGAAAGTTGTCTAGCTTTTAATCAACATTTTTGCAAAGCTGGATGCAGAAGTGGGAGTAGTAGTTACTCTGTAGCCAGTTCTCATAATTTTATTCTGAATTTTGCACTGTGATGCTATTATAAAAAAAAAACTGTTAATCTAAGAAGTTGAGTTCCCATAAAAAACAACTAACCCCCCCAAACAATCCAAAATATGTTTCTAGCCCTTACACTTATGTAGAATAGGACCCATGTACACCCCAAAGTAAAATAAAAGTACCTCACCAAATCTTACAGTTTCTGAGTCAAGCCCTGTACACTCATATTCCACTTTGCATTTAACTTTTTGTGGTATTGGCATTTGTGCAGTTTTAAGTCAAGGGCTGCCCTGAAGCAGTGATTTGATCTCCCTTGCCTGAGCTTGCCCCACAAAAGCCTATCAGTAATAAATATTATCCCAAGTGACTGTGGTGTAAGTAATGGCATTCCTTGCCCAAAGATCACCCCCCCAAAATCATTCTCTGTTCATGTTTGGAAAGAACTGCTGGGGAGAAAGGTGCAAATGCCTCTTGCCTCTGCTCGTAATGTCAGATACAGTTCACCTGGACACCAAGAACAAAACAGACCCAGCAGGACCCAAGCAATCTCTAGTTCCTGATGTCTGCCCCTGTTTTTCTGGTGGCGTCCATGTCTGAGGCTGTGCTCAAACCACCCTCGCCTCCCTTTTCTATAAGGAAGAACTCTTTTGGCGTGGCAGCCCAGGCCAGCTGCACACAGATGTGCACCTTCCCAGCAGCAGTAAAGCCAAGCTCATTCTCAGCACGTACTGATGCACTGGGCCTGAGCTTGGCCAGCAGACACCAATATAGAGAGATGTGAAGGCCACCAGACCCATTTAAGGCCTCTGTGGCTTGAATCCCTGCTTGCACCAGCACCATCGCTCCAGCACTGCCCTGGAGAGGCTTCCACACAGTACTGTGGGATAAGCCCAGGCACTCCCTCCTGCACTGCCCACGGGAGGTGAGTGTCGCTGGTGATCCTATAAGGAAAGAATGAGTCTCCTTTTTTAGTGCTCCTTTCTTCTTCCTTCTTTTGTTTGCAAATATAAGTGGTAGAGGGTAGGAGGATGTGGAAATACACTTCATCTGTACTTTTAATTAAGTGCTTTGCATTTTAGGCTTTGCAGTAAAATATGATACATTTCTTCAATAATAATTACACTGGGGAAAAGAAAAGCTTCATCTGAGTTGCATAAGACTTGCTTTATCCAGGCATGTGGTTTTATAAGAGCTTAAATGTGATTATCTAGGAAAGACCACAGGCTTTTGTTTAGTGATAAGAAGGGTCAAAAAAAATTAAAGGAAACACAAGCCATAAACCCCTCTCAGAAGGCTGTTTCGTTCCACCACAGTACACTAGTGATTCTCCCTGGAATCAGCATGTGGTTCGCTTATCTTGCGTTGGGGCAATAGAAAGTCCCTGGGGAAAGCAGGAAACTGCCTGAGTCTTTGAGTCAAGAAATAAAAAACACAGAGTGTGATTCTCAGAGTCCCTGTCCCTAATCCATCCTTAAATATTCCCATAGTTCTGTGCAGTTTGAATTCCCTTAATTACGTGATGGATTTACAGTTTAACATTTCAGATATAATTACCTCTTATTATCAAAAACAAAGGAGACACGTGCCAGTCTGAAAGAGTAAAGACATAGCCCCGAGGAAAGGGATTAGTTCATCTTGTCTTTTCCCCTCGCACAGGCACATGCAGATATTTCTGCACAAGTCCCTCTATACCTACTTGTCAGTGCATTCATTGTTCCTTGGCTTCCAGGGCTGCTCACTCTTCATGCCTCTGGGAAGTAGTTGAAAAGTCCTTTGATAGATTAAGTTCATGGTCATCATCATAGGCTTGGGTACCAAAAGAGGTCCAGCTATTTGAGCTTTGATATATGTGGCAAGACTAAAACAAGCAGTTTAACAGTGCTTCCCAAGGTTTGGACAACTGGAAACCTACTGGGCATCAGACAAGCACATCAGGGAGCTCAGTGAAATCGCTGTACCTGGTTCATAGTGTGTAAAATTCTTCACATGAATGCTGGCTGTGTGAGACACTAAATCTCATTTGTTAAATCCTCTCTTTGGAGTCTTTTTTGCATTTAGGACAGGCAATGTGTCTGCAGGATCTTCCATACCTTGCTTATTCTCTCACTGGAAATATCTTGAGTTACTACTGGGACCTGGCTGTTGAAGGAATTGACTGCAAATGGAAGCAGGGCTGGACTCCAAATTTCTGTTTGCATTTAGACATTTTTATGAAAACTATTCACTTACCACTAGCCAGTCAAATCACTTGAGTCCACTCCCAAACACAGACATGAAAACTGATGGCCTTTGCTACAGGTAGACATCACTAAGACTGGACCATGAGTAGTGAAAATGAATTTAAAAAAAATAATTAAAAGGTGCCTTTTAAGGTAAGTAATGCTGGTACAACTGAGAGATACTGAGACAAAGGGCAGTGAGGCATGTTTGTGTGTCTGTGTATGTGTGTATGTGGACACATAGTCAGCTTTGGAGAATGACACTGAAGAATTAGCTCCATTACAGCAGGGTGGTGCCATTTCTCATATCAGCCTCATTCATCTCTCTGGGCCCTGTGCCAGGAATAAAAGGTTGTGATGATCAGTGACACAGAAACAGCTACCTGATGGTCCTGTTGTGTACACACCGGGGATGTTGCCCTGGAGACCATGGGCAGAAAGGGCTGCATTCCTATTTTCATCCAGATGCTGGGAGTTGCTTGGAAAAGCCCGTCCATCAGGCAGGTTAATTGGGGGCTTCATCAGCACTGGCCCTCCTTGCTGTGTGGCTGCTTGCTGCCCCTGCAGAGCTCCCAGAGGGGAACAACTCAGTTACCAAATCACCCAAGGAGAAGAGGAGAGCTGGGTTTTGGGCACTGTTTTTTGCTTGCAGCCACATGTGGCTGTGCAAGTCATCCAGGAGTGAGGCCACTAAATCCTCATGGGGGTATAGGCTTCTGCTGCCTGTTTGCAGCCCTCTGCCCTGCTTACCAAGGTGGTGTCAGAGAGCTGCCTTGGCACAGCATGTGGTCCTCCAGCGGGGATTAATCCCACTGCATGTGGACGCAGCAACACCTACACCTGAGCTGTCTAGACACCCCTTCTAACAAGCGAAAAGCAAGAGGTCTGTCTGGGGGCTGAGCTACTTTAACCTGACAGCTCAAACAAGCCTGGCTAATCTTCCCTAAAAATATGCCTGTTTTTCTCCAGCAGCTCTGACACGAGCCCAGAGCGCTCTGGTTGGATGGAGATCCCACACTGTACAGCAAGCTGAATCCCTCTCCCTGTCTTTGTGTTGGCCATGGCCATGTAAAGCACCAACAGATGAGAAAGCTGATTTGTTCTGTTCTTGTCTCTGTGTCTTCCAGGTCTTCTGCTGTTTCTGGGGTTAAGAAAGGAACATCCAGCTATCAAGTTAGTGCCCCATCTTGAATTTTTATATATCCATGTTCATCTTAAAATGAACTGTACACCTGGAGGTGTGCCTCAGTGTGGTCAGTGCAACCAGCAGGGCACAGTGCTGAGCAAAGATTGTATCTCCTCTCTCTAGGAAGTCAGAGCTACCATCAGTTACACACGAAGTCCCCAAATATCTTGGTGTCTCCTTTGCCCAAGCACGAGACCGTGGTATCACCTACTGTGCTGGGAGTAAGTTGGGTCCCTCAGTGAAGAAAAGCCCACTGCACCAGGCTTCGAAAAAGGGGAGATTTTAAGTGACCTGTAATTGTGTGGCTGGGGGCCTGCTAGCTGTTCTCCAGTTCCAGGCTCTTTCTAGATCCTGGTGACAGGCACAGCGTTCAGCAGGAGCTCTAGCAGCCACTCCATAGAGCAGCAGTGTGTAAATCGGGATGGAGGCAAGAAGTCATCAGGGGTGAGGAGTTGGCTTTAGGAGTGTGTTTGCACCCATCTGAAACCTCTCCACTGTCTGAGATGTTAAGCCATTTCCTGAGCTTCTCATAGTTGAGTTGTGCTGTTTCTTTCCATCGAGTTCGTATAAAGAGCAAGCCTTTGGGGTAGAACTTTTCTGCCTTTGACACTCCCAACCCGTTCTTGCAAGTTTATATTTGTTGTTGTTGTTGAGTAACCTGTAATAAATAATGTTTTGGTCAAGACTCTTAAAATGGATGGGTGAACCTCAAAGCATCTCTGAGTCGTCTGTACCATGAGGGCCATTGCTCCTGATTTAGGATTAGGTGAAGCACTGACATCCTAGGGCATTTTGGAGTGAGACCAAACAACCAAAAATTTGTGCTGTATTGTATGTAGGGGGATGTAGCATTCTCCAACAGAAATCCTGCACACCTGGATGTAGACAAATGAATAAAGTCCTGAACAGTCTAAAAGAAAATACTTCTTCCATCCAAGAAATGTGGGTTAGAAAGGAGATTTTTGCCTTATGCCTCCTGCTTCAGTTTAGAGTTGATCAAGCAACTTCCTTCTAGAGAGAAAGTGTTTCTGTAAGTGGCAGAAGAAAAATATTGCAGAGAAAAAAAGCCCTAGCCCTTGAATTCCAAAAATACTGTCTCCTTTCAAAGTAAGATTTATAGGCAAGAAGACAATCTTTCTTACAGAGTTTTTCCTGTCACTTGGAGTCCACTCACTGGAAACAAGCATACAGTTTAAAAATATATTGGAAGAGCAGCTTGGATACAGAGAATGGAATGACCTGTAGTCTTAAAAAACAGAGAAGCTTTTCAGTAGCTTGGGGCTTGGAACAAGAAGCTAAAAGTTATGTAACACCAGTGAAATTTGGGGCATTCTTGTTACCTAAAAAATAACCATTCTTGGCTTCTCGCATTTAGTATCTCTGCTTAGGGATTACGTTAACTGTTTTGTGGGGAAGCTGGATGGAAATCTGCAGCTGTGGTGGTGAGTTTTCTTCAATGTGTAAAGGGTCAGGATGAGTGAAGTGGCTGGGTTATTTGAGGGCTGGTGTTCCTGAGCCCTCTTTGTCTGGGATCCAGACAGGCCTTCCTGCTCAGAAACACTGTCCTACTTCTTCAGTGCGAGACAAACAACAGCTCCTGCTCCAGCAGGACAGTGGAAGCAGGAAACAGTTTCCAGTTAATGCTACGAGCATGAAGTGGCTTCTGGAGTTATCAAAGCAGAGGTAACACAGCTCATTTCTTGCTCTCCCTCTTGTTCCTTGGTTTTATTAAGAAAGTTTTGGTTCTTGCAAAGTACTAAGAGATGTTGTGTGGGAGTTCTGCAAGGAAAAAGTTTGATTTTGGTGTCTCACTCTAGCTCCTGAGGATGAAGAATGCCCTGGTCAGAGCTGAGGATGTCCATGTATACCTCTGAGGTGGAAACAATGGGTACTGCTAGCTGTATTCAAGGACACAACTTCATCTTCAGCATGAGTGGAAAGTATGTGGGAATGCTTAATAGCTTTTCCTAAAACAAAACAAAAACCTAAACAAATTGCCCCCTCCCTTAAAAACAAACAAACAAAAACCCAGCAAAAACAAATAGAGGCATATGTGTTTTATTTAAATAAAAACAAGCCCAGTCAAAAAAAAATATGTATTTGTGCATATATATTTGTACATATTATATAATATCTTTGGAACAGAATAGAGCAAGGACTTTTTTGTCATGCAAGATGGCAGCCCAGCAATGCATGGCAATGACTTTGCTGCTTTGGTGAGCTGGTAAGGTCTCAGCCATGCTCTGAGGAGAACTCTGCTGTGTCCCTTAGGAAGCACTGTCTAAGAAATGAGGAGAGAGATGCAGAATATGTTCTGTGACACCTTTGAAACTGATAACTTGTGTCTGTGAGGTGAGCTGCTTTTTGCAACTTTTTCCAGGTTTTCATGGGGCTGCTTAAGAAACCCCAAAATACCACAGTACCACCAGTGGCCCTCCCTTTGTTCCACCACAGATGCCATGCACAGGGACAAGACCAGATGGATCTGCCTTCAGTGGCTTTTGGTTTTAGCCCTTGTTTTGTTTTTATTCTTTATGGTATTCAAACAGCACAGTTTTTTGTCTCCTGTATCTTAAACATCCCTGTGACCGTTTAAAGGGCTCCACAGTCTGTCTACATAAGAGCATGTGTGCACATAGAGCCCATCTGTTCTACTGATGACTAGATGGACTATTACATGTACATTTAATAATTGTATCACATGCCTAGTTTTCTCTGTGTGAGAAGCATAGAGGTACCTATCAACAGATATAAATGCCTACTAAAATGCTGTGATGTGGTAGAAGGGCTCTTAGCAGGAGATGTGTGGGAAGTAATCTTTGTTATGGCTTTACCAACCTTAACTAGCCCAACTATGATGATCCCAAGCTGAAGAAACCTTTGTACCACACAGTATTTTCCAGTTAATTATATATATTTGTGCATCTGGGTGTGTGTGTGTGGACAAGTGAGATCATCCATTCCTGTGAGAGTTTTTTTATCCTATCCAGAACATTTTTCCTCTCACTAGCTCCTTTCCAGGAGCTCAACAACAACAATTGGGCCAAGAGCCTTCCCTCTCATCTGGTGTCTGCAGTCCAGTGTCTGCACTGGGGTGTGGGCTCTCCAAGTCAACTCCAAGGACTGCTCCAGCTTGTGTGCTGCCTTTCCAAGCTCAGATAACATGGGATATTTTCAGGCCAGCCTGGCTGCTGGCCAGTTTCTTTCCAAAAGTGGGAAATGGGAACCAGGAAAACAAATGCTTTATTTTTTTTACGTTTGTATGTGTCTGAATATGAGAGAAAAATGACAGAGAAAAACTCTAGATTTTGAGCCATCTGGCATCCCTTAGTGATGTGCAATCAAGGGTCTAGCTCACCTTTAATTCAAACAGGTTTCTTCTAAAGTTGTGTTTGAAAAATTCTATTTTAGTATTTGCTTAGAAGCCTAGGAGTTAGTTTTGGTTGATTTTTATAAGGTGAATTTGTCTGTGTAGGTTTTTTTCTTTTTGAAAATGGCACTATTATTTTCTCCTTCCTGTATTTTCTTGGATCAGAAGGTTCACTGAGATGCCAAACTATGGCTGGCTACAGCTTCAGCACATCTTGTAACAATGCAGGCCATGACATGCCAGAGTCATGGAGCATGGTATGTACAGTCCAGGAAAGATGTGACAGATTAACACTGCTGATAATGTTCACCACTCCGGATCTTCTACTAAAATCCCCTTCTTCCAGGTAGTTTAACTCTTGAGACACAGATATAAGAAGAAAAGAAAGGAGCAATGATCATTACTGTGTTGAAGATAAAAATCTCCAGGATACCCTGGAACTTTGCTTGGCATAATCCAAAGATGGAAAAGAAAGGACAGATTACCAGAAACAGTCTGAATTCAGATAATTGTGTTTTTCTGGAAAAGGAAGGAGAGAAGGAAACACTTGTTAGTTTGTCATTTTTCCCTGCCTTGTCAGTAGAGCCACTGGTATAGGGAAACTGGAGCCCCGTTTGTTATTTGCAAGCATTTATTAATATATGTATTTGTTCTTACGAAACAGACTCTTCACATTAAGTTCCAGCCATTTATATTTACCTTCCTAATTATCTGATTGTGTCCACTTCTATGGCCTTGGCTTCTACACGTAAGTCCATCTATCCTTGCATCTGTGCTGGAGAGCAAAGTTACCAAAAGATTAGATCAGTTATTGCACAGATTTACTGCACCTTATCTGTTCTGCTGTACCCAGCCACACGCACGCCCTCAGCTAACAGCCTTCAAAAGGCAGCCTGGGCCATGTTCAGCAAGGACTTAACCACCTCCGCTGGTCCCAGGACAAGAGCTGGAAAAGGGAAGTTACCTTATTGTAAGTGGTGTGCTCTGAAATTACACCCTCGCTCACCTTGCGGTAACTTGCTCGCATAGTCATGGCCTTAAGGCTTTTCTTTAGTATCCATGGCCACAACATCTAAGCATTTTTATGGTACAGCACACACTAAACATTAATTTCAAATTATTGAGAGTATTTTCATGACTCAACAACTTTATAATGACTGTGTACCTTGTTAAAGTCTTGCAGCTCTTTAATAACAAAGTTTTCCCTGATCCCTTGGCATTCAAGGACTCTGTATAACTGAACAAAAATGCATAGCTGAAGTGGTTTTTTAGGACACGATTTAAAGTGAGCCCAAAGCAGCAAAGGACTCTTTGAACATCTCCAGAGTGGACACTCCCAGAGCTGTCTGTAGCCAGTTTGAATTAATTATTCTCTTCATGGAAATCGTACAAAATGTCCCTCAGGCTCTTTTTGACTGCCTTGCTGCCCTTTTGTGATAATCCTTTGCTATCCACTGGGCTTTCTGTGGTCCTAAACTTAACATACAAAGCTATTTTTATCTAGGGGCTAGGGTGTGAATAAATGCAGGGAATGTCTCTCAACATGACTTTGTGTTTGTGAGCCTTCCTCCAACTTGATTTGAAATGCTCAAACTTTCTTGCAAGCTGCCTTTGAGCATCCTCCTGTGACATAGCTGCAGTCAGGAGGATTTCTTCTCCCATGGGTCATGCCAGTCAGCAAGCAGCCAGGAGCAAAAGGGAAGCTTGGAGGCAGACTGGAGGCTTAGGAGATGGATCCTCTTGTCTCTACTCTTCAGTGCACTGCATAAAATGACCTTGGACAAGTCTCCTTGCCACCCTTGGGTAATCCAGGTGCGACAGAGCCATGCTGTCTGCCTTTACTGGGTTCAGCTCAACCTCTTTAGCTGGGGTTTCAAAAGCACCATAGGGAGATGGGTTCCCAGCCCTCCACTACTTTTAAATGGGGACACATGTGCCTCTGGGGTTCTTGAAAAACCCAACCCTTAATGTTTTATGGAAAGGGTATAAAGGGCCAGAAGAAAAGAAGGATTTTGTTCACATCATTTGTTGTGATGAGTCCTTTGGATGGAGGAAATTCAGTGAAGCATTGCAAAGATCCCCTGCAACAAACCCCACAGCCTCCTGTCTTTAAGGACCATCAGCAGAGAGACCACACAGCACAACTGCTTCGTACCCAAATGCCACTTCAGTCAGGCAGCAGCCAGTAGCAGGATGCCTTCTTTGCAAGAGCCTCACTGAGCTTCTCCTGGCAGCTGGGCTGCTTCTGAGAGTTTGAAAGGTGTGCAACTCTCGTTGTTTCATCATTTAAACATGGTTGAGAAATAACTTCTGCTAGACTTACAAAAAAACAACCAACCAAAAAAACATAAACAAAACAACCAAAACAAAAACCAAGCACCAAAGCCAATAAACCAATGTAACCAACTTGGGACCCAGCCACGGCAGAGCTGCCATTTGGGATAAGTCAGATACGTGTCTTTGGGCACTGCCAGCTGTGCTCCAGCTGTGCTGGAGACCACACTGGCGGGTTTGCTGGCTCAGGTCTTGATATTGCCTTGTACCTGCCCGGTTCAAGGCTTCCACAGGAGACCTACAGAGACCCACCACAAGCTAGGCTGGGATAAAGGCTGGCTTAGAGGTAACATCAGCTTGCTTGTGAGAGGGACAAAACACCTACAAGCAGCAACAGCCCTACCACTGCACGGGAGCCTACATGCATTCAGTGGGCTGTGCTGCGACACAGAAATGGTGGTCTCAGATGTTCTGGGCCCATGAGAGCTGTGGCCGGTCAGTTTGGGTCACAGGTAACATGACCAGCATTCTGTCAGACCATCATCCTTCTTATTTCAATGTAAACACTTCCCACCTGTCCCAAATATGCATGCCATTCTCCAAGACTCTCCAGCACTGCTTGCATTTGCAGAACTTTATTCCCTGCTCCCGCTCCCTGTGCCGCATCTGTTCCCATCACAGCTGTGGCCACCCTGTTCTGGCTGCTGACACCCTGGCCCCCCCTTTCCCTCCAAACCACCTCCCCTTCCAAGATCAAAATACTCAGTTTTTATTTATTTACCCTGCAGCTGTCAGTGTTGTGTCTGGGTCACTGCACTGCAACGTGGATGGACACAGGACACACGATATGTGGAAAATCCTTAAAACTGCAATCCTGCTAGTAACCAACATACATACCATCAACAAATATATCCCTTGGCCCCTTGCACATTTGAAAACAACAGGTCCAGGTGATGGAATAAATGACATTGGAGGCTGGTACGAGATCCTGTTCCAAAGCAGAGCCGCATTTGCCCATGGTCCGGGAGAAGAGGCAGGGCTGGAGATAGCGGCTGCCCCAGGGCTGCCCACCCTGATGGTTTTTGGAACTGCACAGAAATACACAAGGCAAAGATGTGGCTCTGAGAGATCAGAGCTTTGTTGTCTCTGCCCCACATGCTGCTTTTTGAGATGAAGGGAAACGCTGTCTCAAATGTCTCAAGGCGGAAGATGCTGTTGAGGAACAAGAAGCAACTGGGATGGTGCATGGTGGCAAGGAAAGGAAGAGCCTGGAATGAGGTTGCTTTTGTGTTTGCTGTTCAAGCTCATTATCCAGACACTGGCTTTGGAGGTGAAGCCTCAGCCCTGTTCAGCCACAGCACCTTATGGACAGGCTGATACGTTGGCTCGCCAGTGGCCTCTCATTCCTACATCAGTGCTTAGGAAATTAAGTTAACATTCCAGCAAACTCCAGCTAGTGGGGTACCCAACACCCTGCAGCTCTGCATGCAGAGTATTTAGTTGAATGTTTTGGGAGGCTGTTGTGTTCTCACAGCCACTGGGAAACAGGGATGGATCAACTGGCTCAGGGCTATTGTGTATCAGCAGCAATCAATTTTTTCGGTATGTTAGATCCTGTTTTATAGCCAACCACTTGTTAACCTCTACCCCACCAAAATGAAAATGCCTTCTAAAAAATAGCAGTAGTCTGCCCACTGCTTAAAGAGGCTCACCCAAGTTTCAGCTACACCATACCCAGGGCTGTGGTCTCCTAAGCACAAGGAGGTGGGTGCAGCTGAAGGCGGCGTTCCCTGCAAACCCAGGTGTTCACTCCTGCTGGCAGCTGTGATTCAGGCTGAGGTAGGACACACACCACAGCACTTGAGTGTGTGGCTACAAACCAGGTCTTCTTCAGCTGCCAGCCAGTGCCCCAGGCAGTGCTCAGGGCCACAGGCACTGCTCTTTCCTCTGGACCTCCTCAGCATGCAGGAAGAAAGTGGCATCATTCTCCCCATGTAGCTCCAGGATGATGTTAAAAAAGGGTGGCATGGAGAAAGGGATTTTTTCCTCTCTTTCTCCTTCCCTAAAAATAGCCAATTTTTGGGCCTGTTTAAAATCAAAACAAGTAAACTGATACCCAGCTGAGGAAGAAGCTGGTAGCAGCACTGTGGGCAGGTCACAGGTGCCCTTGGTCAATTTCCAATCTGCTCAGCATCACCTGCCTTTTCACTGGTACCTTCCCAAGTGTTGGAAGGCAATGAGCAGGTACCTCAACATGAACCTTGCCGGAACATCTCTGACTGCCAGGACACGCTTTTGGCATCCACGATTTTGGGAAAGGGGATGGAGATGAGCAGGTAAGCTATGGCAAGTGGCTCAAGGTAGGTGTAACAGAAGCAGCAGGATGTCTGGAATCTGGCATTTGATATGGGAATAGGATTAGGAGCCTGAATTAAGGAGCATGTTCAGTGGGGACATGCCAGCTCCAGGCACCAAACTCTCACTGTGATAGTCAACTGAGTTGTCACACTGCTCTCTCTTCAACCAGGGAGGTTGTGCAGGACCCTGAGGCCTGCAGAAGGCACTGGGAGAACAGAACTTGTGTCACACCTTTGCTGCCATGCACTCCTCAATCTCTGCAGCTAATGCAGCTCATTGAGAACCACAGCCCAAGCCATGTCCTCCCTCCTTCTCCCCCTTTGCCCTCCCAACCTTCACGATGTGCCTCCTTCTTGCATAGTGGGGCAGTGAGAAGAAGAGAGACCTGCAGATGATGAGAGGTGGGAGAGAGAAGATGACTCTTTTTCTGGGAACTTGACTCCTTTTCCACCTGGTGTTGGTTCCTTTCTCAAAAGCATCCTTTGAGAAGACATAGCCCCTTCCAAAAGGTGCAGAAGGCTGAGATCTACACTCATATTTATCTATTATTGTTCTATACTGTATGTAAGTGATGAAAACAGCTACTGACAGCCTAGCAGGTTAGGCAGAAATAGATTGCCTGGAACTACAGGTTCATGTCCCAGCAGTAAAATTTCCAGTCCTTGAGATGCAGCTAAACTTGTAGCCAGGAGCTTGCTGAGAGTTCAGAGATTGACATTAATGACATGCTATGCAAAAGCATCTCTTCCGGGATAGAATCTTATTCCTCCCAATGCAGCACACGCAGTTCTTGCTGCCTTCCACCCCAGAAGTGGCTGCATGTCTGATTCTGGCCATGTATACAGCAGTTCATGAAGCATGCCAAGACTCTCCAGCACTCAAGGCATTACAGAAATGTAAGACAGGATCTGAGCTATGACAAGCAGAGTGCACGGCATCGTATTCCACTGTGCAGCAGGGGAAATAGGGATGCAAAATATGTTCTTGAGCTGAATAAGCCATTTTGACAAAATAAGCACTGAGGTGTAATTTTGTCTCCAAATTTAAACGAAAATTGGATCATAACGTTTCTCACATTGGTCTGTCACAGCTAACTCATGAAATTACCCCACCTCCATTGCCACCAGTTGTTTTCTAGTGTAGGAGTTTAATTTATCATTCCAATCACTGTAAAACACCCAAAAAATAGGGCAAAGCAAACAGGAAATCTTGTAGCTGGACGGTAGCAGGGTGAGTAATTTCAATACTCAGTGCACTGTACAACCTCCAACCCCAGCGATTACTTTTCATTTCTCTTTTGACCTCATGGGACTTTTTGTTAATTGGACTTGCTCTGTAAGAAAGCATTTCAGATGTGAACATTTTTTAGGTCTTCTTGCTGCTTCATGATTTGTGGTTAGCATGTGCTGGAGAAACCCAGCAAAAATCTCTCTGGTTAGCCCAGTGTAATCTAATCTAGTCCAGCTGCAGCCCCTGAGCAACGAGTTGCAACATCTAAGGATTTTTCAGACCAAGTAGCACCTCATCACAGCCAGTCACCACTTCCACCTGGAGCAATGGGAAGATGGGAGCCCCAGCAAGAGGACGATGTGTTTGGGCTTAGAGTGCATCCATGGGGGACAGACCCCCCAGTGCAAAGCAGGGGCAGCCACTATCTCTGCTCTTAAGCAGGAGTTGTAGTACTGTTAGCCAGAGAGCCTGAACCCTCCATCCCTTACTGGTTACACTGGTGAGTCTGTGGAGCCTCACACCTGCAGGGACTGTTCAGCAGTATCTGCAATCTCTGTTTCTCTCTGCTGTGGGAAGGGCTGGTTGGTGCAGTGCTGGCCATGTGGAAGCACTTGTGGAGGGTGATGGCTTTCCTGTGCTCTGTAGGGTGTATGTGGCTCCTGAAAACCAAGCAGTCAGCAGCACCAGTATGCACCAGCATCTCAGCTTGCACAGACTGGGGCTCCCATCAGACTCAGCAGCAGAGGTGGCACCGGGTGTGCAGAGAGGACAGCTGGCTTCGTGTGTAGCAGTAACCCAAGAGTTCACACCACTTCTCAGGAAGGATTTGCTGAGCTCTGTTATGTGTCTGTAGCTCTAGACAGCTCAAAGCTGCTTTGGCCACTCGTGTATCAGCTGTGCTCAGTGCCTAGAGTTGCTTGGGGATGTTTGATTGTCAAAACATTTTGATGTCAAGGGCCTCTCCACACCCTCCAGTGTGATGTGATCCCTGGCTAATAGACTGAGCAGGACTGTTTGGGAGCCCATCCCAGTTCTATTTAGACCTGCACAGAGAAAGGGTAAGAGACTATGGTGTCAAAACGATACCTGATGGGACACTACCTGCTGAGATGGGTGAGTTGCTGGGTGTGCAAATTCTGAAGTAAAGGACAAGTATCTGAGCTCATTCATCTGTTGTGGCAAATGACTGAACTGAAGACAGCAGAGCCCAGACCTTCCTGTCTCACCAGGGCCTGGTGCTCTCGAAGACGACGAGAGAGGCTGTTTCTTGTTTTGGGGAACTTATTCCCCTCCACTTTAGTTCTTTAAGATCTTTGGTCTGGGCTTGCCCAGAAGCTTGGCGACAGGTTTTAGTCCCTGGTGCTTGACCATGGCTCAGTGAGCCAAGTTCAGCTGTTGCCATGCTGGGGTTAGGAGCTGTTCAGCTCCTCATGTGCACCCCAGAGGAGAAGCTTGTGGTGGAGCAAAATCTGCTTCCGCACCCAATTCCTGGGATAGGATCGGCCACACCATGCTCAGGGTGCAGCCCACCCGAGTAACAAGAAGCAAAAGCTGGCATGTCTCGGGCCCTGTGCTCTGTCCTCTCCAGTATCTGGCAGCGTAAAGGGGCACACACAGCAGCTGCTGACATTCCATTGTGCCCAGCTCCACAACGAACCTGGCAATCTCCCTGCTGGTCCCCACGCCGTGCTCATTGGGTTATCACAGCCATCAGCAGCCCCAACGACTGGCAGCAGCAGCAGGGTGACTCACCTGGCCTGGCCCCCCTTGCTCTAAATCTTGCTATCAAGATGATAATCTGCAAGTAATTTTTGCTCCAGCTGAGAGCTGTAGGCCTGCTCTCACACATCCTGCTCTCCCTGTAGGCAGAAAGCTTCCCCCCAAATTACCCCACCCTCACTCGGTGTACCCACAGCCTCTGGCCACTCTCCAGCACATTGTCTGGTTTGGAAACCAAAAACTTCTGCCCTAGTACCTAATTTCAGGAATTAGGCTCTGGAGGCCAGTGAGCTGCTGTGGAGAGATTCAAACAAGTGCATTTTTTTGGAGGTTGCAGTGCTGAGGCCATTCAGCATTCAGTCAGGGAGGCGATGCCCACGCTGCCCTGCTGAGCACAGTTAATGCTGAGCAGCTTTTCCCTAAAAGTTTCCTCCTGGCCCTGTAATGCCCAGACAAGGACATGTCACATCATGGCACGGCAGTGGGAGAAGCCATTAGACCTTCAGCAGCTCCAGAGCACAGACCACAAGCTGTGAAGTGCAGATGTGCATTGCTGCACTAGCAACAAGCACAGGTCATGACTGTGTGTCCTGCTGTGTTCTCTATTCCTCCTGTCATGTGTTCACCTCCCTTTTCTTTCTCCCCCGTCTCTCCTTTGTGATGTTATATGTGATATAGGGGCTTCGTTCAAAGAGGGTGCTGTACTGCAGGGCTGGGCTGAGAATTGCCAGCTTATTTCATGCAGGACTGCAGGACTCTCACTCCACCCTGCCTGGGCACAGTAGAGGTGCTGAGAGAAACTTTCTGAAATCTATAACTGATTCCCCTGATCTGCCTTTGAGGTTTGGAGTCTTTGTGAAAAAAGAGCCAGGCATACACATGTAGACCCTACTGCACAATCATTAGCATTTAAGAAAAAAAGAATAAGAAATTAAACGGTTTTTTTCTTCTCCTGATTCCTGGGAGGAGCTCCATGCTGAACACCTGACTGATTTACCAGTTTGGAGGGGTGACCCTCTATGTCCTTGGAAAGGGAGTGTGAGTCATTTTCTCCATTGGAAAATGAAGAGTGCTGAAGCTGTGCCACCAGCCCTAAGCCCTGCAGTGACACTTCCACGGATGGTGTGAGGCCCATGGGAAAGCTTTCTGCTGGAGATAGGCAGAGACTTCTCTGTGCCCAGAGGAGAAGCATCCCTTCTCCAAGGGGATATCAAAGCTACCAGCAAAGCTGAAAGGTCTGACTGACATTATGAGCATCTTGGAGCTGGTTTAGAAGCTTCTGGGGTTTATCTGAGCTGGGACTGTGAGGCTCCTTAATGATGTGCTTCTGTTTCACAGATACCAGTAACACAGGAAAGCAAATATCCCCTTTATATGTGAATCCACAGACCAGGAGCAAAGATAAGGATAATGTGAATGATGTCTTCTTGCATATCCCCTTCCTGTGAACCCCTATGATCTAATTTACATTATTATTTATTTCAGGGTGACCAGTGTCCCACCTTGCCATGGAGGTCAGTGGAAGTTTATTTGTCAACTTCACGCACAGGATTTCAACCCGTGCTTGTGACTAATCATGAAATGAAATTCACGGCTTGGAATCATTTATCCAGCATATCCAATCAAACACAAACATCCTTTGTGCTTGAAAATGAATGAGGGCTGGAGGCAGCTAGCCTGGTGCAGAGGTTTGTGATAGATTAATGAGCTGAGAACAAGCTGCCACCTCCCACCCCCATCATCAGTGCCTTTCCAGTCTGAGGAAGGGACGCTGAGCTAGAGGTGAAGGATATACTCTCCGATAAGTGTTGCAGTGGGAGGTGAGAAATAAGAGCTCCCAGTGGAGGAGGAGGAGGAGGAAAAAAGGCAAGCACTGTCCTCTGTTAAGCGGAGTACAGTTTAGAGCAGCTGCCTGATGGGCTTCTGGCATGAGGGTCAGGGCAGGAGCAGCCTTGTGCTTGCAGCACCTGTTATTGAATGCTACCCGCAGGTACCAGGGCAGCACAGACCATGATTTTCTGACTTTTTCCAGTCACGTGGGAAGGTAAGGGGCCTGTGAGATGAATGGAGATGATGAAACAGCTGACGAGGTCTGCCCTCAGTGAGACGCAGTAACACCAATTAAGAAGTCTCATATCCCAGAGACTTTTGGGGCTTAAAGCTGGAAATAAAGTCTGAGTTTGAGTGTCATGATTCAGTGATTTTTAATTGGGAAATGCATATTACTTACCCTTTCCTTCCTTTCCCCCTTAGCATGCCAGCTTTGGAATTGTCACAGAGGGTCCAGGCTGTGACAGTAACATGCTTCTCCTGGTGCAGAGTGGCTGCACCATCAGCTGACCTGAGCTGTCGGGTCAGGGAGGGAGGGTGATGAGCCTGTGGTTCAGCTGGGGAATGGTTGTGCATTAAGCCAGGGCCAGTCAGTCACTTGCACTTCTCTGCCCTCATCTCAGTGTTCATTAACATCAAAGTGAAATTCTAGTTCCCAGATTAGCAAAGAAAAGTTTGAAAGGGTGAAGTGTGTGTGCTGCCTGAAATTGAAGAATCCAGAAAGCAAAGCCAACCTTTAACTCATCACTTTGAGTATACATTATTTGTGATTGTGGGGGGTTTTTTTATAACTGGGGCAAACCACTCTTCAGAGAGACTTTGTGATATGAGGCTTTTATAAGTGATGACCTGACACTGTAGGTTTTACAACCAAAGAAGATGAAAGAGACATTTCAGGGCTGAAACCCTGGGATGAGGTGGGTGCTCAGTGGGGAAAGGATTTTTGAATTTGGTGCCATTCATGTGCCATGTGCTTAAATTCAAGAACACTGCACTGGTGGGAAGCTGGCAGGAGAAGCTGCTACTAAATGCAGAGCCAGGGGAGCCCGCTAGGTCTGTGCCCTGCCAGCACTGCATTTTGGGCTGTCTTCTAAAACCTCCTTTATCAGCATGTGCTGGGGGTCCACAACTGCATAAGGCAGGGGAAAAGCGGTGCTGATCCCACTGACTGGCTGGGGTCAGAATCTCCTGCATGCAGGCTCAGATGGAAAAAGGTGGTGTGAAGTTTTTCTTCCAAAGGCAGCAGGCAAATTAAGCTGATTCCATGATTTAAAGCAGCTTCTGGGGTGCTCTAATTATGCATCTTTCTCATGCTGCATCTGAAACTCCAAACCCACACAGTTTGAGTGATAAGAGTAGCTCCTGCCTCTCGCTGCCTGCCAGACGTTGTGTCCTTTCACACCAGCCCTGGAGTGCTGCTCATGAGGGGTGGCTTTGCCCTGACTCTTGTAAGGTCTCTTCATATCCAAAGGAGAAGGAGGCTCCCAAGGGACAGAACTTGGGGCTATTCTGTGCAGGGCCAGGAACTGGACTTTCATGATCCTCCCGAGTCCTTTCCACATTAGGATATTCAATGATTCTGTGAAGCTGCAGTGCCAGCCACTGAATGGCCTCTGGTAGCTGTGGGAACCAGGCACCTCTCCCACCCCCTTGAACCATTTTCTGGAAGCACATCCCTGTGAGATGAAAAGAGCCTCATCACTGGAGCCCAACTCTTGCACAGAGGCATGGAAGCAATGCTGGCTCTCTTAAAGCACATCCTACCTGCTCTTTTCAAGGAAATGTGAGAGATTTATTTTTAAGCCACATCTAATTAAAAAAAAAAAAAAGACAAAAAGGAAGTGGTTAGGGGCATATTTTACTGTGCACTAATGAACTGCAAAGGATATAGTCTAAATTTTTCACATGTTTCGAAAGCAGCCCTGCAAAAAGCAAATACACTTCACAGAAATGTCTTTGACTTCTAGGTTGTTTCCTACTTGTTGGTGCTAAACTAGAATCTCCGTGAGCTGAGGATCTTTTCTTCTCACCATCCTCCCACCCCCCACTGCCTTCTAACCGCTGACAGTGGGTAAAAATATTCATGTTTCAGTCCAGTACCTTTATATGCATCTCACACTGGAGGGTTTTTTCCATCCCCCTGGGGTTGGGCAGGCCACAATTATCACTCTAATAGAGTTAATTAAGAGCCTTGAGGCCCTGACGTTTTGTTTTCTTTGGGACCAGACCTATGGCTTGGGCCTCTGAGCTACCTGCTCTGCCCCATCCCTTTCCCTGGAAAAACAGCCAGGCAAAATCTGGCAATCAGCTCTTCAGGAACTGTGTGCACCCTCTGGCCTGAGCTGGTGCTACAGGATCAGATGTAGATGTCTCCTCTCTGTTGGCTACGGTAAGCTCCCTGGAAAGGGACATTGTGTGCTGATCCTTAACTGTGAATTGGACAATAGCTCAAAGAAATAAATTTACCCTAGGAAGTGAATCAGCAAGACAAGACATGTCCCCAGAAAATCCATCTCCGGGATGGGTTTGATGCTGGCAGAGCAGCAGTCTGCTCAGAGAGCAGGTGAAGGCCATCAGGTCGGGGCTGTACTCACTTAGCCTTAACACCTGGGAGAGCCATCCCCTAAAGGGAGCTTTTCCCCTTGCCACAGCCTTGCTCAGCTCAATGGGAATCGCTGGGATCAGGTAAGGATTTTTTTTTAATAAATCCAGGAGCATAGGGTCACTCCCAAATGTGGAATAAAATAATAAAGCACTTTCATGTGGGAATCTTGCTGTCCTCTGGAGAGTTATAGAGATCAAAGACTTAAAACAGTGGCTAATTGCAGGTGAGGTTACTCCTGTGAAACAATTAGCCCGTGTGTGCGCGTGTGAAAACAGAGAGGGTGCGTTGCTAGAAAACTGAACTGTGTGCTGTGAAACGGCCTCAGTTTTAGGGAATGTTAACTATTCCCTTGCTGAGTTATGATTCTTCCAAGTGACCATTTTGAGTCCACAAGACTCCACTGGTCTTGTCCCCTTTCTCAGTTTGTGACTGGAATACAAGTCCTAAGAGCACACACAGGACTTAAACAAGGGGGAGAAATGAGGACAAACCAGCGTGGGGTTCTGGAGAGGAGACTCTGTCCTTTAGCTTCTGAGAGCTGTTAATATAGGAAAGAGGAAAATGGAGATTTGAAAGATAAAATTTGGGGGCCCTGAAGCCTTTGTCTCAAATCTTCACAGGGCTGTTCAGCAACTTAAAGGATGGAAGTAAACTGTGACTATAATTTAAACAGTCAAACATACAAAACCAGGGTGAGAACAGACAGTTTTACATCAAACTGAAGGCCCCCAAGGAGGGCTCTGAGCTGGACAGTCAACTCTAGTTTGTTTATTGCTTCTGTGGAAACTATGATGAATGGTAGGAAAAAAAATGTCCTTAAGAGTAGTGAGGAGGGGCTTCAAAGGGAGGGAGCCGAGCTGGTAACTGAACAGGAAAACAGCCTTGGGAATTCGTGTCTGAGAAATGTGAGTCTGGAAAGGATGAGCAGAGCTCAAGAGGCACAGCCCTTGGATCCAGGGTAGACAATGTTCAGGAGACAAATCCTGGGGCTGGCTCTGTGGTGAACCCTGTCTGGTCAGAGGAACAAACCAAACATGACCAGCGAGGGGTAGAAACCAGGACCTGATGTTTTCACAAGGGTAATGGCCTGATCTGGGGTCTTGTGTTTCTACCTCAAGTACAGGAGAGGCTGAAAAAGCCAGGGAGAAGGGACAGGAACTTGAAGGACAGGGAGTAGTTCTGTGTCAAAGCAAAGTGAAAGGCTCTCCTTATGAGAGTTCCTAAGGTATTACAGAGAATTGTGAGGAAGTGATGAAATGGCAGATAATGAGGAAAGTGCATCTATTTTCCCTTTGCTTCTCTTTCACATGAGAGAGATGCTCAGTGAAGAGATTAACAGCAAGAAGGTTTTCAATAAGTTTGAAAGTAACCAAGGGGAAGTCTTCTATTAGCTTTTAGGCACTTGATTGTTTTTTTTCTCTTTGCTAGTATCTGTGAATTCTGCAGACTGATAAACTATGAAAAGGCTACTGACATGCACCTGAGCCTGGAGGGGGCCCTGTAGGCTTGTAAGAGGGGCACCAGTTCCATTGTGTAGTCATTTGAGGTCTTTGTTCAGAGACAGGAAGCAAAAACCTGTATCCTTGTTCCCTCCTGGGGTTTTGAGGTTCTGCTTCACATCCTTATGAAGTCTGAGGCAAGACACCTGTCCTCTGAGCCTTGGAACATGGCTGTGGCTGTCACTTAACCCCTCTTTTCACAACAGGCATCTCCTCTCCTCCCTGCACCAATGGCCTAATTGCATGCATGCATGTTGACACAGGGTGGAAAGAAGAAAGTCTTTAGTTAAGCAATTAGTTGCTGCCATTGCAGGCCCTGCCACAAGATAATTGAGCTCCATTAAGTAATGTTTGGTTCTGAAATGTAGCAATTATCTTGGTAATTGCAAGGACGTTCCTTGAATTCTAACCCATTTTTATTGAGGTGTTGAGTGCTTCTGCTGCCATCCAAGCTGCTGGAGCGCCTGGTGTGAGACAGCAGGGAGAAGGAAGGAAGCGTGTTCTCTGGGAGAGTCAAGAGTGATAATTTGGTGATGCTTTTCGCATTGCAAGCACCTGATATTGAGCTAGTGTCACTCTGCTCTGGTCAAGACCTCTCAGCCTGAGCAGGGAGATCTTGCCCTTCCTAAGCCCAAAGCAGAGCTGTCGTCTGGCCTTGCCAGGTCTCTGTCTCCTTTCAAATGTGCAAGTCATTCTTGCACAGCTCCAAGCTCGCTTCTGGTCTTGAAGGTTTGTGGTTCAAGGCCTGTCCTCTGCCAGGAGTGGAGATCCGAGCTCCAAGGGGATGGCATTGGCCACTAGAGGGTAGCACAATTAAAAGCATAAGGAAGTCTCATTTCTCCGAGCGGATCCGGCTGCGCCGGGGATGCCCAGCAGGGATGGATGGTCAGACCTCTGCAAGCCCCGTGGGCTCACAATGCCTCCAGGCTACCTGCTGCCTGCTGGATGGGGCAGTGCAGGAGCAGAAGCAAACTCATGGTGATGAGAGGACTTGCCATGATGAATCAGGAACACATGGCAGCAGAAGCAAATGAGGGCTCCCAGTGCGGCTGCTGCTCTTCCTGGCCACCATCCTTGTTGCTCCCTTCTCACCAGAGTTCAGGATCCCAAAGGAGCCTTTTGGCTTGGCTCTACTGTTGGTTTAATGTAATTTCTTGGTCTGTGGCTCTGACCCCAAGCTCAGAGCTGGGATACCACCGTGCCAGATGAACAATACCCAAGGTCTTCTGATATTTCCTGAGTTAACACTATAAGCTATAAAAGGCTTCTTGGGTTAAAAGTATAGAGTACGTACTGTCTTTCTCTTGGCCTTTGCTGGCATGAGCAAAGTGCCATGCACACTAGCAGATGAGAATGCAAATGGTTTTTAGAATCACGCTATTGTGTAAACGGAGAGAAATTAGTGGTGGGTCACAGAAGAAGAAAGGCTTTAATTTTAAAGCATGCCTCTGGAGCCAAAGGTCAGAGTGGAGCCATCCTCCCTCGAACAAAATCCCCAACACAACACTGTATTAACATGATACTTAAAAATGCAGCTGCGCTCTCGGGTTAAAGTCCTGGCTCTGCAGAGAGCACACTCCGGCAGGATCAGTTTCAAGGATGGAGAAATGTGGTGTCTGACGCACACTAAAATGTCTGTGTCCTGATCCGCTGTGCAGCAATGCATCAAGCACGTCTTGAAACGTGGGCTCTGCCAGCTGCCAGCACGCGCCAGGCACAGGGGGTTAGTTATGATGGTAATGTAGCTAACTGGGGGGATGGAGAAGTCTGTGAAGGAGAAGGCAAATGCTTTCCTTATAGTCGTGTGGCTCATTAGAGCAATTGCATAGCACTGGCAGTGTGAAAGAGCTTTTTCTCTTCTAGGGTATTCGTAGCATGCCAAGAAGCCTTGTTGCTTCATGGGGGTCACGATGATGTTTGCTTGCTGTGTTTGGAGCAGCATTGGGCCACGAGCAGGTGCACTGCAATAGCACAGTGCAGTGTTATGACACTGCTGTGAAAGAATCCAAGTGACCCAAGGTAGAAGTTTCTCATTGCGTAGAAAAGGGCCAGCTTGAAACTGATCCTTGCGAGCTGCAGGACATCACCACTGTGGTAGCAAGACATAAGAGCACAGAGTACTTGTTCAATTGTGAATATATCCTTGTAACTCATGGGGCAAAACTGTGGTCATTGCGCTGTGTCTGCTCATTTTAAACCAATATATTTATCCACTAGATTGAGACCCATCAGGTTAATGCATCTTCAGAGGTCATTGCTGGTCAGCTGACACCAAGAAAAGCTTAATCTGTTTTTCCCAGAGTACCCTCAATGTGAAGTGACTCCTTGCCCACTCACACACACGCACACAAGCTCCGCAAATCTTTGCAGTATGTCCCCTTTTGGATGGGTTTTATACCATTCTGGTCTCAGATACGTAATCCCCTTGGAGCAGTGGGGGAAGGACATGTTCAACCCCCACCTTGTTGTTTCACAGGCTGCAGGGTGACCTGGGGCTCTTGAGTTGTGTGTGTGTGTGTTTTAGTCATGTCTACAGTGAGGGTCTTTGCCTTCTGGAAGAGAGGTGTCCTTCCTAGAGACATGGGGAAGGAGGCCCTGGACCTTGAATGTGCAAACTCCTCAGAAACTGAGCAGCACATTTCTCCTGTGCCTTCCCTGGTAGCCTCCAGCTCCCCTGTGCTTCTTCCTGCATGGCTCTGGGCTGGTTCTGTGCGGGCAGTACTGCCCAGGGGTGGCCGCCAAAGACTGGGAGGCTCTGGAGCGCCTTGCAGAAGGAAATGAACACTCACCAGCTGGAAGCACGGGTGTGAACCTTTCCCCTGGGAGACAGGAAGGACGAGCAAGTACAGTAATGTGTTGAGTTGTGTGTGTTGGCTTTTTCCTTGTTACCTGGGGGATCAGACAAGTCTGTCCTTAGCCCTCGAGTGGCCTGGTCTGGGCTCTGTATTCAGCGGGGCACACACTTCTTCCCTGGCCTGACCCTGACCCTGGAGTGCAACGGGAGGAAGATGACTGGGAGGGGGAGAGCACTGGGGCTATTTTTGCCCCCATATCACTATCTAGTTAGACTCCAAGATGCTGTCCTTCACTGCTGTCTGCTGCCTCACTCGCTCTGTGGCTCTCAAGTGTTTATCATTGACAGGCTGTGAGCAGATGGACTGGCAAGAAGAGATAAATTTGACCCAAGAAGATGTCACTTGAGGAACAGCTGAGGCTAGTGTTTCACCAGATGTCCCAGCTTTAACCCATTAACAACTTCAAGGAACTCAGCATTGTCAGTAGCTTAAACACGCTCCATTACCACGCAGGCAGGGCACAAAGACTATTGTTACAATTTGCACAATAAGCAGATATTCCAGGTTTTTCCAAGGGAGCTGCCCATGAACTCGAGCCCAATAGGGGCATGCAGTCATGATGTGTACCATGGTTAATGGTCTCCTCTGCAGGCTTGGCTCAAACAGCTAGAGTTAGACAAAACGTTACTTATTTAGTGCTAAATGAGTCTATTGGTGCATGAACCAGCAGATACCTTGTTATGGCAATACTGACATGCTCCCAAAGGCATCTGCGTGATTGGGATAGCTGGTTTTCCCCTCCATGGCCCTGCATTGGGTGTCCCAAGAGGCACTGCTGCTTCTGCTGCCAGATTAAATGTGCAAGCATGTGCCTGGTGGCAGTGCACCTCAGGCTGTGTCAGTGTGGGCTGTTTATCACCAGATTGTGCCTAGAAAATACTGCAGAGCAGTCAATGAGCCCATGTGGGTGGGTGGATATGCACAAAGTCACTGAGATGGAACATACAGAGCACTTTCCAGCACCCTCGAGGGAGAGCACGCACGGCACAGAGCAGTGACATCTCTGCACCTCACCCTCTGTTTCTGTAGCTCTGCATCTGTGGTCCTCCAGGAAGGGCTCTCATTTGCCACTCAGATAAATTTAACAAACCACATTTAAACTGGTAAAAGGAAGTTGTGGCTGTAAGGTCATTCCTGAACGTAGAGATGCGATATTTCTGGATATTTGAGCCACTGAGATGACCTGGTTGTAGCCTGATCATGAGAGTATCTCCCACAAGGGCAGTATCTCCCAGCTTCCTCTGATGGCTTTATCCTGGTTTGTTGGAGGTGACTTTAACACTGGTTTTGTTGGTGTGGCAGCTCCTGCACTGGGACAGTGTTCAAGGTGGCAGGAACACAGGCAGGTGTCTGTCACTTCCCCATGTACCCCTTCTTGCTGTCAGTCTTGTCAAGAGCTGAGCATCTTGGGATTATTTCCTATGCAAAGTCTGAAAAATACCAGGTTTACAGTGTCTTGTGCTAAACCCCAACTTGTCACCTTTTGCTCTGATGAATCCATTGCCATGTATGCTCCCAAGTGATACAGCCAGAAAGCCCAGGGGAAACTGAGCACCTTTTCATTAGCTGGTGTGTGTTAATGGATGTTTTTGACTCCAGGCAAAATAGAGTCTAATCAAATTGCCCTTTTCAGTTTAATTGCCTTGTCCAAGGCTTGATCAGGGAGGTGGAAGAGCAACTCCTCTCACTTTATCTGGGAGAGTGTGAGGGAGTGTTTGGCACTGTATGAGCCTATTTCAAATGCAGCACTTCTCTTGCTGGGTCTCTACCGTGTGATTCTGGGAATGTCACAAGTTCAAATTTGCCTCTGTCTTTCCTCTAAAGCCTCAGAATGAACATCCCTCTTGGCAGCAGTCTGTGCAGTTTTCTACCAAATTTTGCAAGATATTTAGGGCCAGATTTTCAGCCAGTATAAAACAATGTCCTCAGATCCCCATAAATCTGTCCTTTTCCTGCCGAGGTGATCCCATATACTTCTTGACCTAATTCTGCTCAGTTGGGAGAATGTTAACCCTGAAGTCAGGGACTGATGTGCACCAGCAGAATCTTTTCCTTGCAATCAGTTTAATCTGGGATTCTTCAGGGGAACCACTCCTGGGCTCAATCACAAAGCTGAGAGCTCCATACTGCAAGGATTGCTCTGCAGACAATTTTTATGCCTAAGCAGGGCTTTAAGGGCTTGGCTGTGAATGCCAGCATTTACTCAAGCTGCCCAGCTGCTTTCAGATGTGTGTGCTGTTTACATGCAGACTCCAGCTGGTTGCTACAGTAGGATTTAGCCAGGCAGGGTCTCTTGGGAAAAAGCTTCCCTCTGCTACAGAGATGAGGCAGTGTCCGGGTTGCTAGCAGGACAAGCTGGCTGCTTTTATCACCCTGGGACTTGCCCTCTGGACAAGAAAAGTCACAAAATCTGTCTCAGAAAGGCAAAGGAGTTAGTGGTGTTAATCCACACAAAAGATGCTGGCACTCCCAGTGCTGGGGCATTCAATGTCTCTGCTGCACTTGTAGTGACAGCTCTGCTGTGACTTGGGAGGGCAAATAAATACTGAAGTACAGTAAGCAAGAAATCCCTCTTTCTGTCCTAGCAGTTATGATTTTGGCCACAAAACGGCCCCTTTTCCTAGGAGATCACCTCTTTCCAACTCTCCCTGTCCCTTTTGGTGTCACAGGGAATGTTGAAATGGGAAGATACCATAACAAGGACTGAATTTCTTGAAAACAGTGCTCAGATAGGAAAAACTGGAAGCTGCTCTATGCACTGGGCTGGGAATCCACTGTGGGCTGACCTTTCCAGACCATCCATAGTGAGGGGATGTTTTAAATATCAACTTTTCACTGGCATTTAATTCAATGTTTCATTCAGAAGGGATTTTCTATTCCTCCCCCTTTTTCCCTCCTCCCCAGAGTGCTGGGAAGTTCATCCCAGAAAAAAAGACTGGAGGATGTGTGTCTCTTGGGGGTTTTTTGAGAACTGATAAGAATTGTGGAAAGTCCCATAGGAGTGCATTTTCCTTCATTACTCAATCAGACTCGGTGTTAATACTTCTTAGGAACCTGCTGCTCTCTATTTCACACAGTTTGATTGTTGTGACATGTACAGTAGCTGAAATTTCAAATCCATTGAACTCGAGCCAACATCTTCTCGATGGCCACTGATTGGGAATTCTGTGATTTTTTTAGATACCTGTGGCAAATGGTTCACCCCTGCCTTTCCAGAGGAGCTGAGCACTCATGAGTGCTCTGAAATAGAGCATGACGTGCTCCCAGGTTGGCAGTTTTAATGAGATCTGTGGAGCAGGTCCTGCAATCTCATTATTCTACTGCCTAGTAATTGTTAATGGGAATTTTCTTTGCAGAGAAAGTGAATATCTTGTCAGGATAAAAATTGCTGGGGCTTATCAACCACTTTCTGACTAGGTTCCTCAATGTCTTCTGATTAGAAAAAGAAGAATGTATTGGAAATGCTACTTGTAGGAAAACTACACTTGAGAAGTAGAATTTAGGGAGTTTGCTGACATCATATTTCTGATGCAAGATGCAAATTTTTTGTTTTAAAAGATTGCATGAGAAAATGTGGATTTGCTTTGTTGGGGATTTTTTATTATTTGTTTTTTAATCAAGAGCAAAGCAAGACAATAAGATGCCTTACATCATTTTACTGGGAAAAAGTGTTACCCTTTCAATATTTTAAATGTATAGCCCATGCTATGCAGTAGAGCAATGTCTCCTTCTTGACGGTTAGTGGGAATGTTTCCTTCTGGGTGGAAGTGAGAAGCCACTGATGTTACAGTCAAGGGCAGAACAGTATGAACTGCCTGGTGACCTCTGTGCTGCCAAGGTGCCTCTCTTGCGGTTCAGTCCATGCTCTCCCTCATCCTACATGGCATGGATGCAATGCCATGTGTGGGCTGTGGCTCCTGGTGACCAGGGAGCAGCGGGGAGAGGAATCAGTGCCTTGTGCTGTCCCTTACCATGCACCATCCTGCAGTGCCAATGGCACAGTCGTGTTTTGCCTGACCTGGCTCACCCCTGCACCTCCTCCCTCCTTGCAACAATGCCAGGTGAGGAGAGAATCATTCTTTAAAAGGCCCCCAAGTCCCAGAGTTGCTGAGATCAGTGTTCCTCTGAGCTCAAGCCAACATGGAGCTGAGCAGACGTTTGCTGGTAAGCTCAGGTGGCTGCACAGCCCTCGTCTTGCTGGGCCCACACGGTGCTCAGCCTGGCCCCGGGGCTCGCCTGCACTGAGAGCAGCAGGTGATTGCCAGAGCAGCCCTTCCGGGAGATGCAGCCCAGGGAATGGCTGGGTTCACCTCCGGGACGGATCTCAGGGGTTCACTGCGGGCCAGGCGTGAGGAAGTCACCACTGCTGCCTGGCTTAGATCTTCCAAAACTGCTGAAGGCAGAAAGGAGAACAAGCAGCAGACAGCAAAGGGAAGATTAATTGGCCAGCTGCCTGAAGGGCTGGTTGGGGTTGTATTTCTTGTTCTTACCTTTGCAAATTTCTGCAGGATTGTAAATCTTGAGTTGTTTCCCAAATGGGGAGACTTCAGGTGTGTTTTTTTAAATAAGCAAACCTGAGCATACTTAAGTTCTTTGACTCAACACCCAGGAATTCCCACTGGCTTTATTACATGCTGACAAGCGTGCTGGGGAAAGCAGAACAGATCAATGGCTGTGTTTGAAGCGGGCCATAAATCACTTGTGACACCAGGCAGCAGATTGAGTGACTCGCCTTGTTCCTCTGTCCCTCCCAGCACCCCAGCGCTGACCCCAGCTTGCCACCGAGCCCCAGGGAGAGCTGCCCATGATTAATGCTGCAAATGAGATTCTGGCCCAGTCGGCAGCAGCAAACTTGAGCCAAAGGTCTCTGCAGGGAAAAGTCAGAGGACAGCAGAACGAGTCAGACAAGGAGTAAATTTAAATGGGTTAAATCCTGCCCAGTTTCCAGCACCTTTGCTCCACGCTGTACACACTCTTTTCTCAGTACCCTCATGAAATCCTGGCTTTACATGAGTGTCTGTCCCTGCCCCAAACACGTTGTGAGAGCCTTTAGCGTCACGAGTTGGGCAATGATGATGTTAAATCTGCAAATGGGACAGGAGGCTTGCTGATGCCAGACGTGGGAATTCAGCCTCTGACGGGTTTTGACTTTTCGGAAGGAGCCGAGATGGGCAGATGGTTTTGAATTTAATAATTTCTTCACTAGAAATTGTAGCCTTGGGGTGATAGAAAATCAGACATAGCCCTGGTCTAGACAGGAGAGGGGTGTGAGAACCTCCAGAGTGCCAAGCACTCTCCTCCCCTGCCCCTGTGCCAGGGCTGGCGTGGGAAGGCAGGGACAATAAGAAAAACTGCTGTAAAAATCACACCATTCTCTTTTGAAGCTTTCAGACCGCTCTTTTGTTTTTAGTGATAGATTGAGATCACAATAAGGGAAATTATAATTTTAAAAATGAAAGCAATAGAAAGCACAGCCACTCATCCAGTCTGGTTGAAACCCTTCTTTTTGGTGGGAGGAGAGAATGGGAAAGATCTATATTTTTCATAAACCTTCCAATTCAGCACTGGCTTGTCACCTCACTTTGGAGCTGTCTTTGTGGAGGAAACAGTTAAGTGACTAAAAGAAACCCATCCCTGCATACACAGAGCTTGCTCTTTCCATAGGAGTAAAGGATACTGGGAGTGCCTTCTGCTGGCAGATAAGAGATGCCAGGGCTGTGGGTCTGCCCACAGGCAAGATCTTAATTAAAAATTATCTACATTATATCAAATATTTTCCTGAATTTTTTCAAAGTTGTTTCCATGTCTTGTGCTAAAAAGAAATTAAGGGAATATTTTGCAGGATACTGACATTCATACTTTTATCGTCTAAATCCTTTTTTTTTCTTCTAAAAAGGTCCAAGCCCTGTGCTGATACAGTATTTGGTAAATAAAAAGTCTTGGTAACATTGATAGAAAATTCTTCCTTTTTTATCTCAATAAGAACTGTAGGAGAAGCAGGAAATGCCGTTCATGATGGCATCTTCAAGCTTTTTCTCTTGAAAAAGCAGACCTGTAGTGGACACCCAAGGACCCTGCCCTGTCTGTGCAAATAACCCCAAAATTCAGGAAAATGCAGTAGAAATCAGCCACTCTGAGGATGGGACCCTTCCAGCCTCACAGGCAGGACAATGTGCAGTGTTAGCACATACCAGAGGACTTCTGCGAGTTGCGAAAAGGGAGTTTGATGTTTGTTGGCACTTTGGTTCCTGTGCTCTGGGAGCAGGCAGGCCTGGCCAGGTTGCTTTCCTTTGTGGTTTATTTTCTGGGCAAAGCAAAGCATTCAGAAATGGAAACTCTTGGTGAGGAGACAGCTTTTCTTTCCCTACCATCGTGCTTCTCTCAAGCACCACTCAGTTTTACTTTACAGGGTTTCCCTTTCATCTGAAACCTTCCAATTTCAGGCAGGTTAGCTTGCCAAGGTGCACCTTCCCTTTCATAAATATTGCAGTAGCTACAGGCTATGGAGAGTTAGCCAAGCCAGTTCTCTTCATCTATCATGATCTCACCCCTCCCTTAACCCCCTCCTCTCCCACCCTCTCATTAAATAAGAACAAAAGGTAAACCGTAACCCTCTCACATGCCACATTAATATATGTTATAATTTTCCAGTTCTGCCCAGTTCTGGTATGGCAGCTGTGTGCTTGTGTAGAAATTGGGGCATCCCTCATGTTGGGAACACTTGCAATCTTCTGTCCAAACTTGCTCCACACTGGAACATCCTGGGCTGCCCAAATGCTGCTCAAATGACAGTGAGCTATTGGGCACCTTTTACCCCCTGAGTGTCAGAGGATGAGGGAGCCATCCCTGCTCCCTGGAACCTAGGAAACGGCTTCCCAAACTTCTGTTTCCCTGACTGTCAGATCATGGAGGGTTAGCAGAACTGCTGTCTCTGATGTTTTGAGGGTCAGGTCCTTGGGGAAGTGACACTTGCTCTGCCCTTGCCTGCTGTGGAGGTTTTCCTCTTGGGGCTGGGGCTCCGGGAGCTCTGCAGTTTGTGTTCCTGCCAGGAGCCAGGGCTGCTCTGCCTCCCACCTGGGCTGCAGGGGAGTTCAGTTTAGTTCTGCAAAGAGAAATGACTTGAAATACAGGTTTCCAGTGCTCAGCTAAGTAGGGAATGCTTTTCATTCCCTGTGGCTTTCTGGCACTGCTAACGCACGGGAGAGTGGGGTTTGTGTGCACCCTCAGTGCCGGTCTGTTTGAGGCTCTGTGCACAGGCACTTGTGTGACTGCAAAAAGGCACACTTTAAATCAATGTTCTTTTACAATCCTTCAAGGATACAATTACTTCTGTTAAAGCAGCCAAAGATAAGCAAATAATATCTCATGGAACTAACTCATGGAACTATTCCTTTGCTCTCATGTCATGACACCAGATGCTGAACTGTGCTCAGTCCTGTTAGTGGCTGCATTACAGCAGCGTCCAGAACCCTGGATGCTCTGACTGTGCTCACCCCTGTGCATAGTGAAGTTTACACACGTATGTAAGCCTGAGAACATAAGATGATGAAATGGGTGAAGGATGAGACCAGCATCCGTAAAGTTATGTGAAAAAGTTCTTCTTCTCGATAATTTCAGGCACGCAAAGAAACATAGCAAGGAAACAAAGTCCTCTGTCTGTTTCCAATTTTCAGGGAAAATGTAAAATACAGGCAGTTGGCATTTTCTTTGGGGTTTGTTTGTTTGTTTGTTTGGGGTTTTTTTGAAAGCACAATTATAAACAAAGTACAAAACTGCCATAAAATCTTAAAATTTCACCAGAAGATAACTCAGACCTCGCAGCTTACATGAGAGATACGTGGAATGGATCTCACAGTCACAGGGGTGACTATGTGATGAATGTGGTCCAAAACCCATATTTGCCTTATGTTTTCTTAGAAACTTTTTAACAAGCTCTGATCATCACTGGACTGAGCAGGTTATGTGGAGGTGGGCTTTAGAGTGAGTATGCTTTGCCCTTAGTACCACTCTCCGTTGCTCCCAGGGCAGAGGTGCGCTGCTCTATATTTTCTCCAGCCTCTCATTCCCTTTCACTCTGAGTACCTTTCATTCCTGTTCAGGGTTGAACTGCTCATCAGGGGCTCTGCTGGACCCTTGGCTGCTGCTTACATCTGTCAAGGACACCAACAGGTGACACCTTCCTCCTCCCCAGCACGTCAAGGCTAGAAAAGGCTGTGGCAAGGGGAGCACTTACAAATAAGGCCAGATTTGGTGACCGAGGTCCATGATGCATTTTTTTATTTATACCCATGCACGCACACTCGCGTGTATGTTACAATGACTTCAGGGGACTGGAGGGGACTTTCCGCGAGGATTAACTGAGTGTGCCTTCAACAAGGTAACACAACGAGCTCGCCTCGGCTGCTGGGTGCTCAGTTAGGGTGCTGAGTGCTTTTTGTCATATAGAAACTTTTTAAAGAGTTTAATGTGGTTAATAAAAGATACACCGGATCCTGCAGTCGTAATGTGGTGAAAATCTCACAGGAAAACTAGGCAGGTTTCTAACGGGTCTTCTTTTAAAATCCTTGCTGGATTTTGTTACTGATGGTGCAGTTCTAAAGAGATGGTGTCTGCTAGTTGCCATCTGTATGTGAACTATGAGCCCCTGCTCCAAAGAGTGTACAGATCCACATGCTGGGTGCAATCTGATGAAGAGTGGAGAAGCTCTGGAGACTGAAAAATATGCCAAATTTGTGCCAAGTACAATTCTCTCCCTAAAGTCCAATGCATATTAATGCATGATGGTTGAACTGGGTCCTGAAAAAAAATTAGGAGGGAAGAGTATGGACTTTCCTTTTGCACTACCTTTACCTTCGTAAACACTCAATTTGCCAAGTGGATTTTTGCAAGAAGGCAACCAAGCAGTGGTCACAGAAAATGCTGCTGGTGTGATGACAAGGTGAAGCGCCCAAGGGTCTCTCTCTCAGACACTTTGAAGAATTACCTGCCATCTTTTTAATGTCCATGGCATGCTCTTGCTCTATCTAAACTTCAATACAGCATCTTGTGAAAGAGCATTCCTAGTTCCTAGTAACTTTAAGGCATCCAGACTGTGCTTAGTACCTGCATTATCTATAAGCTACAGAGATCTGTGGGCATCACTTATTGATGCTAAAGACCTCTCCTGAGGCAGAAATGAAGAAGTGAAGTTAGAAAGCTGTGGGTAGCACCCATATGTGCAGCAGTACACGTAATGCATAACTAGGATTTCCCAGTGGAAGATGCAGTGAGTGTGCCTTGCACACTGGGTATGTAACGGTATTGAGCCTTGGGACAGGTTTTCTGCTGTGGGTGGTACACGTGCATTTGAAGACTCAGGACTCAGGGAATCTTTGTGAAGCATGAGAATACTGCCACTGACATAATGGGGTCAAACTTCAATTCTGTATGCAGGCCTTTGAGTCTAAGCCATGTGTGATGAAAAAAGTCAATTTCTAAATGAGAGGCTTGGTGCTGACCTATCCCAGAAACTGTCACAGAGGTGGGGTAGAAAGGTTGCTGCTTAACAGTTTTGGGTGCAAGAAGAGGAGCCGGTTGTGTTGGTGCCCTAAATTGAGTTGAAAATCCTGTGAGAGTAGACTTTCTGAAAAAAAACCCCAAAAATCAGAACAACTCAAAACCAAAAACCCAGCTAGGTCTCTGGAGGTCATGCTACAGTGCTGGACAAGAACAGAGCTGATGTGTGTAGCTGATGATGTGTAAATCAAGAGATTTAGAGAGTGTGAATTCAGACTTTTCCAAAGCACAGTTTCATGTGCTGCGGGGAGCTAGGAGAAGGGATCAAAAGGGTTTGCTTTTATTCCATCCCAGTCCACCCACTGATCCTTGACCTCGTCTCTCTGAGCAGCTGTCAGCTGTAAGGCAGAAGTGAAACTCCTGATGTGAGTTTTCTCCTGCACTCTGAGCATCAGTGTGGGAGCTGCTCCTTAACAAAGGCCTTGCCGTGGTGCCTCGCAGACTTACCACACTGCAATCATGGGGAGCAGGAGCCTCATCCTCCCCTTCACCTGCTCTCACCACAGCTCCCTCCATGAGTTACGTGCACACTGCATTCACGAGCACAGGCAGCCACTGAAGAATAATTTAATAGGGTTAATTTGCACAGCTTGACCCCAGCATGTTTCTGCTCATCCCAGGAGTCAGCTGGTATCAGTAAATTATGATTTTGACTAACCACATGCAGTTTAGTGTCTGTAGAAGCACTTGAGGCTCTTCAACACTCATACTTGCAAGAAACACCTGCATAGGGTGACCAAGAAAGGTGAATGGAGACAGCCTTATCCTGGCCTAAACCCCGAGGTTGCTGGAGAGAACGGGAATGGCTCAGCAGAGTGGCAGCTGAGAGCACATACTCTGCAACACTTGGTGGCTCCTTGCTTTCCTTCCTTCTCTTTTCCTGGCTGACATTTGGGCTGTAGGATAGGCAAGGAAGTATTATCAAAGTCACATTGTCCCAATGGGGATATAAGGGGATTTTGGACAAAGGACATTCCTCATGAAGTAGTGCAGAATTTTAGAGATGCTGAACCCATTACCCCATTGTTCGGCTCTGGTTCCAGCACTGCCACAGCCTGGCCAGGCTGCTTCCCACTGGTTATTTCATGAACGCTGAGATCTCTGTGCTGAGTTTTATTACATAGCATCAAAGCTCTTTGCTTCTCAGTAGGACATTAATGGAAGCTGGGCTCCCAAGAGTTCAAGGATCAGCTCACTACATGCTCTCTTGTCCAAAACCAGCCTCATCTCCAAAGCTTGGGATGGCTGAGAGTGGTTATTCCTGAGGACTGGGAACTTAATTTTGCTCCTACTGACTGAGAATTGATGGATGAACTCCAAAAGGCCTGGCTATCCTACATCAAGGAAGTATCAAGCATTTGAAAAATTACCCTGCTTAGCAGTTTAATCTTTTGATACTTATATGAACATAAGTAAATTGAAAGATTTTTCTTGGCGGGTTTTTATTTTCTTCTTCTGGTATCCCCTGGAGATAAAAAGAGAATTTAGCCATGTGCTTTACAAGGTTCGATTCAGTGTTGGTGAGGCTGAGTCACATGCCTGCTCTGACTGATGCCATCACACCCATGAAACACACAACATGTTATTGCTCAGTGGCTTAGCAACATGTACTGTACTCTGCCTCCTGCAAGCCTCTCACCTTTGCCTTCCCTTCAGGGCTAGTATTTAGCAAACAGATTTTGCAGTGCCATGGTTACCAGCAAATAGGGCTTGGGACCTTTGAGCCATTTGCCAGTGTCTTGGGTGATTTCATCAGCTTATAATACTGTAGCACCTTTTGCTAACTCAGCCTTGCATAGAACTGTAGCTGCTGAGGGGGGAATCAAATTTTGGGTAGTCTCAAGATGGTGTCATTTGGTCGCTCACTGCAATGACAGTAGGAGCTTTCACACGCTGAAACCCAGGAGAGAATTAGGGAACTTGTGTTTAAGCTTTCCATACCACCTGCCGACCCTGGGCAGTGAACTGTAAGGTGTGTACTTTAATATAATGGACATTTAAGCATTGTATGGAAGGGAATTAGTTCCAAGAGGAGAGCTCTAGGAGCCCAGAGATCTGCTAAAGGCTAAGGATTGGAGTAACCCAAGCGCTGCCTCTGGCTGTACCCATTTATGGCTCGGGATAAGCCTGAAAACAGGACACGTCGTGCTGCTTGCAACCAGGTGCTTTCCCAGACCATCCTGATACTTTCACGACACTTAATAGCTGCAGATTCCATGAATGTGTTTGGTCACCTCTTCCACTCGTTTATGCTTTTAGTGACCTAACTGCCCTTTCCTTGAGCTGATGACCCCAGTCCTCAGTGTCCAACGCTGCACATCTCGCTGCCATCACGTGGCAGAATCTTGCTTGTTTTTTCCCTAATGTTCTGCCTCCTCGATGTGATCCTGGACTATGGCTCTTGCCTGGCAGACCATGGCCTTTCCCATCCCAACAGCTGTCAGAACATTGCTGAGGTTGAGGTATGTCAGGTCAGGACCTGGCAGAGGAAAAGAGGGCCCTCAAATAGAAAACTGATTCTTACAAAATGTCTCCTTTTGTCTCCAAAATCCAGTGCAACCATCACTTCTCACCTCAACAGTCAAAATTTATTACCAAATTTTGTCCTGAAGTCTGAGGTCACATTGTGCAAACAGACAGATTTACAAATTTGTTTGTGGGGAATAATTCACCCTGAGTTTGCTGGCTGTGTATCCACCCTGCTGGTTATTCAGATGTTCTCCAGTGCAGGGATTGTTCTGACTGTGCACCAGTCAGCAGCTGCTCCCAGGGGTGCCTCATCGGTCACCTGCCTCACGAGCACAGCTCTCACCCCCCAGTGAGCTGAAGCCCACAACATTTTCATGGTGCCCGCACAAGCACTTTCAGGGTAAATGTGCTTCAGTGAAGTGTTTGTGAACCTTCCTTGTCTTTCTCCAAGGACCTTGCCAAAGGAAAAGACCCTACTTTTTTTTTTTAAAGGAAAAATGCTCTCCATTGTTGATGAAGTGAATGCACTTGGAGCAAAATAGTTCCATAAAATCTAGTATTTATTCAAGATCACAGATGCAGGTATTTAAGCATCTAAGGCTTTATAGAAGCACCCAGAGGCACCAACTTTCAAACATTCCTTGTTCTGTAATGCCAGGTTTTTTTCAGACACTCTCAGGAGCGGTGAGATTGAGTCTGGAAGACTGCCCAATCCTGAGACACTGCTTAGTCCATATTGTTCTCTGTAGGGAGAGTATCAGAAAGCTAAGAATTTGAGAGTTTAATGCCTCTGGGGAATTGCAGCTTGACCTCTGTCTTGCTTTATGCATCTGGTTTTATTGTCTATGTTTTGCAGCATTGCATTTCTTTGATCAAAATCATGAAGGATTGGCTTAGCTGGGATTAAGAAGGACCCTGGCTTCTCTTGCTGGGTTTTAGGCACCCAACTCCCTGATGGAGCTGCAGAGGGACAGAAGTGCCTTATTCAAAAAGAGTCTCAAAACACAAGCAGTTGATAGGAGATCCCTCTCTGACTGCTGTTCAGATTTTCAGGACATTTCCTTCCCTATATTTTTTTGCCCAAATTCACCCTGTTTTACAAGCCACACCATTTTACAGAGCTTTCATTCAAGAGGTTGAGTTCTTGCCTACTGTGTCAAATGCAGCTCCCTAGGAAAGGACACAGGCACTGTTCACTTTACAGTAGCTCAACAATACCCATTGTCATGTGATAACAGTGCACACAAAGACACCTACTTTGCAGCAAATTGCATTTAACATGAGGAGAGAGAGCCAAGCTTCATTTGCTGCAGGCAAAGCCCAGGACATAATCTCTTGCACCATGTCAGAGGATGTGCAATAGCTCATTAGGCAATAGCAACTTCATCACACATCAGATCCTGACATCCTGACCAGTGTGGGAGGAAGATGGGAAGTAGCCCATCCAATTTCCTGACATCCTTGTGTGGTTGTGTCATCACAGTAGCTGCAAATCTGTCTTGAAGGTATTTTTCCTCAAAATTTCACTCCAGCCCAAAACCAGTGTACATGCTTCTGGTTTGAAAAGAAGCATGTCTCCAAGCAGGCAGCTGAGCTCAGATCTCCCAGAATGCCAATAAATGTTCTCCAAGGAGAAGGACCCCTATTCAGAAAGACAAATACGGTTGAGGGATCCTTGGCATCATCAACCTTGACTTTGGTTTCCACCTAGCATCTTCCTGAGGCAAGATCTCCCTCCACCTGTGCTCTTGTGTGCCCTTTGTGCTGAGATCACAGCATGGGATATTTTTGTAGATTATCTAATGACCAAACTGAAAAGATAGTCTTTCTAAGGTTACCACTGAAGGCAGGACACGACTCCAGAGCACAGTATCCAAGCATCTTTGCTTACTCTGGGAGGGTGGTTGGCTGCAGAGTGTGCCCCGTGCACCCAATGAGAAGGGCTGCAGGGCTCGGGTTAGCAGTATCTCCGTGATATGAGCCCCCATAGGGTTTATGTCATACCCATATTTCAGAAGTTACAGAATGTGGAAGATATTATTACCAAAGAAGCATGTTGCAGAGCCAGCTCCTCTGGCCTAACGACACCTTCTTTTTAAAGGTGTCTGTGTAATGCAAATTTAAAATAAGGGCTGAGGAGTGGATCTTTATTAGAAGTAATATGAATTCCTCTTGTCCCATTACACAGAGAATGGAATGGTTGTGCGGCAGTAAATGGACCTCAGGAGGAGTCCAACATATAAAGCTGAAATCTGGTTTGGGAGAGCACAATATGAGCAAGGGCAGGTCTTGTGTTCACAATGACACTCACAGTCTCCCTTCTGTAATCGATGTAAAACTGAAATTATTCCAGGACATGAATGCTGTCATGTTGATCCTACTGATGCATCTGTTAGTTAAACACACTGTTCAAATATTGTAGTGTTGGAATTCAGGGGTTTTTTAATGGTTATAAAGTCAGGCAAAATATTTGTCGCTGTTTTTAATGAAAAATTATAGGTTCTTTGGTTTGTGATTTTTCAATCCTACTGAATTATTTTGTTTACTTGCAATCCTGTGACATTAATAAGCTCACAGTAGATCTAAAAAAGGGAGTCTAAAGTTGGTGGAGTTGGTAAAAAAACTCTTCATCTAACAATTTTCTTCTCACTTTAGTTTATGTTGTGGTATTTGAACTTCTACATTCTTTTAAGCAAACTCTCCTGGTTAGACAAAACATTTCAATCAGAAGCAAAGACTTTGCTTTCCATACATGCTGTGCAATGAAATCACCATGCTTCTGTCTGCATTCCAGGACAGCAGAATTCTCATTCTGATTATCAAAACTGCCTGTGATAGCAAAGCAGTGATTTTAGTAGTTATGGGCCTTTGGCTGAGTGAGGGCTCCTGCCCTCTGCTGGAAGGAATGCCAGATCTCTGGTCATGCCTAAGAGCATCCATTCCTAAATCTGGCACCAAGCCCCTGACCATGGCAGGAGCATTTTTAGGACTAGGGTGTGTAGCATGACAAAGGCGGTCCCAGAAATGACTTTTCAACCAGAAAATTGCAACCAAATATGGTTCTGTGTACCAAAAACCAACATAAGGAAATTCCATGACCAGCTCTAATGGAACAGCAACTTTATTCCTACTTTTTCTATTACTAAATATGCCCAAGCAGCAGTATCCTCTCTTTTGGGGAGTGGAGAAATCTGGAGGTGTATCTCATCCCCCAAAGAATGCAATGCCAAGAAATTGTTGTAGAATGATTCAGAAAGCCTATTATTGCCTGTGCATGGGCTAGTCCCCATTGTTCCCCCAGAACTGGGAAGTCTTTGAATGATTCACTGTACCACCTCTTTATACAAATTGGCCTGGTGCAAAGGATGAACCCCAAAAAAAGCACAGCAGAGAATGAAATTAGGGCAAAGTTCTCAGTCATGGCTCTGAATTAGCAGAAATTTTCACTGTGTAAAGGAAGCAAGGCACACAAGCCTAAAGGCTCATAGGCATATGTGAACACTTGCCCCTAAAGCAACAATGAATTGTTCCATTTTAGAGGTAGGAAACCAGGGAGATCAGGTTGTAAGTTAAGAGGCAAAATTGGGGCATTATGAAGGGTTCTCCTGAAGTTCATCTGGAAAACTGTTCTGCTTTCTGAGATAGAGGATCATACACAGCTGTCTGTCCTTTGTAGGGATAGGGTTGTCCTCCTGCAGGAGATATAAAACATCTCCGGATGCTGAGGTCCTTATCTGGTTTTGGAAAAGGAAATGTCCAAAAACTTGTACAAAGAACAGAAAATGGGGCAATATTGGACTCAGTCCATTTCCAGTTCTAATTCTCTCTGCAGGTTTTTGCTTTTTGACATTTTTCCTAGACCTTTTCCTTTCCCCACACCAACAGTAAAATTGGTTGGACAATATCCCATCTCTGTGCCTGACAGGCAATTCTACTTGCCCCTCCTCCCAGGAGTCATCAGGCCCAAGGGGATGGCAGGCAGGAGTGACTGTTTGCAGGATAGCATCAACTGGAAGGTCCCAAAAGGGTCACCAGGTGTGATCTAAGGCTTGTGAAGTTTTGTAGGTTTTGAGGAACAAAACAGTAGAAGCCCTAAGTGCATTTTCGCTTTCTCTCTCCCAACAATTTACTTGTTCATTAAACTCAGAAGCATGTAGCTACACCCAGAGAAAATTACTGCATTTCGTAACCTTTAATTGATTTGCCTATTTATGGGGAAACTGGTATTTCGGGACTATCCAACTGTGCCATCACTATCACCCTTTCATGGGTCTCTGTCTGTTTGGTTGCTGCAGAGAAGCCCTGATGTGTGTCTGCCTGGCACAGACCTGGCAGATTTGCAGGCTGAATTCCTCACTGCAGGTTACTGAAATCAGGAGAGCTCTTATTTGTAGATGGAGCAGATATTCGTTGCAGCATGCTCAGCTCTGTTTGTTTGCCTGGGTGTTGGTATTCCAGCAAGGATTTTGAAACACATCAGCATGCTGTTTGCTGCTAGTTATGTTCCTTTTCTGTGCTGTTAGGAAAGGTAGGGACATGGCTGGCATGGAAAGTACTTCAGCCCACAGTTACTGACGGATGTAATTGCGCCCCACGTTACCTCTCTCAGTCTCCTGGGATTTTCAGCTATTGTAAATTCAGGGATGCAGTAGGATGTCCCTGGGAGCTGGGAAGGAGGTAAGGGTCCTCCCAACTCCTCTTCTGTCTCAAGAGTACTACGATGGCTGAAAATCCAGTTCAGTGGCCCTTGCTTTTGCTTTGATGGTCACAGCTGTAAGGAGACAGTGCAGGACACGAAAATGCTGCTTAAACCATTTTGCTGACCTCTGTTTTAACTTCTGCTTTTACCTTCTGGGTCTGGAAAGCCTTGCAGATGATACAGTGGCCATGAAGATTGATCACTTGGTGTCCTTTCCATAGTTAATGCTGGATTTGGAGCTGGTTGTACTGCTAACCCTGCTCATGTGAAGGATATTTCTTCAGGCTTGGATGTTACAAGAGTCTCGCCGTGCATAAATAATGATTAAGCTGCCCAAAATAGCCCAGGACAAGACCATCCAACCCACAGCTGATGTATAAGTCAGAACGGAGGGTCAGCTCCAGCCTCAGCTGAGGGGTTTGCAGCTGCCTAAAGGCAGTGTGGTGTACTTAGTCCAGCAGATCCCTCCTCAACAAGGCTGGTGGCCTGAGGGAGAGCACAGTCCCAGTGTGCTCCGCTCCACCTCCAGCAGGTATTTGGAACATATGAGCACAGTGGGGCCTTGCTGTTGGGATGTCCAGACCTTCTTGGTGAAGCTGCAGCCAGCTTGGGCAAGCCCAGGGTGTGTGGAGGGACAGCAGTCCAGTGCTGGCAGGGAGACTGCGGCTGCTGCTGCCAGCTTTAGGAACTGATGTCCAGCCAAGCTGCAGCATTGGCAGGAGGACAACCAGGGCAGGCAGGAGGATCTGCAAGGAGCTGAGACCGCACAACACAGCAGTGAGGAGAAGCACCTGCAGCCCGGAGGCACCTGAGGTCACTCTGTGGCGACTGAGATTCACTGAGGCTTTCAAGCCCGGCTGGCTCACAGCAAGCTGAGGGCACTGCGTGACTGTAAAGTGACCTGCACTTCTTTGTAACCCAAGAGCATGAACACTTATTAAATTTTCTGTGCCTGGTGGGAAACACCACTCCTCAGGAGCTACAGCTGATGCAAGGATGCTTTGTGGAAGCCAAAAAGAACATTCATTTGTAAAACACCCTGCCCATGCAGTGGGACCTTGCAAAGCTGTTAGCCCAGGGTTGCTTTGCAGCAGAAACTGGAGCTGTCAGACAGGACTGTATTCACAAATGGAAACCCAACAAAAGAAACCAGAGAGGAGCAAGAATATGTGTTTTCTTGAAAGCATTTCCAACACTTCAGTCTTCATGGTTTTTCTGTTCCTTTTTTCCCCCCATTGTTCCTCTCTTATCTGTCCTCTCTTCCATTTTTCCATCTTTTTCTCTGCTTTTTAGATGCAGAGTATGCCCAAGCATCTCTGCAAACCCCAGTCTGAAACCAGGCACATTGTGTAAGAGCCTCATTTCACTCCATCTGAACTGTGATCCTCAGAGGGGTCAAACTGACTGAGGCCAGAGGAACTTTATTGCACCTGGCCCAGTGTCTGGAGCTTATTGCTACACCAGAAGCCATCACACACTCTCTCCCTCGAGAAAAATGACCTCAGGCCATGCCACCATCTCCAGGTTATCGCCTGCTAATTGCAGGACATCCTGGGGAAGATGGTGGCGTTTACACCTTTGATCCCAGCGCTGCAAGGTTGGGTTCTCTCTTCTGCAGGCTCGGAGAGAGTGTAGGTGTTTGCTTTAGGCTACGATGACATGAGAAATACCTTAGTGAGGCGAGGCGTGGGTGTATTGGGGCGTGACTCAGAGGAAGTCAATGTACAGGGATTTGTTTTGTGTGCAAGAGATCTATTCACTTTAGTTACCAGCATGGGTGTAATTACCTTTTTTTTTTTTTTACATTTTATTATTTTGATTAATAATCATGGCTTAGGAATGGCTGCGCCAATGAAGATTATGCATGCAATTTCAAAAAGTCCAAGATCTATATTACCAAGTGCTGGCTTGAGAGACCCAGAGAATTTGATGACAGTTCTCGAAATTCTGATGATAGACCAGTGCAAATTGAAGAGGCTGGTAGTCCGGGGTATCTTTCTTTAGAAAGAGAATAGTAAAGGATATGCTTAAAATTTGGCTTGGAGAAGTCTTGTCAAGACAGCTGAGGAGAGGATCAGTATGGAAACAGCAAGATTCAAAGAAAAGGAAGATGCTTGTTTAATTACTCCAGATTTCCTTGGGTTTGGAGTTGGACCTCTTTTTCTCTTATTTGTTTTAATTGACAATAGACAAGATTAACTATAGTTCTTACACAGGATAAGGATCGCTCTGAGGTTATTCAAATTTGCAGAGCCTTTAGTCTTGTCTTAATACATGCAGAGTCAATCTTTGTGCAGCAGACAAGGCTCTATAGGTCAAAAGTTTGCCACAGTTTGGGTCCCTATTCTGGTTCTGGATCCCTCAGTTCAGGAAGGACATTGAGGTGCTGGAGCAAGTCCAGTGAATGGCAGCAGAAGCTGGGGAAGGGTTTGGAGCACAAGTCCTATGAGGAGTGGCTGAGGGAGTTGAGGGGGCTCAGCCTGGAAAAGAGGAGGCTCAGGAGGGACCTTATCCCTCTCTACAACTTCCCAAAAATTGTGCCCTGATTCTGTGATTCTGTGATGTGCCAGTAGAGTTGCTGCAGTGTGTATAAAACAAATCAGAGACAAATGCACAAGGACCACATGGCCCTGCTGCAGGAAAGCTCCTCTTGACACCACCACCCTGCTGCATTCAGCGGTGAGATTACCCCAGTAATACAACAATTTATGCCAAACCAAGTCAGCAAGCAGGTTGCAAATCCTATAAAAGTTAACTTGAGCGAAATCTTACTTCAAAGGAAATAGTAATTCATCTTCCGAGAAGAAGAGGGTAGATTGAAGTGAGAGGCACATGAATCATGCTGTCTGTAATTTGACTTCTGCCCCAGTTTGAGACTAAAATCACCATGTTAGGAGGTGAGTCAAGAGAAGCAGCTGGTGCGTCTTGTGCTGATCAAAACCAACAAACGTTCCTACAAACTGTGCAAGCCTGGAACATTCTAATAGGCAGGTTCAGAGGACGTGATAATATATTTCTGTTCCTTGGGAATCTCTAAGATGTGTTTTCATTCATCCTAAGAGGGAGAAACAGTGTCAAGATATGCAGGAAATAATGAGGGGATTTTTTACAACAAAGTACAGTATGTTGATCTGGACATCTTCTATAAAACTTCTGTAATATATTTGATTAAAATGAAACTTTTATTGGATCTGCAAGTCTTAAGGATTCTGAAGCAATTCTCCGAAGTTGGTTTAAAATGAAAGGTTTTTGTTTGCTTAGAAATTCCAATTCAAATTATACTTGAGTCAAGACAGGCAAGAGGAAGGGTGTGGAGGTCTGGACCAGGTGGTTTTGTCGTGGGAGGAACAAGGTGGTTTTTCCATGGCAGAGCATAAAATGGTCAACTGGACACATGAAACCGTACATGCCAGCTGGGAAAGCGCCATTTCAGCACGTTAATCCTGTTCAGAAACAAAGTGACTGGGTTTGCACAGCAGTGCCTGCAACTGTGACCAGGCCACCTCCAGACTAAAGCTGGTTGTGTGCCAACAGCACAGGAGTATCTACACTGCCTTCACAGGTCATGTCAACCCAAGGCTGCCACATGCAGAGCCTGCTTGGGCATCTCTGCACCTACTGCACTGACACATCTGTGTCTATCGTGATTTGGGAGGAGTGACGGACGCACTGCAGCCTGGATGGTTGTGGGTCTCCTAGAGAATCAACCAATCTTCTTCCCTTTTCCATTTCCAGTGCTTTCTCCAGTGAGGTGCCAGCATCTTCCTCTTGTTATTGCTGGATGAGTGCATGTCACTGCTGATGTTGAGGTGTTCTCAGCCTGTAGTACAGAATAGGATGAAATGACAAAACTCTCTTATCAAGTGCAGAAAGGGAAAGAGGCAGAAACAGGCCGGTGCTGGTGAGTGTCAGGCACGGTGAGGACTAGGAAACCTTCCAAGCTCTTTCTTGCAGTTTGTCAAATCCCTGGTTGACTTTTCCACAACTCATTCCTTGTACCTTATAAATAATAGTTAAGTCAACGCAGACAATTGTGGCTACTGGTAAAAACCACAGAGAGCAGCTAAACACAATGGAAATGACTTATTCCACCATTTGGTTTTACTTTGGAGCAAGCAAAAAACTTATGAAAAGAAATGAGTCATTTTTTTTTTTTTATCCGTCTTGGCTTTTGTCTGCTCAACAACACGTCCTTTCTGCATGTAGTTGTGGTCTTAATTTTTTTTGTTATTTTTTATTTATTTACTTTTTTCCTGCTTTGCTTTCTTGGTTTATGATTGTCTCCCAATGACAACTGCTAGCACCACAGGGCTAGAACCTGGTAAAAGACAAAGCAAAACCACCATGCCTTTGGGGAAATGACTCTGCTACCTTGCCAAGAAACATGTTTGGCAGGTTTATAAGCCAAGGTGGAGCTGGAGTTCTCTGAGCCCTTCTGCCCTCCTTGAAAGATGTCAGGTGGGAATCTCAGCAAACCTAGTATCTTGAGTAGCATCTCCAGGGTTGGGCAAACTGGTTCAGGTAGAAGAAACTGCAGCTCAGATTGAACCTTTGCCCATTTCTTGATGGGCTGACACTAAATTTTGTCTTCCTCCAACTCAGAAACCTAAGCTTGGAATATGTCTATCCTCAGAGCTGAACCTTCACGGACATTGAGAAATGTGTGCCTGGTATCTTAAAATCTTTCTCCTGCATGTCTGCCCCTCTGCCCTACTTTGAGGCTGATAATTGGAACATCAGCCAGCATTTACTCCATGCACACCTATACCAGACTGATGTGGGCTTCAGGCCTCCAGCAGAGATTTACTCCCCACAGGACCACAAACCGATGTGTCCCTTTGGCTTTGCCAAGAGGGTGTTAGAAAGTAGGGGCTGTGGGGATGCATGTGGTTAGCCTAAGCAGCCACTTGTCATTGTTGGAGAGTCTGTGTGGTTTTTATGAGGAAAGGGATTGAATAGTCTTCCTCTGAGTTGACTCAGAAAAAATAGAGCAAGGGGCTCTATGGAGACGTTTCTTTTTGCCCTTAGGGCAATTCTGGTGATTACACCTCCATAAAGAATTGATCTTTGCACAACAAAGTTGTTTTTCAGTCGTATTAGCCCTAATTCATTGCTGAAAGGGTTACAAGCTGCTCACCCAGCCCTTGTCCCAGCTGCTCTAGGAGGAAGAACAATTAGCCAGATTTTGTAAAAGGACACTTGGCCATTTAGGGAAAGATCTTCTGCCAGTTACTTCCACAGAAGCAACCTGTTAAAGCACTGGTCCCTCCCAGATCATGTAGAATGGGAGGCACAGGATGGCCCAGTGATAAAGAGATGCCCGAGGAAAGGACCCTGCCAGGGATGTGGCTAAAAGAGGACATCTAGTATACAGATGGAAAGAAGGGCTACAGGACACAGAGCAATGGGAGAAGGAACAGAAAAGGGAACAGCTTCTGCCAGGATAATCAGAAGCATTTGCTGGCTCAACATCTTCTGACATTTACCAGCCGTGGGAGAAAATGGTGAGTGATGAAGAGCAGGGCTATGTACTGTATCCCTGAAATCTGGGATGGGCTCTAGACTGAGGATGTCTGTGTCCAGTTTGTCAGTAAGCCATAACGAGCAGACAACACCAAGATTTGTTTTAAATTAAATTAAGAATTTTGGTTTAAAATGGCTCAAAATCCAGACTGCTCCAGTTCTGTTGTATTATTTTGCAACTGCAGCTGAATCTGTAAACTCCTGATGCATCTGCGAGAGGGATGGAGGCACCGCTTCCCAGTTGCTCAAGCTTATAACATCAGCAGCTCTTCTGGGCAGGAACCAAAGTCCTCGAGTTAGCAAAATAATGCTGCTCTGGCCTGAAACTCAGCTCTGAAGATGCTTCCTGGGCTCCTTATGCAGCTGCTGCCCTGTTGCAAATCTTCATGAAGCAGAGCCTTCTGTTTATATTTTTGCTTGCAATTGGCAGGGGTTGGCAGGTTATCTGAATACTCTATCTCTGTCTATATTTGCCTACTTCTGATATGTTGACAGTATAAGAGTGTCAATATTTTTTTCCTTGTAAGGTGATATAAGTAACTGCCTAACTGTTGACTCAACTGAGGATTACTAATTTCAATAGGTAGTTAACAAATCAGCCTACACTCGAGAGAAGGTAAGTGCCTGCCACTTCTGAAAGAGCCCTGGGAAGCTGAGTGATCGGTTCCTTGGAGCCCAGGGCTAAGCCAGGGTGGAGCACAATGATGCTCCCTTTGGGAGGTGGCTCTCCTGGCCAAGAGATAACCTGGGTGGGGCAGAGGCGGGAATGGTGCTCCATGGGATGTATTATTTCTTCTTCCATTTCTTTGGATGGTAGTTTCCAGTCACTTTGCATTTAAATTGTGGCAGGTAACTGCTGGATTTCCTTTCCTTCTCTTAGCATGGTTTTGGAAAACCTATCCATCTAGCTTGGATCTCTTCAGAGAGAGAATGGAAGGGCAGGCTGTAGTGAAGGTTTTTGAAAATGTTTTCAGGGAGATTGCCAGCCCAAATCCCACCTGGCTGGGTCATAGTGAGGTTTCTGGCCATGTGGCAGTTGTGGAGTGCTTCTAAGAAATAGGCTGGTTCCATCTTTTGCTGAGCTGTATCTTCCTCCAAGCACACAGGCACTGACTCTGAACGTGCAGTGTGTGCAACACCTGTGCCTACTCAGTAGTGCCTCTACTCTAATTTTTACTTTTAGTAATCTTTGAGACACTAGAAGATGTCTCAGTAGAAATCTCCTGTTCCATTTCTCTCTGTCTTAAAATGCTTTTGAGATGGACATGAGAACATGGCACAGGCTGGCTGTGTTTATCTGGCTCTGCTTTCTATTTGGTCTGCAATTATCTTGTGAAACACTGTGTATGCTTTTAGGCAGGGGAATTTTTTTTTCCCAGCTCTGCTCATCCCTTTCTTTTGCACACCTGCACTTACAGTTAACTGTTTCTAATGGAAGTAATGTCCTGCAAAGGTGTCTGGTTGAGGGAAAGGGAGGAGCTGTGTGTGAGCTCTTTTCATTACATTAGAAATGAGTGTTGATCAAGTTCCACTGGAGTAACAATACAATATTGTCCATTTTCATGTAACAATAGCCTAGAAAAGACTTTTTTGTCTTTTTGTACAGTTCTGCCATGCGTATGAGCAAAATGAGCTCAAAGTCTAAGTAAAAGATGTGGTGGTGGTGGTGGGAGATGTCCATCTTGGCAGTTTGGGCACATGCTCATATTGCTCTGTTACTATTCAGTCTGGCAAATGGTGTTTGATGAATGTTTTTGTCAGCTTCTGTGGAAAATACCCCAAAATTATCAAATCTATTCTTATTTTCTGTCAATGCTGAGGGACATCCATTGCGCCCACACAGCTTTCATTTCAGCATCCAATTACCCACCCGAATGCACAGTGACACACGAAAAGCAGCTGGCAGCCCTGCAGGACTAAAGCCACAATTTAGTTACAGGTATTTGTTCATTGCCACAGATTCTGCTGTTTTGCCGTTTCACAGCGCCTTTTACATGCAAAAGGACTTATCACATAGATGGACAAGACAAAGAGTGGGAGAAAGGGAATACTGTCCCTGTTTCTCTGCAGGGGAGCTATTGCCCAGGCAATTTCATCAATGCATCTGAGGTTGTGTGAGAAACCTGTAGCGAGCTCTGAACTGCAGTGGAGTGAGTATGAGAACATCACCCCTCTCCTTTCTCCACGACTGTCCCAGCCGTGGTGTTGATGTGACAGGAAGAGCTGTGCACCAACTCTGTGGTCAGTCCTTGAACAGAGAAGCTTCTCAAGGCCCTCTGGGTCAGTGCAGAGACACGAACCTGCACCTCCTGGTGACTCACCCTGTGGCTATTTTGAGCATTGAAGACCTTCAATGTACAGACTCAGCTGCAGTTTCAAAATAATCCTAAAGAGCCGGATTTTGAGCCACTTTAAATCAAATCCCTAATTTGGATTAAAATAAATATTGATAGTTTGGATCCATTATTTCTCTTTCAGTGATTAAAAAGTTCCTATCTAGGCTGGTTGGGAACACTGCTTGCTCCTTACCTTCTTGACAAGATCAAGTATTTCCCTGCTTATCTCACTCGAAATCATCTATTTCACATTCATCATCTGAATTCAATTAAAAATAACCTGCAGCTGTAATTGTTAAGGGCTGTTTTTAACTGAACTCCCTTCATCCCAGAGCATGTGGGATTTCCCCCTACAGTTTCAAGAGCAGGTGGTCAGTGGGAAATTCCTACAAGCTCCTCAGTGTACGGTTGCTCTTGGGGGTTGTTCTCAGGGTATCAGATGTGATTTAGCATTCATCCCTCCAAAGCAGAAGGCTGATAACTTCCCCCCTCCCCTTTCTATCAGTACTTGACACAAGCAATGTGAAAAGGGGGGCTACAGGATGCAGACCTGTCCTTGATTTTTCCAGAGCATGTGTAGGCTGTTTGCAACAGCCAGCCAGAGCATCCTCCTGCAAATAATTTTGTGCAGCCTGCAGTACAGTGCTGGGGCAAGATGTGCCACAGAACCATTCCGGTTCACTTTGAACATACAGAAAGAAAGTTCCCTGAAAAACTTGTGTGACTAGCATGGTTTATATCATAAAACAATTAGAAGTGAATGGGTTTGGAGAGTATGTAAGCATTCATTCGTCATCCATCTCTTATTGTTAATGGGAAGCTTCCTATTAAGAACTGGGTGAGGCACTGCCTCGCAGAAATGTGCACAAGCAGCGTGAGAGATTCATGCTTTTGTTTCTACTTTGTGAGAACTCTGTGGAGTCTGCAGCTCAGACTGAACTTCTGCAAAATCCACACCTCAGTCGTAGAGACAGAACTTACTGTGGGAGATGAGAAGACCATGATTTGACTTGAGTTGTCTTAGCTTTTCTATCCCCTGTTCCTTTTCCAGGAATCTTGGTAAAATGTCCTATGCATTTTTTTCTGTTTAATTAGAGATTTTTTTTTGTGTGTGTGGAAACTCAAGGCTCAGTGGTTTAATTCTCCTCTCTGACTAATAGCAGAGAAAAATGTTAAAACTTGCTCTTTCTTTTTATTCAACTTGGCACGTGAGGAGAAATAGTTTACTCAGAGAAAATTTGGCAAGGGAATTATCTTGATATCATTCAAAGTCTTTGAGTGTTGTAGTGAAAATGGGTTTTGATTAGACAAAGTCAAAAGCCCTTGAAATTCTAATATGTACAGTGTAAGAAGTGGAATCCTTCTCTTGCAACTTGTCATCGCTGTGTAAATTTGAGCTCTTGGTACCTCTTTCACTGGCTTTGAAAAGGCTTTGAATCCAAGAGCTGCTCTTAGGGAAAAAGGCTTCTGCTGTCTGCTGGCTTACTTGGCAACATGGTCTTTCACTCGTGGTCCAAGACAGAAATACACTGTGCATCTCCCACCCCACTCAAATAGGAGCATTCAGCGTGGAGCAATGCTCCCCTCAGCCTGCTCTGAGTTTGGGATCTGCTCGCACATTCTGTCATTTCTAAGCTTGAGAAGCTCTATTTCTGCTCCAGCCAGGGAACTTGGTTTCCCCCTTCCCCTGCTTCCTCTTCCCTTAATGCAACACTAAAAACGATACTAACTTAAAAGGTACTTGTCATCCAAAATAACACACCCATTCTCGAGCTTGTCCAAATTTACATCTCCAAAGCAACTAATCCTACATCCACTGATGGCTTTTTTCAGTGACAGCGTGGGTGTCCCTGAGGTCCAGGGGTACATCTTTGTGGCCATTCCCTGGAGCACAGTGCAATGTTTAGCTCCAGTTCCCACGTGTGTCCCTCCCAAAGCCCAGCTCAGGTAGGTAGTGTCATTGCAGTGATGCACAAGCGATTGCAATCAGAGCTGCAATCACAAAACCCACCTTGTGTCACTGGTGTTTTGCAGGGCTTTCCTTGAATGTGCACATCTGCTTTGTGCATCCCCAGGCCAGCTCTGTCCCTGCAGCATGGGCTCTGGGATATGAGCCCAGAGCTGCTTCCTTCTGCAGCAAAACCACCACCAGTTCCCTCTCACGCCAGTGGGAGAGCAAAGCTTGTAAAATGAGTGCTTTTCCAGGCTCTATTCCTTTCATGCTGAGACTGACCATGACATTTTTCAATTTTAACAACGGGCAAGTGGGTTCTGTGATGGGCAGACAATGAAGTCAGATTTCCTAGGGCTTTGCCTGGTGGATAATGAAGGGCTGGTTTGTTTGGTTTGTTTGGCTTTGTTTGGCCTTTTTTTCCAGAACTTGCTTTCCCCTACTTCATTATACTGAGACTGCAATGTAATAATAAGCATTATATATGCACAGCAGAGATTCCCTGATGGACAAAGGGATCTTCTGCTGTTTAATAAAATAGCCTCCCCCATGGCTACTTCTCCTACATCCTAGTTTTGTATATGTTCTCATTAAGATTAATTTAAATCTGATGAAGGCTGAACCACTTCTTGCATGCTTCCCTTTAAAGAACAAAGGGCACTCATGTTTTCTACCTACCTGATCACCAGGCAGCATAAAATTTGTAAGAACTGAGAATTTTCCTGAACATCTGTCAGCAGCAGAGGGAACTAGCCAGTTCCAAAAGGAAAGTAGGTAAGTTGTAAAGGCAGAGGGAGGAAAAGCATGTTATTACGATCTTCTTAAAAGCTTTCTTGCAAAGACAGTACCACCTTCTGCTGAAACCTTTGTAAGGAGAAATGGGAACAAAGCATTCAGGCACAGTCACAGTGTCACAGTGCACCAGACCCTGAAGAAAGACGTCTTAACTGTTCTCTGAAGGTTTCTGTATGTGTGCTGTAGGGATGCAAATGGGAACACACATTTCTTTTTACTTATGCTTGAGAAAATGGCTCAGTTCCTGCAGGTCTGTCTCTCTCTAGTGGCTTACATTCCCTGTCCCATTCCCCAGCACCACCCCATATCTCTCCTACACAGAATGGGTTTCATTCACTGATTCCTAGAAGGTCTTATCAGGTAAGAAGAGCTGCAGCATCTGGATGTGGTTGGCACACAGACCTTATCTGAGCCAAGGCCCCACTACAGCTATTCTTTGCCCCTTTCCATCTCTGCCTGATACCTCTGAAGGGATGTGTGTACATCTCCCAGTGCTGCTTGAATCCCAAGCTACGAGGCTTTACAGAACCATCCAAAGCAGTCCAGTAATGCCCCTTTACTCTGTGCTGATCACATGGCAATTTCAAATGACTTGAGCATTTCACATTTTTGTGTAATCTCCTTAATGTGGGGGCACTTTGGGAGCTCTCGGATTGCAGGGAGTTCAGGGTAACTTGAACTTGTTGGAACACTACAAGTTTCCACAGATCTGAGCATGGATGTTTGGTGGGGTTAGGAGCTGCAATACTTGCCTGGGAAATGAGAAGGGGAATCAGCAGGTCCATTTGCCTTTCTGCTGGAGCAGGCATTTACTAAATGTGCAAGGACAGTGGCTGGCATCTAATAGCCACCTTGGAGTGATAAAGGCACAAGGAGATCTGCATGTGGTCTTTGGCAGAGGTGATATTTCAGATTGAAGTGGATAGTGATGCTGCCTGAGAAAGTTAATATAGTTATTTGCTGAAGAGTTGGACTCCATTTTACAAGGTTACTATTCGGTCAGGTTTTATTGACAGCTCACTGACACACAGATTATTATGCAAATTCTCAGAAATGCTTATCTGTGATTTGTCACTGTTGATCTATTCACAGTTATAATCTCCTTGCCTCTATAAATATTCCTGCTCCTGGGAGATGTAAAATGTTACAGGAGTAAAAGCTATTTTGGTGTGGCAGTTATCCTGAGTTCCTTGCTCATTATATTTCCCAGTTATTTTTTGGGAAATATTTAGCTTTCTGGTAATTTAATCAAAATTCAAAAGAACCAATTGATAAGTAAAGGACTGAAGCAGTTTCCATAAAAGAGACAGCTAAGGAGGTGATAATTACAGCCTCAGAAAAGTGAGGGAAAGGGAAAGAGGAGTCAGCTGACTAGTGAGTGACATGGAGAAGGTTATCCAGATGCTTCCTGCTCAGTTATTCTCAGGAGCTGGAGCATAAGAGTAGATGGATGGCTGTGAAGTGCAGATCAATCCAAAGGAGAGTGCCTGCAACTCACAGTCATGCATTTCTTTCCTCTGATCAGGGTTGCTCCTGTCACACTGAGCCATGACATGGTGTAACTCCTCACTCACAGAGGAAGCTGTGAGTAAAAAAAGCTCCTTCCAGTTTAAAATTAGGTAACTAATGAAATATACGTGACTGGGGTACTAAATGCAACGTTAACATCTCTGAGTTGGGGTCTCCCAAAGCTGGAAATCATTAAAGAATGATGAAGTGCTGCAGGTAGGGACCTGGTGAGTCTGGTGTGCTGTAACCTACCCCCTTAACACAAGGGTGGGCCTGGTCCCTCTCCCTTAACTTCTCTTCAGGGTTCGACAGAACAGCAGAAAACATGGGAGAGGAATTGTCCTGTTTCAGCTGCAGGATAATGAGACTTGCAAGGCAGCAGCTCAGCCAGAAAGATATTGCTGTGGTTGAGATCCCTCCATCCTTGAGTGGTGCAGAAGGAAGCCTGCATTGAAAGCTGAGTTCAGTCCTCACAGGGCAGATTTTCTCTGTCAGCATCAGTGGTGATAGGGTGATATAATAAACTTCAGCCTCCTCTTCTTTTTTTTGAAGAAGCTGTATCTCCTCCTTGTCCTTCACCCTCTAGCTGAAGCCCAGGGCATGAGTCTTTGCCTTCTGTTTGTCCTTGGGAAATCGTGAAGAGAACAAATGTTGAGCCAGGCTGAGTCTCCTCCAGCAGTCAGAGAGAGTTTGCAGGGGTATGTGGAACATCTGGGGCTGAACACAGCAGTGACAAAAAGCAGAACATGCTGAAATACAGTGCTGAGTGTGTGTTGTCTGGCTGCAGAGAAGTTGGTTCTCCCTGCGGCCTTGGTTCTTGAAACAGAAGACCTGAAGTCCAAGAGGTTTCCTGTGTGCTGGATACTCCCAAGGCCCGTGGGCATCCTGGTCATGCTCCCTACTTGGTGGCAGGGTCGGGGCTGCAGGATGCTGCCAGCATCCCTGCCCCTGCTGACACCTGGGAGAGATGCAAGGAAAAGTAGCTTGCTACCTTCAATAGCTAGACTGCAGCTGATTGTCAAAGGCAGCCTAATTTAATTAGAGTTGAACTGGATCTTTATTTAATGGGATCTGAGACTAATTAATTTTCGGAGTCACAGTACGAAAGACGTTTTGTTCCTTTTGAATAGGTAATTAAGTGAGGCATATGCAGACAGTCAATGCTCTGCTGCATTTGCAAAGGGTTTGTTCTCTCTCTTATCTTCATCTTCTTTCTGTAAGCACTTTGGAATTAGGAATTAATTGTTTTGTTGCTAATGATGTTGGGTATAATTATCTTGCTGTTCAATGGCAGACTTTGTCCAAGTCATGGGTCATGGGTACAGAGCAGAAGAGAAGCTGCCCAGGATGATGAGTAGTCTTTGAACTGCCCAGAGCTAAAGCTACTTTTGCTCAGGAACAGAGTGGCCAGCTGGGATCCACTGCAGAGTGGCAGGTGACAGCATTTCACGACACCAGCTCCACCTGGTTTTCCAGTGTGGACAAGTTGTCTTTCATGTGGTTTATCCTCACCTGGTTCTACCAGAGTAGCATGGTCACACCACAATATTTAGCTGCCTGGTTCTGGGAGAAGGAGATTTTTTTGTCCTTTTTTGTTCATTTGTAGTGGCCCTGTGTGTACCACTGCACTGGGTCAGAACAGCTTGGCTGTTTTGATCCTCATGCCCATAAAAGCCTCACAGGCTCTGATGTTTGCAAACACAAGGCAGCATCTCATTAATTGAAGTGACATTCATTTGCAAGCCAAGAATTAATATTTTGAGTTCTGATGTTTATGAAGTAGTCCTGTGTGACTTGTTCCCCATTGGCACCAGCAAATAATCCACAAGGTTCAATATCTAGCAGGTCATTTCCATTAGAAAGCAAACTTGGTGTTTGAGCCCAGCATTTCTTAGGATGTCCTTGATGAATCTTTTTCATTTGTGATGCTCAAGACAGAGCTTCATGGTTGCTGACAGCTGAGTTAGTACAGAGATGAGAACAACTTTGATTTTTCTGAGTCCCATCCTTGTCCTGACTGTTTTGTGTGCTCTCTTTTCTACCTCACTGCACATCTGTGTACATCATCTATACCTGGGGTGTGCATCTGTACAGGTCTGCAGGGAAACCAGGTGACATTCACAAGACTTTTCACCTGTGTGCATGTGCTCTCTGTTGCAAAATCTCAGCCTTTGAAGGCTGTGGGTTGGTACAAGTTCATGGCCGTATGATCACTTCAAGCCATTGACATAGCGTATGTACTAAAACTTCCGACCTCAGCTTGGCCCATTAATCCAAAAAATGAAAATTGTGACTTCTTGGTGACCCAACCTTATTGGAAAGAAAAGGAATAGCTCATACTGACAATAGATAGCAGCTAGGGCAACAAGTGTGTGTCCCTGTCAGGATAACACCCTGCCACATCCCTAGATTGTTTTCTTATTTCTTCCTCCCATCCATATCTTTGGAGATCCATTCTCATGTTCCAATGTCTTTCCAGGACCACAGCAAAACCTCTCCCAGAAAGCTGCTCCAGAATGGCACATATTTGAGACCTGTAGCACAAACAGGGAATGCACTGTTGATCCATTTCTGCCAACCCCAGTTTCTGCACCTACATATTTAACTTTGGAGGAGACCTGTGCTAAACACATCTTCAGAGAATCCCTACAGCCTTACCTTTGGGACTGCAGCCTATCCTCTCTGCTGGGGTCTGTCTCTGCTGAATGCAATCTGCTATAATCATGCTTTCTTATCTTTCATTGCTTAAGGGCTGCTTTCCTATTCCCTGACAGAGTCATTAATTTTTTCCTACTCTTATGAATCTCTTTCTACACTTTCAGATGGTCCAAACCTCTTGGATTTTCTTCAGAAATTCCTCACAACAGGCATCTGGTGCTCTTGCCTGTAGGGCAGTCTGTAACCACAGGCAGTCGCCGGTGTCAGCTGGCTGCCAAAATGGCAAGGCAGTCCAGGCAAGGTCTGCTCTCCATTTCATTGAGACTAGAGCCCAAGAAAGCCACTGGTGGCTACACCAGCTGTGTGCCTGCTGCAGGAAACCTTGGCCCATATGGCTCTTGCTGGGCAGGGGATGTTGTCAGAAAGGGGCTGCTGTTCCTTTGATCCTTTCCATGTGGCAAACAAGCAGTGACCACAGGGCTCTTTGCCCTTTCTCTTACCCTTTCCAGCTCCCTATCCCAGCTCTGCCCCTCTCCCTGCTCCTGTTCCTGCACTGCTGGGAATTCCTGAGCTGCCTCGGGCACGGAGAAGTGCACTGGGCTTGCACTGATGTGGCAGTGCGGGAAGACAAGGTGAGGGTGCCGGGGGCTGGAGCAGGAGAGCCTGAGAGCAGGTGCACTGCGGTTAGGGCATATGACTCTACCCACTTAATCACCTCTGAGCAGGTCTCCACCTATTCCTCCCTCTCCTTTTCTGGAAAGTTACTGTAACTTGCATATTTGTGATGGTTTCTGCTGCTGCAGGCAGGATCACTTGTTTACTACTGTCCAGTCACCTGCAAATAACTTGCTTTTGGTCAGCTGCATCACCTAAGGACAGCTTGAATCTGCTGAATGGCTTCCCCAGCCTGGCTTTCACAGTTCTTCACCACTGTGAAATGCAGGAGTTTCTCCTACAGCTTATGGTTGGCCTGACCTGAGATGATGGAGAGTGCATCGTGAGGCACACTCTGAGCACAGAGCCCTGCAGGATCAGACCTGGCTGGGTAGAGAGGATGGCAATGCAGTGTTGGCAGACAGATGTGAGCCCCCATCCAGGCTGGACAAAAGCCAGCACTGGATGGAGCCACGGCTATGTTGGTGCTGGGTATATTGGTCTGGGGTCTCAGCCAGACTCAAAAAACTGCACAGCTTTGGGTCCTGAGCTGAATCTTGCCTGGTTAGGGCTGAGCTCACTATGGGTCTGCTCAGAGACCAGCAAGACAACTCAACATGCATATGCCACAGACATGGCAAATCTGTCTACAGAATCTAGTAGCTGATCCGTCCAGATTCCTCACCATTAATCTTCATCTGGCATCACACATCTTGAGGTCAACAGTGTTGAGATCAGCCAAAATCAATATAATTCTACATTGTGAGTGTATCCTCAGTGCAGTGCAGCTGTCCTTGCTATGCAGGGACCATAACTTAATCTCCCAGAGGGATGCGTTGAATTTTTTGCTTGGGATGTTCAGTGAATAGAGGGTGGTGGGTGGGGAAAATCCTGGGGTTTGATTCAGAATTTGTGCTATAACTTGTGAGTAAGAACACACATCTGACTCAAAGCACACAGCTCCTTTTTGGGCTGCAGTCTTTCACTGTGCTGCTTTCCTCCTTTCTCAGGGCTTACAGTACAGAACTGGCTGGCTCAGGGGTGCAAAAAGGAAGATCAGGAACAGAAATCATACTGAATAAAACTGATCGTGTGTGGGAAGTAGAGTGAGCAGGTTTTTATCCTTTTATGTAAGGGGGAGGGGGGAATCATTCAAATGAAGGGATTGTTTCTCTTTTAACTTAGTTCTTGAAAAATGCCACAGTGAATTATTTAATCTCCTTAAGCAGATCCCCTAATCTGGCTTCCTCACAGGCATTTGCTCACAGTGTCTGTGTCAGCCTCACAGGGAAAGTTGCTCACAGTCTGACTCCTGTGCTAAGAGTGATTTCTGCATACCTATTCCCCAGGCTGCTTGCTTGCTGAGTGCTCCCCAGGGCATGAAAAGTGGGGAAATACCAAAAAGAGAAAGATACAGCTGGAGCCTGTTAATTAAACTGAAAACAATATCCCAGTGGCAAAAACCTTGCTTAAATCAGTGAGAATTCTTTTGTGACTTGAATAAGGACAGTTTCAGCCCAGACCTGGATCCATGTGTCCTGTTTATATTGGTTTTAGGCCATTTAAACCTCTGCTGCTTATATTTAGGTTTCGGACCTCATGTTGCACTCTCATCCACGGGCTGCCCTTGGCTCTGGTCACTTCTCAAATGGTTCCTGAATGCAACATCAAAGTCCAAACCAAACAGACCTCTGTGGCAGAAGGGGAAGACACCAGTTTTCAGGACCTTTGCAGAGATAAATAAAACTGCTTTGCTTGAGTGCATAACTCCACATATGGCTCTGGAAAGCTTTAGGAGGTCTTTGGAGAATGCTAGACTTTGTTCTGCTTCTTCCTTGAGGCTGAAGCAACTGATATTATTCTGCTGTTGCTATCCTTATGGCCTGAAGTTGAACTAGAATGACAGAGCAGGATTTTCTGGCTCTGGGACCAACTTCAAGGAAATCATCATGGAGAGTGGCTTCTTTTCATGCATGGTGTCTCCTGCAGGGTTATTCTCAGTGCGCATGTTATCACCTTGTGTGATATATAATCACCCAGAGGCTAGGACATGCAAGCACATGGTTATGAATACCCACAGAAACACTGTGATCCCTTGCCCTGATGCCAGAGATAAATACTCTGACTCTGGACTCTATTATATTCTCAGAACCAAACCACTCAGCAAACCTGCCTCGTGATTCCACTCAGCCCTGTCATAATGATTTTAGAAGAAAACCACAAGAAACGTGGTGGTTTTGGGTCCTTGTCAAAGCACAGCAGAAGAGTGTTGGTTGATTACTTTTTAAAAATTCATTTTAGCATTACATTCAGAGTGAAAGTCTGGGCGTATACCTAAATGTTAGAAATGTAAAGAGGGTCTTACATATGATTGTGGTGAGAAACCACTGGATAGCATTTGAAAGCTTACTGTGGATGCAGGAGATGAGATAATTTAAACATAACTATGTGAAATCCCACCACGGAAACTGTATGTGCTTCTGGGCTACTCTACCCTTTCTTAGCCTTCTCTTTTGTCTAAAAAGCTCTATTTTTTCTGGTACACTAACAAATATAAACATTCACACTTCAGCTCTGTGAATTTAACATTTTCTTTTCCTATCTCCTTTGCCTGTGCTTTCCCCAGACACGCACACAAACAAAAAGTAGCCCATGGCATGTACCTGGAGAGGACATGCCCTCCTCTCCACAACTGGGCACGGACGCAGTCGCAGACAGCTGCTGTGAAACCAAATCTTTTTGTGATGAATAACAGCTCTGGAGCTCACCAGGCATCTGACTATGACTGGTGAAGGGCTTGCTGAGGTCAGTGGTGGCGTGTGCAATTACAAAACACTGGGCAGTTGTCCAGGTGGTTGGTGGAGGCACAAGCACAACCCTACAGCTACAAGTGTGCTTGAGGCTCTGGACAGGGCAGGGTTGAGGACAGGGGAGTGTGGTGGTGGCAGCTCAGGCAACTGCAGCTGTGTCTCGTGACAGTGAGCAGAGCTGTTGGGAAGGTGACTGAGAGGCTCCAGAGTCTGCAGCAAGTTTCTCCACCTGGCCTATCCACCAGCCTATGGGCAAGGACAGCCAGCCCCAGCTGTCCAGGGAGAGTTGGTAACAATGCTCTCAGCTAAGCCAGATGTGCTGCTGTGGATGGTTGGGGCACTACCATGCCTTCATCCAACCCTCTTCTCTGCTGAGACAATTATTGTAGCGGCAGGCATGGAACACCATGGGGGCTTTGCCTTCAGATGCTGCTGACCACAGTATGATGTCTAAAGTCCCACCTTTCTCCACGTGGATGAGAAATTGGCCCACTCACAGAGACCTATCCTAGTAGGATGTGTGTGGTGTGATAACAACCACAGCAAGAGGAACCAGGCGGGCAGTTGGGGTTGAAGCACCTTTAGCATCCACACCAAAAGAGCCCAGAATTTCTCTGTCAGAGTCCTTTCCCAGTGCTGTAAGTGCTGATGTCAGGTGTTCTGAATTGCTCATCCTTCTCACAAGTACCTGTGGGACAGGAACATCTGGGTTAGAGGCCACCAGCAGGCAACACTGCTGTGGCCCTCTGTGCCCTGGCACAGGCAAGTTCACAGTCCCTCCAAGAGGTGTGAAAGCTGACACAGCAAAGGCCTCCTGAAATTAATAACAGGATCTGCTTCGTGTGCAGAGGATCCTTTCCTCTTCCCCAGTGCTTTGAAAAGGAGTGCAAAGGGCCCCAGTGAAGACAGCCTTGCACACCATAGATGGAGCTTTCTTAGATCTCTTTAACGGTTGGAATTGTGAAATACTTGTTGCATCTGTAATTAGGGAGTAGAACAGATGGCTAAATCTTAGTTATAATTAAAGTCTAATGCACAGGAAAATAACCCAATGCAGCCGGTGATTCAGCAGCAACCAAAGAATTTTAATTCTTTCTTTGCTGGGCTTAAGCTTCAATAGTAGGAATTGGGACTTCAGGGAAAGTTGGTTGCATCACCTATTACATAGGGATATGGCTCTATATTAAAGGATGGTGTGGAAATTTTTGATTGCTATGTATTAAGTTATATTGTGTGGTCTTGCCTACCTCAGTAACTTGAAATCATGTGTGAAAAAGGCATGTGAATTGTTTTAACAACACAGAATCTGCATGTTGCAATCCGTTTTAGATGAGACTTTCTTAAAACCTGTCTGCCTAGTAATTGATTGCCAATGCTTCAGGTTAAGGTATTTGGAAAGAGGCATTAATTAGGTGCTGTTAGACAGGAACATATTTTATTTATAAATATGTTTTAAAAGGAGCTTTCAGAAATATCATTTAAATCACAATTGACACCACTTTCAAGTAGAGACCTCATGACATGCGAACTGGAAGCGATTGAATAAGCTTCTCATTTCCTGAGAGGCAGGAGTTAGCATCAGGCAAAGAAACACGGAGTGGTGTTACTGTGAGCTTTGCAGACTCTGGAAATGGTTTTTATATTTGGGGTTGTTTTTTTCACCCTACTCTTATTAGAGCAGAGGGGCTCTATAATACATCCTACCAGAGGTATGTGAAGCCAGGTCTTCCAGAAAGAGAACATGAACAGTTCTGGATCATTTCTGGAGACTGAGAAAACATCAGAGGAAAAGTTCTTATGAGCATTCCCCTTCCTCATCTTCTGAGATGACTTAATGGAAAGGTTCACCTGTATCTACTTGGGATATTGGGACATTTGTTACTACACTAATGATGCACTTGCTGGGGCTACAGCTGCCTGAGGGGTTTTAGAGGTGTCCCCTCCTCCCTTTGCAGCAGGCTGGAAAGAGCTGTGTTAAGTGACAGGTTTTTCTCAAAGCTGTCATCAGCCTTGAGTGGCCACTGCTCTTTCAGGACCTGCCCCTGGAGGACTTGGGTGGCATCTCTTTCGTAGTGAGCATGAAGGGAACAGGGAATGCCAGTTACTTGATATTTATTGTGGATTATAGGCATGCAGACAGCCCATAAGTGCTCAGTGGCCAGTTGGCATCCCTCGCATTTTGGTTGTCCCTCAGTGCTGTCTTAAGCTGCAGAGGATTTTGGTGCAGGAGATGTGTGTATCCTCTCTGGGCTCCACAGGACTTGTAAAAGATGCTATGTTTAGTGCAATTAATGCTGGGAATCCTTGAGCAGGAGGCAGGTGGTGGTAAGGTTTCTGAACTGATGCTGTTTGAGCAGCTTCTGCCATGCTTTGGAGCCCTACCCTTAAGAAGGGTGACTTGGGGAAAAAACCAAACAAAGCCACCAACAAAAAAAGGCAGGAATATTTCCCATCTCTGCACTTGTCTCAAATATGGACATAGGGGCTAAAATACCCTTGCTCTTCAGGACTGGTGCGCTCCTGCAAGACAGAGCTGACCTCTGCTTTTACACCCACACAGACCATGGTCTCTAAGTGAATCTGGAACAGCCCCCTGGAAAAAGGTACGGAAAGTTAGTGGCCACCAAGAAGGGCAGGATTTGGCTTGCTCAGCCTTTGTATGGATGGCAATAAGATGGGGAATAGAGGGACCTAGCTCAGTTTTGCTAAAACTCATGCCTGCAGGACTTTTCAGGAAAGCTAATATGCATGGAGAACAAAAAGCACCCTCCTTCACCCTTATCCCTGCTCTGAAATTGAGCATTTTTGACCTGTCACCTCATGAGACAACAGCAGTGAGACTTGGCAGTAAAGGGAGCACCTTGGAGCCAGTACCACTGGTACTAGGAGTTTGGGGTGGCCACTGCTGCCACTGCCCGGCTGCCAATAATGCCATGGCAGGGATGACCAGAGGGCAGGGATGCCCCGTGGCAGGGATCACCAGAGGGCAGAGATCACCAGAGGTGAGGGATCACCAGAGGGCAGGGATCACCAGAGGGTAGGGATCACCAGAGGGCAGGGATGACCAGAGGGCAGGGATGCCCCGTGGCAGGGATGACCAGAGGGCGGGGATCCCCGGCGGCAGGGATCACCAGAGGGCAGAGATCACCAGAGGTGAGGGATCACCAGAGGGCAGGGATCCCCGGCGGCAGGGATGACCAGAGGGCAGGGATGCCCCGTGGCAGGGATCACCAGAGGGCAGGGATCACCAGAGGGCAGGGATCCCCGGAGGCAGGGATCACCAGAGGGCAGGGATCACCAGAGGGCACTCTTACGCACACTCGCAATAACTCACTTTCCTGCACGGCGCTGCCTCAGAACAGGCAGACTTGCCGAGGTTTTTTAAGAGGCTCATTGTTGAAAATCAACTATTAGTTCTCAGTCTGCCCACTGTGTTACTGCTTGGGGAAGGTTTGATCCCCTCAGAAGGAGGGACTGGGCTTCTAAAAATGTAGGATCACCTGTGTGTTGGGTACCTCTTCTTTTAGGTGTGTTTCCCGATGGTGTCACTTCTGGCAGCTTCACCTCCCAAGGATGAGCAATACTGGCTTCTGCCATCCCGTGGCCGTGGGAAAATTACCCTGGTTTGAAAAGCTGAAGGCTGAGTTGGGAGTTTGGGACAGGGAGTTATCTTTTGCCTTCTTCAAGGGTGCAGTGTATGACGTGCTTAGGCTGAGTCACAGCAGAAATTGTTTCACTTTGGAAAAAGTGAGGTGCGAAGATTTGATCATATCACATGTGAGGCTTGCTTTTTTTTCAGGGATGCATGTATGGTTATTAACATCAAAGCACAAGGATGGGGGTAATGCAAGAGACTCTCTTTTACTCGTTATCGTGTCCACAAAGACATGAAACACTGGCTCTTCAGCTTTGCTCTGAGACAGGAAAGAAGGTTTTATTAACTTAAGTGACACCAAACTCTTATTTTACGCCCATGTACTGTACTGTCACTGATTAAGTGGATTTTGTGCTCCATCCTGAGGAGGATGGACCAACTAGCAGAGTTAAGCATGTCCCATCCCTAGTGTTTTTCAAACTGTATGCTTGGAAAAGGATCTGTGCCCCTAACTGCAGGCATTCTTGGGCTCTATCTGCAGCACAGACTGGAGGGAAATTACTACCTGTGTGAACACACCCACCTTAATGGTGAGCTGGGTACTGCTGGCTGGGGAGGTGTGGAAGTGCAGGCTTTAGCAGAGGATGTGCAGGTTTGGAACCAGGGCTTCCATCGCTAGTGGTTAATGCTTTAGGGATTTTTGTTTTAATTGCTACTGTTCTTGAACTGGCTTTAATCCCATTAGTTCAGGTATGCCTGCAGGAGCTGTGCTTGCACCTTGGATTGAAGGAGAGACATAGCCTTAGTGCTGGGAACTAGAGCTCTGCCAGCCAAGCAGTGAGTTTTTGTTGTATCCTGTTTGGAAAATGAGAAATTCTTTTGAGACCAATGCTTTTGCATTGAGGATTTATTTTCTGAAACTGCCAAAAGGCCAGACAGGTTTCTACTTTTGCAGAGCATGCAGGAGATGGGAAAGTGCAGGAGCAGCAGGGTTGAATGCAGCAACATGACACTGCTACAGTTCAGCTCAGCTCTGACTCACAAGGAAGAGTTAGAGGCTGTGAAAGATGAGTGATGCAGCAATAAACTCAGTTTACTGCATTTGTGTGTCTTCCATCGAGGCTGACAGTAAATGCTCTCCTTGTTAGGAACTTTCTCTCTGAGTCAATCTCTCCACACAGACAACTTGATTCAGCAAATTTTTGCTTTGCTTGACATAGAGGAAACCTCTTCTTTCATTTGCTGCTGGGCTGGTGCTGCTGCTGTCTGTCACCAGCACTTCAGAAGCTGATATCCTGGAATTCCATGAACCAGCCTCTGCAGCTTCTGATGTGAACACCTGGAAGATACGAGCAGAGCGTGAGAAAACTCTGGGATGGGTCTGTGGTGAGAGGATGAGTGTGAGCCTGTGCTAGAAAACTGATGGGAAATTGCAGGGAGCTCCTGGTCCTACCCTCCCCTGCCACCCACCCCACTGCACAGCAGGGCTGGGGCAGACCTTCACCCACAAGGGATGTGGTCGCTGAGGTTCCTGTCCCCAATCTCAGCTTGACCCTACAGGGTGTGATGACACTGTGTGTATTTGTGGCACGGTTCTTGCCAGAATGCCAGACATGTTGTGTGGCAGCTGAATGGGGAGACCAAGCCTTCCACCTACACAGCTCCTGCCACCCCTTTGATATGCAATCCTGACCCCATGGCAGGGTGTTGCCACCTGTCCTGGAGCGCTCCGGCCTCCAGACCCACTTTAGCCCAGGCTGTGGCCCCGCTATGTCTCAGGAACGTCTGGAGATGTGGTGCAGCTGCAATGATGTCAGGGAGGGAAATTCCCTCCCTCCCCGCCTCGGGTGGCAGGAGTTTCCCGTGGGAGCTGTGCAGTGTCCTGCCAGCTCTCGAGGATAGGGCAGGCTCTCCTGGGACCAGAGCTGGGAGAGAGCCTCCTTTTGGCCTTTTTTCTGATTTCTGACTATAGTCGCTACTCTGTGTTTTACTTTCTTCACATGTGCCTGAATAACCATAAGGCTTGGCAAGGGACATGGAGCAATATTCCAAATTTAGTCTCTCAGACCTGGTTCCTTTGGCTCCCTCTTCATAGAGAGAAGAACCCTGTTTTTAGTAATAGTGGAAAGAAACCTCTCCAGTGCTCATATCTGCTCTTCGCTGATGGTATTACCCTTATAGTTAGTTTTGTTTGGTGACTCCGCAAGGAGAGGAAATGGAGACTGCAGGTTCCAACACCCACGTTCAGCTTCAAGTCTGCTCCTATGCCATTCCCTTCCACCTACTTGAAAACAAGGGTCAAAACTTCTCGCTGCCCCCACTTTTGGAGAAAAAAGATGCAGTGTGGCCCTCAGTGGTGGGAATGTCTCCAGGAGATGGGACATCCACAGCTGTACTGAGGCTTAACCAACAGACTGTGATACAGGAAACTACAACTCTGAGGATTTGATGGGAGGGGGTCAGTGAGATAAAGAGGCTGATGGATTAGAAGTGAGTATTAGAAGCAAGCCCGGCCTCAGGCAAGCTTTTTGGCTTGGAGTGATCACATAAAACCCCAAGGAGTTGGTGCTTGCAGGAGAGCACAACTCAACCTGCTGAGATGGGTGCTCTGGGCTTTCTCCTAGAACCAGTCTCTGCCCTGGGACCTGGAATATGGGAAAGCCTAGAGCAAACAAAGGATGCCACGAAGTGTCCCGTGGGAGCTGGAAGTCTCCATAAGCATGTGGGAGAACAGGAAAAGAGTAAAAAGTGCTTTGCTGGAAGCTGTGGGTTTGAAATAGAAAGGGAGGGAGTGAGAAACTCCTGCTGTAGCTGTTCTGGGTGACTTGAAAGTATTGTTTCAGGGTTACTGAAGCAGAGAACTATGGCATGTCCTGAAGAAACTACCGTAGGTGATGGTGAGGGATGAGAGCATGGAAGACTTCAGCTTTTCCCCTGTGAGGCAGTCAGTCTTCCAGTCCCTGTCATCGGAGTTCCTGCTGAGACAAGATCCTGGGGACAAACACTAGTGAATTGGTTTGTGCCTCATGAAAACATCTGTTATCCCTGCAAAGGAAAACACCAAACTATACCGACCTTGCTGTGAGTGGATGATGCTCTGACACTACAGATGTGACAGAGGAGACACCAAAGGCAACCTGACATCTCTGCAAGCAGTTCCCATTGTCCTGTTGAGCAGGGCTGGAACAGTGCCCTGTCTTTTGCTTCCTCCTAACTCTGCCTAACTCTTGATGGCCAACATGAGGATTGTGCAGAGCTCCGGGTGTGTGGTATTCATGCGCAGATGGCAGCTTGAAGCTGGTGTGTATTTTAAAGTCCACAGCTGTTGGCACTGAGATGTTCAGGCTTAGCTGGAGGAGAAGGATGTGGGGAGTGGTACATTAAGACACCTTTGTCATCTTCTCTCCAGATGTGCCTATTGTGCTGGACTGCTTGCTCACTGGATGGTCATCAGTCCTGGGCCCACACTTGGCCATCGGTGACTAAGCATGACCTGCACAGATGTTGGGAGCTGCTGCCTGGGCTCAGTCCCTCAGGCCCCATCAGCAGGTCTGTGCTCCCCAGGCAGTGCCAGCATGGGGTGCCTGGGGTATGAATGCCCTTCTTCACTGCTTTGTGTTGGCACTAGGACAAAAGGTGCTGCGGGGAATGGGCAGGACTGTGTGTAGAATTGTGGTATTTTTATTTATTAATTTAGTTTTTAAGTTTGCTCTCCTCTTTGCCCCCTGTCTCTCAATATGGAAGTTGGGTGGGGGGGAAGGCTTGTATGAGCCAAAAGACAGAAATTTGACACTGCTGGAGCAGTGGGATCAGAGATTGGCTGGAGGCAAAATCTGAATTCTTAAGGAAGCTTTTACCACCATAGCAGCATTGGGGTAGATCCTCCAAATCCTGTGAGGGTCATACTCCTGTTTTCTCTTTCCCTTCACTGGAGTTACTGAAGAGTTGTCTTTGCCTACTTGTGTTCAAAAAACTCCTAAAACCTTAATTCCTTTGAAACCTTTAAACATCTCTAATATTTAGCTAAAATTGAAAAATGTGCTTAAAAGGCACACTGACATGGGTTTCTGTTCCCTTGGATAGCCAAGTTAAAACATTTTATTGCTGGTAGGAGGGAATTACTTCCTTCTCTTCAACTTTTTCTAACAAAAAAAAACCCCCAAATATCCCACAGACTTCTTGCTCTTAAAAGAAATTACTTTCAACTTAAAAAAACCAAAAAAAAACCAAAAAACCAAAAACAACCAAAACCCAAAAAACAAACCCCAAAACAACAACAACAAAACAAAACACAAAAAACAACAACCAAAAAACAACAAACCAACAAACGACCACACCCACTCCCCTGGAAACCCCGAGCTGTGAATGAAACGTTTCATCCCCTGGCAAAAAGGGTGGGTCTGATTTCAGACAAATCCTGAAGCCAGCAGTTGCAAAGGTAGCTCAGAGCAAAGCCGGCATCTTCCTGTCTTCTTCAGCTCCAAGTGGTTCAGAGGTCCCCGGACACACAGAACAGGGCTGGAGGCACAGAGACCTCAGGAAACTGCCTCTCCCTTGTGCCCTTTTCGGGATGGGGCTGCACACAGGCATCCTGGCCCCGACCTTGGGTGGCGGGGGGGAGACCATTATAAATCCCCAGCAGTCTCCTCCCGGGGATATAAATGTTTGCCTCTGCTAAAAGATAATCTCCTGGTCATTTCAGTGACAGCTCAAGCCGAGAGAGGGTGCACGGAGGGGTAACGGGAGAGTATTCCACAGCTGTTTCCTGGCTGTTTGTCTCTCCCAGACAGGGAAGCAGCAGCGGCGGAGCGGAGCGAAGCACCGCATTCCTGCCCACCTACACACATGCCTCCTGCGCTGCCTGCCTGCCGCGAGCGCTGCGGGCTCGGCTGTAAATCCGCTGTCCAGACAGATCCCTGACACCCCGGCTTCCGCCCCGCTCCGCGGGACACGTGCCTGGAGCCGGGGATCGGCCTCTCGCCCACCGCCAGCAGGGGAACCTCCCGGGAGGGGCGGCCAACACTGAGGATGTCACAAGTTCCTTTTCCTCTTGAGGTCTGCCACTGCAAGAAGCTCCCCCTTGCCTGTGCTCCCAGGATCATAGAGTCACGGACTGGTTTGGGTCGGAAGGGGCTTAAAGGTCATCCCGTTCCAAGCCCCTTGCTGTGGGGCAGGGACACCTCCGACTAGGACAGGTTGCTCAGAGCTGCGTCCAGCCTGGCCTTGAACACTTGCAGGGATGGTCTGTCCACAACTTTTCTGGGCAACCTGTTCCACTGCCTCACCACCCTCGCAGCAAAGAATTTCTTCTTAAAGTAAAAAATTTCTACCTAACTAAAGAATTTCTTCCTAAGTGAAGTTTACTAGTCCTCATGTACCCACTCAGACCCGCCTCTGAAATTTCCAACTCTTAAATGTCTCGAGCTCCATCTCCCAGTAGGTTTCCTTTAAGGCAGTGCAAATGAACTTGGCCAAATACCACTGAGCCCTGAGAGCCTCCCAGCTATGCATGGGGCACTGGCAATTCACACAGGCACACACCCTGTGCTTGTGTTTCCACTGCCGACTGTGCTATGCAAAGTGCCTTGCAGCTGAGAGGAGCTGGATGCAACCTCACTGCACTGGTGAACATTTCTGCCCAAATTCATGGTCGATCAACCCACAGCTAAGTGTTGGCTGTGAGTAGGAGGGAGGAAGGGAGTTTGAGTTGCAGGAGAGAAATCAGGACACTTGCTGGCTTTTGCAGGGGGCTTTTGTACACTACTGCAGTGGGTTTCCACAGCTCTGGGAAAAGCCTAGCTGGGAAAAAAAGTTTCCAGCTGGGAAAAGCAAAAGATAGACCTTGCAGCCTACCTCAGAACATGTCCAGATCTCTATGAGAGGCTGAAAATGTTCAGTTCTCTGGGAGAAGCCAGCAGGTGCTGTGTGCACTGCCAAAGTGAACCAAACCAGGAGCAATTTGCATTTGCCCAGCCCCCAGGCACGAGGGTTGGTACAGGTCTTGGGCAGCTGGGGGCCCCTTTGAAGTTTTTGTGGAAATGTCCTTGCTAGAAACCCCTCTCATCGGTGCCTTGTGAGTGAGAAGAGAGCCCTGCTACAAGCCGCTATTTCTCATCAGAATTATGTGGTGCTGCTTTTTTTAATTAATCTTTTTTTCAGAAGTTATTCGTTTGGTGTGAATTGCTAGCTGGACACTACCACTTCTTGACTGCAGCACTGCGAGACGGGTTCAGCATTGCAAACAGGAATCACAGGACTGGGGGTTTGGGCTGTAGCAGACTTGTATTTACTGTGGCTGGGGTACCAAGGCCGTACAGAGCTAAGGCAGTGTAAAACCAGAGGCCACGTTCACCTCAGAGGCAGGGGCCAGGCCAGCAGCAGCCGTGTCAGGACCTGCCAGTTTTACTTCACAAAGCCCTTGGGATGTGTGATCTGGGCCTGTGCACTGGGAGCAGGGAATAACTCTTGCCTGGAGAGAGACCTAAAACCAGGCTGGCAGTGTGGACCACGAGTTTGTCGGGCACTCCTTGCCCATTCCCTGGAGGTATTTGCCCACAGCCCCGATGTCAGCAGTAGAAGAGGATGTAGCCACTCTGAAGCTCTCCCTGGGCTGCTTTGTGTGTGTGCAAACCCTGGTGTGATTCTTCTTCTCTCCTCCCCAGCAGATTTGGAGATTCCCATACCTCTTCCCCACTGACACAAGCTACAAGGTTTGATGTCTGCTCCAGGGTTCAGCCTAAGAGAGAAAAAGTGTTTGATATTAGTGTTCTTCCATGGGCTAGGCAGGGGAAGCAGTGTCCAGCAGTAGGGAGCCCTTAACTCCAGTTAATAAACACATCCTTCACTTCCAGCCTCTCTTCCTTGGTGAGTGCCACTTAGTGAAAGCTGCTTGGACTTGGCCGGGGATCAGCCCTGCGAGCTTACAGGATTCACAATTCACAGATGTTAGGAACTATCAGGCTGAGTGTGGGTGGAGAATGTCAAGTCTGAAATAGCTCTCCTGCCACCCTGGCACAGGCAGCAAAGAAAATGTTGCCATGTGACATTCTTCAAACCAACATTTCCTACAAGGAAAACACAGAGGGGAGAAACAAGAGGCAATTGCTGCCGTCTTGGAGGGCTCCTGGCTTTTGCTCAGGGGTGGCTGGAATTTGTGCTAACATCAGCACAAAACATGCACTAAAGGTGAGTTATAGGGCAGTCCCTCACACTCCTCGTCCACACAAACATATAGGTCTGCCTGAAGATGCAATCCCTCTGGTACACAGATATGTGGGTGCTATTTTTTTCCTGCTGGAATCCATTTTAATTTAGCTCCTGATTCATATCTCATTCATTCTCCAAACCCACAAAACCAGGATAGGTTTACACTCTGTACTATTTGGATAAATCATGGAGGGGAAAAACACAGGGGGACAAAACAGGTTGGTTTCCTGAATGATATTCTGTGTGACTCAAAAGAGAGAGAAAAAAAAAAGAGGTGGTGGGGAGAGAATTAAAGCCATCCTTTCTTTCTTTCATGTTCCTTCAGGAAAATCAGATCTGCTTTTCATCTTTGGTAGTTTGTTTTGGTGGACTTCACTCTTGTTTCTCTAGGCTTTAGTTTCTGATAAAGATTTTTATTTTCTTACTTTCTTCTCAAGATAATTGAAAATATTGGGGGTTTTTTTAAGGTAGAAAATGTATATGTTATTTATAGAACAACAGAGTAATGCAAGATTTCTGTATAATCTCAATTGTTTTGGAAAAAATGGTAAAAAGCTATAAAGGAAAACATTAACAAATATATCTGATAGTTTTCTTGCAGGGAGGAGGGCAGGAAGGGGAGGCAGAGGAGCAAAAGTTCAGAGTTAATTTTAATTGAGGAATTTCCCCATATTTTGTCATTCAGCTTTTGAAACTGTGACCACAACAGACTGTTTGAACTGTGGTGTGAGAGAGACTGAAAAATTCCCCAGGCAACCATAAGCAGGTACTAACCCCAGAGTTGACAAGGAAAGCTTTTTAAATACGCTGAAACTCAGCACGGGCGCTGCACCCGGCAGAGGAAACTCCGGCCATCTGGAGACGAGGATGACCACCAGCCACAGCAGTTTGTAAAATTGCAAGAGCTGCCAAAATTAAACTGTGAAGTCAGGCGGGAAGGCAACCAATGACCGGCGAGATCAGAAGTTCAGAGAAGCCCCAGATGAGCTCCCAACAACAAGTGTGGCCAGCGTACACCAAAGGTTATTAAGGATGTTGAGAGGAGGGGAAAATATCTGTGCAGAAGATGCCCAGCTGGCGAGGAGGGAGTGGTGGTGATGCTCGGGTAACTGGATGAGTCTCATTGGCCAAGTCCCCGGGAGATCCCACCCATCCACAAGTGTAAAATAAATCTCTAAAGTTGTACCTCGTGTACCACTTGACCTTATTGCTTTTAGCCTGCTGGCTTTATACCTATTTATTTATTTAATTTCGGTTTGTCCCCAAGGAGGGGCTGGAAGGAAATGAATTTTGAAGCAGCACCTTTCACCACCTTGCCGTACTACCCTGATCCCTGCATCCAGCGGTGAGTCTGAGCGTGACGTAACTCTGCTATCGCAGGTTTGATCGCAGTCTCTGGTGTAATTGTTAACTTTCCTGCTATCGGCCGGTGGCAGCTGGGCTGCACGCGGAAAAAATGTGCTGCTCTCTTCATGCTCAGTGGAGCTTATTATTATTTTTGGCTTTCAAACAGGTTACTGTTTAATTATAGGCATCCGTTTAAGATATCCCCTTTTCCTCTTTGGCATTAGAGGAAAAAAATATATGATAAATAACACGAAAGCTGATAGTATCTTTCCCTTGTGTCTTGGAGCAGAAGGTTATACTGTGCTTTGGGTAGTACAGGAACAGCTTTAGCTTTCTGTGGTGTGTTTGTTTGTTTCTTTAAGTGAAAAAACTCCTGGGAATAATATGAGCTGAACTATTAAGCCCTGAGATTTTGGAATTTAAAGGATTAAATAATTAATTTAAAAAATTCAGAGAAGAAAAAACTGCCCTTCTAAGAGAGAGCAATTTTCCAGGAATATTTTTTCCTTCTGTCTGACTGCCAGCGTCAGAGCCTGACAACCACTCTTATTTTAGCTTTGTTGTTACACTGAGTTTTATAACTTTCCAGCAGATAAAAGAGCATGTCCACACGAGGTGTCACAGTATCACATTGTCGGTTTGTTTGTTTCTCCCAATAGAAGATACTATATTTAAGCATGCAAATGACATGTAGATGGTATTTTTCCACTCGTAAAGTTTGGAGAGGTGAAATCCTCTGGGCATAGTCACTTGTTGATCTCCTTTAAGACTGGTTTCTGTCTGTGTTTTGTAAAAGCCCTGGCTAGTCTCATGGAGGCATTCGGTCCCTGGAAGAGTTAACTATTAACTCTGCATCCTCCGAAGGGTGTTGGAGAAAGGGCTTGGCCACCATCACCCAGCCCCTGGCACTGCAGGCAGCTTTGTGATCTCTGGTTTTTTCCCCACTGTTGTGATTTGTTACAACATTTGTGGGGGCTTTTATCCCCCCTTCGATCCGGGTGTTCAGTGCCACTGCTGTGTGAAGGTCCTGGGGAGGAGAGTGGAGACCTGGCAGCGAGGAGGGGCCGTGACTGGGGCCAGCAGAGGGGAAGGAGAGAGGCTGGGAAATAGCGCACGGTCCTTGGCCGCGCTGCCGGGGCAGAGGAAGATGGAACGGAGCCGGGGGTATTGGATTCCCCAGTGAGACCTTCCACAGCACGAGCCCCAGGGCTGGCCAGGCATATGCAGCCACGCTCTGATCTCCTGCAAATCCACCCAGCCCCGCTGACCCTGGCAGGGATGTGCCTGTGGCCAGGAGAAGAGAAGTGCGAGAACAGTGCCCATCCAGCAAGGTGGATTCAGGCTGGTGGCAGTGGAGTCTTTAGCAGATTAATGTTTCCGTGGCTTCCAGCCAGGCAAATTCCAAAACTGAAAATGAAGAAAAAGGAAAAAAGAAAAAAAAACCCCTGACACTGGAAAGCGTGAAGATGCAGTGGAAGTGTACCTGAGCTCTGGGACAGCTTCCCAGCCTGTGAACTCCTGCCAGTTTGTATCCCACCTCATGTCAAATAACAGGTTCAGAAAATTGATGCTGTGGCTCAGGCAAAAGTTCAGCTGGAACATGAATTAACGAGAAAAAGAATCCATTGGCTGTATTTGGTAGAACTTTTAAAATAAGCCTTTCACCCCTTCAAATCTGCCTCATCCAGCAAGTCAGGCCTTTCAGCAGAAATGCTGCTCCTCCCCACATGCCCTAGCAGCATGATGAGTTTTTAAGTGACCACTGCAGTGTGGGAAGCCTCAGGACAGATACAATTTGTGACACCCCTCAGTCATAAAACCTGTCTGAGATGTAGCTTAGAGTAACAACATGTCTCAGCTGTTATGCCTGTCTGTTTACATGAGCCAAGAGTGGCATTTATTCAATTATTAGTGACTGTGCTCTGCCACAGGTCAAAATCAGCTCAAAGCTGGTCTCGAAGATACTTTTCTCAGTCTGAGATATAGACAGTCTTCATCTTTAAGCTGCACTGGTTGCATATTCATGATGTGTTATGTGACATTTCTCTGACTGCTTTAACAAAATTCAATAGTTTCAGAATTGCATTTATTTTACACAGTTTGAAACACTTCTGCTTTGATGTGGTCAAAATACTTTATTTAGCTAATACCAGTGTGCTTCTTTGCAACCTTAAAATTACATCTAGTAATTATCTAACCAGCAAACTGATAACGTTGAGCTGAGGTATGCTGGCAAAAAACCAATAGTGAAAGGTGTTTTAAACCCTGTTAAACTAGTGGGAGGGTATGTGTGTCACACAGCTCTCCCTGTAGTTCAGTGTGGAGGGGAAAACAGTTATAAATCCCAGTTAACTCTTAAGATGTGTGGCTTTGATTTACCCTCTGCTGTTGCTTCACCTATTTATCTTTTCAGATTGGGGGTGTCCAGCAGGCAGGACATGTGGGAGGCAGCTAAAACGTTTCCTCTGTCAAGAGGTGAACACAGATCACACCAAGGAGCATTAGCTAATGTGCCTTTATGATGCTCATATGCTTCATGCCCGTCATTTCACAGGCCACTGTGAAATGATATATCCAAACAACACAGTAATTCAGTGCCATAGGTGAGGAAAAATAGCTGAGTGCCCACACTCTGTGCCATGTGTGATCATTTAGGCCGCTCCAGCCTCTGTCTCAACAGCCCAGATCCCTCATTTAGGCTATTGAATTCTTTATAAATGTGGGTATCAAAGCAAAGCGTCACAAAAAATCATAGAGAACTCAGCTGGGGCACAGGGCAGCAGCCTGCTCCTTCAAAACCTCACTCCTTGCTGCGTGCTGGAGTGCAGTGCTGGAGCTGCAGCCCAGCTGAGAAGGGGGCAGAGGGGCACTGGGTGCTGATGGGGATGTACATCCTTATGCAGAAGTGAAGGGTGCAAATTGTGACTGAAGTGGGGTTGTTTGGACAGGTGTATCCTGAGTCTGCTCATCTTTTTTCTTCTTAGACAGAAAGAGCTAAGGGATGCTAAAATTTAGCAGACCTCGTAAAGGGAAATCGGGAATACACACACTCAGTGCTCTGGCTCCTGGGGCTCAGGAAGTGCTGCTGTAATGAAACAAGCACCTGCACTGAAGTGCCAGGCCACTGACCCCCATGAATTACTGGCCGCGATGGTACCGTGGGAGCTCATCCTGCGCTGCAGAAAACCCAGGTCAGCTCTGAGTCATAAAAAGAGCTGATTATCTGAAACAGGCGGGATTTCCACCTTCCAAGAAGTGCCCACCTAGCTGCAGCTGAAAGCCACTAATGTAAGATGAAGAAGGCACTGTAATTATGATCAAAGTCCAGCTGTTGAGAGCTATGTAATTAGTATCTCTCCCCAAAGCTGCTTTTTTTTCGGCTAATGCCTGGTTGGGGGAGTGATGTTTACAGATAAGTTACTTGTGTTCTTGGAAATAATGGTCATTAGGCTGTGTTTTACCCAGGAGCTCTCTTCTTTGGGGGCTGTAGGGAATGCACCTGCTGGTGCACTGGACTGTGGTCCTGCCTGCCCCGTTCCCCCCTCTCCCCATGCCCAGGCTAATTGGTGGCCTCAGGATTTCACATCGTTGCTGTGTTGAAGGTGTTCACTGTGGCTCACTCCTCCCTTCTGAATGAAAGGGCTCTCACACAAGCTGCTCTTTCTCCTTTCATTTTTTGCTTTGTATTCTCAGCACAATGTGATACAGTCCAGCCTCCCAATTCTCACTAATAACAGAGGAACAACCCTGAAATCCTCTGGTCTCTGCAGCATCTGTGCTGGAAACCTGGTTTCTCAGACATGGTCCTGGGTTTTGAGGAGGTTGCCAAAACCAAAAAATCAAATAAAACCCCCCAGCCAAGTATGCAGAAAAAAAGTCTATTTTTGGAAGAGAATGAGGAAAACTGTCAGAAATTACTTGAGGAGGGTATTAGAAATTACTTGGAAAGGAGGGGAGTGTATGGTCCATGGAAGCATCATCTATTGCATGCTGTATCTGGATGGATTTTGGTGAGCAGGGCCTAGTTCCAGCCAGCCAGAACTCCTGGGTTCAAAGAGGTGTTTCATCAGGAGCCTTGCATGTGTCACTTCAGCTTCCCTCATTGGTTCCCACGTGTATCAAGCAGGGCTGGTGAACGGACTGCAATTATCAGATAGGAGTCTGGCCAAGGTTAATGCTGCAATACAGCACAGAGGTGGAAACTCACTGTACCCCGTGCTCATCACTGCCAACAGGCACTAATGAGATTGCAGGCTTCTCTCCCTTGGGTTGGGAGGGGGCACAGCCAGACAAAATGTGCTGGCTACAGGCAGCAGAGTGCTGTGTCCCCTCATGGTCGTGAATCAGTGCTGGAATAATCAGCTCTCCTTTCACTTGGGTATCAGCTGGGTGACACTGTGACAGAGATTTGCTTAAGTTGTCATAGGGTCATGTCCCACAGGAGCATCTCATCCCACGTGCAGGCTCTGCAGAATCCTTGCATTTGGGCAACTGCACATTTTTTCTCTTTCCTCATACCATGCTTTGCTGAGGAATAACTGAACTCCTGCTATGACAGAGTGGACAAATTTCAGTTGCCTTCACCTATGCAATGGGAGCCCAAATTTGCTGTGTTGGCAGAAAGACCTGAAGTCAAGTAAAGAAAGACACGTGACTTGGTATAGATCTATTTGCAGAAACAGCCAGTGATAGTGCAGGTACTTTCCAGAGACTCAGAGAAGGCCCAGAAATTGTTTTGAGCAGTTTGTGGTGTGCTCAGAGCAGCTGGTGACTTCTGAAGGAGCAGAATGGGCTCCATGCAGGAAGGAAAGGTGGAGGGGAGGTGGAGGTGCTCTTGTTTCTGGCCTTTGTGAGCTCTCCTGTGGGGCGATGGTCACCTTCACAGCTGTGCTGCCCCTGGTAAAAATTCCACAGGGGCAGGACTGCAGCTGGAGCCAGATGCACGTGAGGGGACAGCATTCCACGTGCCAAAACAACTCTTGCAGAGTGGCCTCCTTGGCAGGAGGGCTCTGCAGAGCAGCTCTGCAGCGAACATGTTGCCAGCATGGGACCTCTTAGCTGCCTCCAGGGAAGTGTGCTGCTGATGGTGAAGAGGGGAGGGTATTTATCTCATCTTTGAGGTCTGTTCTTTGGTCACTGTCCTGTCCTGTACTGCAGTCTCACCAGAAGATGGGTTTAGAAGATAGAATCTTTGCAAAACGGTGCTCAAGAGCTGCACATTAAACCCTCTTTCTTCCTGACAGAGCCCCTGCAGTCTGCTTATCCCTGCTGCCCTCCTCTGCTCTGTCCCTGCTGGACCTCTCTGCTCCACAGTCACTGACAAGGACAGCACTTTTTCCTCTTCAAAACAGTATAGGCTTGTCAAGAAAATATTTGTCTGCTTGGAACTCCTTTTAGTGCTGCTTAAAGGATTAAAGTGGAACCAAACCAACCATTTTCTGGTTTTTCTCAGATCCCAAAGGACTGCAAGGAGAATATATGAAATCATTCATGGGGTCCTTTGTACTGTGAGGAGATGACACCTAATTCATAGTGCCTTTCTCAACTTCCAAAAAACAAACCCTGAAGAAATTAAAGAAGCAAGTCCTTAATAGTTAATCTGCTCAGAGGTGTTTAGGGTGTTCATGGTACATATTATAATTCCATGCTGATTTACATTATACCTTCTGCTACAAGCTAATTTGCAATAGCTCCTCTCAACAAACACAAGGATTTCTGGCCTGATACAAAGCAAAAGGGCTCAGCTTCGATTTGGGGAAAGATAAAACCCTCTGCTGTTCAATATGTGTCTAAAGAAGTATTGAACCCTTATAAAATAATTTTAATAGGAGTCATAAAGTATGGGGGAAGAAGGAGGATCTTGGATGGGGAAAAAATCAAGGAAACTTGGCTTTCAGTTTGGTGCCTGGCTCTAAGCCAGTTTTGCACTTATGCGAAAACTTCCAGGGAATATGGACATTGTGGTGGGAGCCTGTGGTTATTCTGCCACACAAATTTTCACTTCTGTTTACCTTAAAATTTTGTAGTCCATGATCAACACTGAAATAATCAGAAGGAAAATGTTTTGCTACAATAGATTTCTGAGGTTTTTTGACTAGCTCTGCTGATAATAGATAACATCTGCTTAGACAGCTTCATGCAAACATCTGTATCTCTTCTTAGGGCTTACTTGGGAGTTTTTGGTGCCTGTTTACAATGACTCCTGTGTAGCAGATCATCTCCCCACAGGATTTTGCTGCTGAGTCATTTCCAATCAGGTGTTCAAATGCCACAGGTGGTCTGATGTGATAAATACCAATACACATAAGCAAGGGGAATTCAGTTAGTGCATGGAGCTATAAAGAGAACAGCCACCTCCCTGAGTGAGAAGGGGGAAACCCTGCAGTAAGTGATCAGGGCTTCAGTAGGTTCTTTGCAACATAAAAATAAGCCTGCTTACCAAACCTTGCCCTGGGAGGTTCAGTGCCTGTGTGGTTTAGTAATGTTGATAGGCACAAAAGTCACTGCAGGCTGAACAAATGCATGGAAAGAAGCTTGAATTGTGCTGGTGAGCTGGATGCTGCAAACAGCAGTGGCTCAGCTGTGTATTGCCAGCAGTGTCAGGGCAGCAGGAGCTGGGGGGGCACAACAGTGGGATGGCTGGAATTGCTGTCAGTGGGGTATATGAGGAGGCTATGACAGGTGTGAAACTGTAGTTCAGCTGGCTCTGAGAGTTAACATGGGCATTAGGTGGTCAAATATTACAGGGTTAAAACCTCCATGTTAAACAACAAAATTTCTTTACACAATTTTTCAAGTTTGGTTATTCATATTTGTGAATTTTCCTCTTAAAATATACAGGCTGGAAACATCATTCCTGTTTTAGATGAAAAGGGAGATGCTATGTATTCATAGCACTACAGTTGCTACAGCTTTAAAATAATCACAAGCAAAAATCATAAATCACATTAGGTGTGGCAATCTATTGATAAAATTATAGGGAGCCAACCCTGTAATTTCTTAGCACCCGGCATAGTTACAAAAGCAAAGATCCTGTGGGCGCTCCAGGTAGCATTCCCTTACACACCAGCAGTGCTCCTGACAAACACTTCATTTGTTCCTGTCTTCTAGGACTATAATCTGCTCTTAATTCTTTGTCCTTCATCTGCCCTGTCTGGGAGCTATTTTGTGACACACAGAAAGGTTTTTGCAAGTGCTCCTATTTTTGAGAGAAGGATTCTTTGCCCTTGGGCTTAGGAATAGCTGCCCTGCCATAGAGTTGCTACACACTGAAAAATGCAGCCCACATGGTATTTAGCAGAAGACCTCCTTTTTCTGTTGGAGTATCACTGGTGGCAAGGGTGAGGAATGGGAGTGAACGTTTAGTATCCAAAACACACCAGATTTCACAGGTTGGCTGGGGGGTAACAAGTTTGAGGAGCTTCAACCAAATTCTTATTACAGGAATCTGCACTTAACATCTGCTTTGCTGGTGTTTCTGTTTTGCATTTTAATTATTTACTGAAACTCAGGATGTTGCTGTTTACAGTTTCCTGCTTCTAAAGAGTTCTGGGGACTTTCTGTATTATCATGATGATTTATTTGATATTTTTTTAAAATTCAACCTTTGAGAGAAAGCTTGAGAGAGGGACTTTATAAGTCCCCTGAGCAGTTCATAAGGAGTTTGTGTAACTAAAGACAGAAGCAGTTTTTGTATGAGTGGGTACCTTAGGGAGCCAAGTGTCTTACCTGGCTCAACACAAAATGTCATACGCCCTTTGCAGTAGGCAGAGAACCCTCCTGTTCTAAAGAAACCCCAGGTATTTCATGTTTCCTCTCTATCCCTCTCTTCTCTCACTATATTTATGTGACTAAATGCCCTGCTATGCAGTTTCCTGGGGCTGAAAACCAGCGTGGGCTGCATGATTTCTCTTGCTTTGCTTTCTCTTGGTGGGGGGGCCCATGCTGAAATGGCCCGTGTGGGATGTCCTCTCACCAGTCTCTCCCTGCCGCCTCCTCAGAGTGGCCAAATTTGGGAAATGCCTGTCCTGTATGGACTGGAACAACAGCAGCTCAGCATCTGCTGCTCAGCGTGCAGGGGTGCCCAGTGGCTTCCTGGAACCTGCAGGTGCAGCACACCAAGAAGCACTTGGGCAAAAAAGCCCCAGGAGCTGTTGGGGCAACCCTGGCAGAGGCATGATCTGATTCCTTCACGCGTCAAAAAAGTTCAAATCTCAGCAAGTTTGAAAGAAGCTCCACTCTTGGCAGTGTGTTACCGTCCTGGGGACCATATGCCCTTAATACTACTGCGAGTGATATGGTGCAAGCAGGGAAGAGGCTGCAGGCAACATGCCCGGCTTTGAACAGAGCTCAGAACGTGTTGCACAGCTACAAGCCCATCATGAGCCACCGGGGCCACAGGCTTTTGCTCTTTGCACCATGTAATCTCCAGTTATTGTGTTACCAAGCAGGGCAGCCAGGAACCCAAAGAGAACTCCCTCGCAGTTACCCAGCCCAGAGCAGGTCCTTGGTTTGGGGGCCCAGCCATGCTCCTGATGAATGCTTGATCTGGGGTTTCTCTCAGGTTCTCGTGGTCAGGTACTGCTTGCAGCTGGCACTTGCTCTGAGGGTGCACAGTCCTTAGGAAGAGATGAGCTCAGGACATTTGGTGGTGGACTGGACTGTTGGAAGCTGAGCTGAGACTGTGCCTAGCTTGCCTGTGCTACATAAAATGAGAGGGTTGGGTTAACAGTGTTCATGGGCATTTCCTCTCCAGACAGCCCAGAGCTGGCCAGGGCCATGTCTCAAAAACATGCTTGCATGCAGGTAAGGGATAGTACATGAACCAGACCTTGAAGTCTGGCCAGAGCAGCAGTGTGGATGTAGCTGAAGTCTTTCATTGCCACTCTACTGCTGCTGCAAGATCTGTTAGATCTGGATTTTTATTTATTTTTTTTCCTTGGCTCTGGCCTCTTTCAGAGCCTTGTAGAACCAGAACCAGTTTCTGACACCCTGACTGCCTTTCTGAAGCTATGATCTGCTTGGATGAATTATTTTACCATCTGTAATAAATAAAGTAATTTTTCATTTTGTGTTGTGGTCTCTGTATTGGTGTGATGGAGGTAGACCAGAGATGCCGATTGCACTCAACACTGAAAAACTTTGGCAGACAATAATTAAGAGAGTCCCATTTCCTGTGGGAAATACTGAAAGCTCCTTGTAAAAAATAGACAGCAATGAAGTGAGGTAGATATTTTTATTGGGTAAATGCTGTGATAGCAGGAAAAATACTGATAACCAAATCTCAAAAGAGAGGAATTTGATTTAGCAAGCCTCAGGAAGGTCAGATTTCTGGCTATTGCTTCTCCAGAACTTTTCAATTTTCTTTATTAAATATCTAAAATCACTAGAGAAGAATAGTGAGGAAGACCTGTAATAGCTGTATTTTTCTCGTGACTGACACCTCTTGAAAATGACCTTGCCTGGCTTTTATTTCTGGGGCTGTTGCTTTATTTCTTTTAATATTCCCTGAAGCTGCAGAGATCTGAGTATCTGGAAAGCATCTGGTTAACTGGTTTAGGCTGCTTTGGGCATTTAACACTGCTCCTCCAGGAAAGCTGAGGGGCCTCCTCATACTGTGCAGCAGAATGCAATAGCAGAGGTGTCTGAGTTCCTACTTCCCTAGGTGCCCCCAGGCACCTCCTGCAGATTACTGATGGTGGACGGGTGGGCCATGGAGTGATTTTGGGTTAGGCACTGACCCCAGAGAGACAAAAGATGGTCTCTGTTGCTCTGCTGTCTTCAGCTGAAGCTGAAGAGTTTGGCATGTGGCAGCAGGGCTGGAGGCAGCACTGGCCCAGCAGGAGATGGCTCAGCAGAGAGGTGTGCTTGTCCTCTCCTCCCCTGAGAGAAGGAAGCACCGCTCAGTTTGTCCTGCTGTTAATCTACCAGGGCTGTCTGGCTACAAAAACTCTTGTACAAACTTTAAAAGTTAGACCCAAATACATGTTCTCACATGGGTATTTGAGACAAAGCAAATGATATCTATTACTTAGACCAAAGAGATTTATTGGTTTTTTAAAGGGACTTGCAAATGTTTTGTGGCTTCTGAACAGTTTGCCTGTAAAGTTTTTCTTACAACACTTATTTTTGGACTTGGACCAAAAATACCTCAGAATTTTGAGGGTTGGGCCTGGATTTTCCACTTGTGCTGCTTTTGAGAAGACTTTCTCACTTACTGCAGTAAAAGACCTCATCTCTGTCCAGCAGCTCTGACTCTTCCCTCTCCAGATGGGCACTGCTTTTCACCACTACTACAATAGGTTTGGGAATTGACTGGAAAAGTGAGTTACAAAATAATGCAACTGCTTTTAAATTGATTTTGGGTTCAATGCTTTGTTAAAGTTGATTATTTACATTTTCTTTTATTATCTAAATTTGGAAAGTCTTGGGACCATGTTTCCCTAGAGATGCACCGACTGTTAACAGGTCTCTATGAGCTTTACAAATTTGGAGATACTGTTATACCTTAGGAATGGAAGAACAAAGCTGCACAGGTCAGCCAGGGGCTGGGGGCTGAGCTTGGGTGTCCTGAGCTCCAGGTTTCCATTCTAACTCTGGGCTTCTCGACGCACGGTGCTCAGGTCCCTGGGTGGTCTTCTGCGAGTTATGAGGAGTTTGTACCCCAGACTAGAAAGCACCAATTGCAGTGGGCAGGTGGATGAATTGCTGAGGCAGTGCTTCACCTTGGCCAGGGCTGAGAAACGGAGTGGGTGTCAGGGCTGAGCAGAAGGGGAGGGGATGTCCGTGGCTGAGCTTCTGAGGATGGGTAAGAAGGGGGTGTAAAAAGCTGAGTGGGAGATAAGAGACATCTGGGAAAGTTCACAAGATGCTGAAGGAAACCTTGAAGGAAAAAAAAAAATTAGGGGTTACAATTAGGGGAGAGTGTCTCTAGTGCTGGTGGAGTGCTGAGCTGCCTGAAACCCTGAGGATGGAGAAATACCCGTTATGTAAAAGTGGTCACTGTTGTTAGGCTGACAATGATGATACGCAGATAGCTGATTAGATGAGATGTTGATTGGAGATGCAGTGGGTTCCAGGGCTATGGAGGTCCTGAAATTGTTCAGCTTCAAGAAGCCATTCCGAGCAGTTTGCAGGGAGCAGGCCATGCAGAGCTCATGCTGGGAACCCCAGTGGGAATACAGAGGGAGTCTTTTTCTCCCAGAGGAGATCTGCAGCCAGCACTGGGGTGGGGCACTGGTGTGGAGCACAGGGCTGCAGTGATATAATGTGCTCTGAGGGGCTGCCACAAAGCTGCAAATCTTGTATCCACCGCAGGCATACTCTTACTCAAGATGACTCTAACTGAAAGGAGATGATGAAAGGAGAAAAATCCCCCTTGTGTTTTGCAGCATGGTGACTTGGGAGGATTACTCTGTACAGCCAGTTTCACTTTCTTTGATATAGGTCAGTGTTGCCTGTGCACTGAAGACTTGAGTAAAGAGCAACCAGGAAGCTGAACCATCCCTTCCCCTTTCCATTAATCTCACACATATATGCTTCCAAAAGAAAAATCTAAGTTACAGGGAGATCAGAATACACTGTTGAAGTAGACCCTAGCAGAACACTCAGCATTCCTGTGAGACAGATTGCTTTATTTCCTCTAAATGCCACACAGCTCACAGCTGAAGCAGGGTGCATGCAGTACAAGCACCCCTTTCCCAGAGAACAGGAGAAGCTAACAGCCCTCCCTGGTCTGTCCTTGACAGATGCTGTAGGACACCAGCAGTGTCACAGAGCCCTTTGCTGCTGCCACTCCCTGTTCCTACATGTGTTCCCCCATCTCCTTGGCTGTTGGCCACTTCTGAGATCAGGGTTCACCTTTCTGGCGGTCAGCTTCTTTCATTTTCTAATGCATATCCCTTGTGCCACTCAACCACTTTTCTCCCAGCTGCCCCTCCCCATAACGCGTGCTGCTGTCCACGTTTTTCTTGTGAGACACCAGATCTGTGAAACATCTGACAAATGTGGGAACTGGGAAAAAAACTGAACCATAGGTGGAAGTTATATTCTGTCTCAAAAGAATACTGTGTTGGTGTGTGTTATTCCTTACATTTGTCCGTTCTAACCCATGCATCTGTCAGAGTTCTTTTGGAGTTATTTTCTAGGACTGACACATAGGAGCAGCATTATGTGCAAAGACAGTCTGAAGGGTTTAAAGAAGTTGCTGGAAGTCTAAATTTTAAAATGCTAAACCTGAAAGCTCGGCTCAAAATCGAAAGGAGAATAAACACTTGTGAGCTCAGTTCACCACAACCTGCCTCTGCCAGGATGGGAGTCAGTCTCTTTTGGGCTCATGTGAGCTAAGGCCTTGGAATATGGCATCAGGCAGAGAAAGAAGGAGGAAAATGCATTCTAAAGTGCAATCCATACTGGGAAGAGAGGCTGCTGGTTGATGAAGTAGACAGAGAGAGGTGCAATAGAGGTTGATGAAATTCAACTGCAATCTTCTCTGAGCGGGTGGAGAGCCTGCTCCCATTTGGCTTTCACTTTGGCCCCCCTGTTTACGGAGTAGCAACGAACCTGCCTGATTTCGAAAGGTCTCTGCCTTTTGGAAAAGGGTTACAATGCGCTGCTTCCAGGGTGTGCTCTGCTGGCTGGGGGTGGCTGCTCCAGGCACGGGGGACAAGAGTGCTCTGCACGTCGGGGAATTCCAGATGACATTGCCTGCCAGGCGCACGCTTGTGCCGTGCTGCCAGACCCCGCATCCTTCTCCTCTTGCACAGCTGTGTGCTTCATTAGGTACCGATGTCTACAAATCACTGCAGTGTTACAATGCAGAGCAGGGGGAATTCCAGCAGGATGAGGGCTGCCAAGTTCCTTCAGTTTTAACGGTGCGATCTGAAAAGGAGCCCCCTCCCCACTCAAAAACTAAAAATACAACTGACACCAAGATTCAGGCATTTAGGCGTAATGCTCATGAACTGTAAATCGTTTCTTTACCATTGCTTTTAATGCGCTTCACGGTGTAACTGGAGAAGGCAGGGACGAGCATGTGGATTGGGACTGCTGGAGCTGAAGCTGCCGACTTCTCTGTGACTTAAATTTCTACCCAGCTCACACCCTGTGATGGTTGAGGGCTAATATATTAATCTGCACATGATTTTAAGGGGTTAAATGCTGTATAAATTCAGGAAGAAAGATCAGGTTTTAATCTGGGTTGGAATTCTACTTCCACCCTGAACCCTGTGCGTGTCTAAAAGCTGGTCACAGCATTTCTGCAGTCCCTTGATTTTCATTCCTGGTCATCAGCATTTTGGTGCCTGAAGATAAATGAAGTTTGGGAGTTTCTTAGTGCAGGAGGTACAGTGTATACTCTACCTGAAGAAATTAAGGCCTTTCTGAATTTCTCTATCTAAACACCCAAAATCACTAGTTCCTTTTAGAGCAAGCACCAGACTGGGACTCGGGTGACCAAGGTTGTATTTATGGCTTGCTGACTAATGGTAAGTAATTCTATGATATCCTGGTGCCTTAGTTTTCTCACAGGTAATATGGGAGTAATCACACTATCTTCCTTTGTAGAGCACTTTGAGAACTATGAATAAAATGAGCCACATTAGATATCATTTTTTAGATATTATTAATCATTCGTTGGGTACATTCATATACTGTGGAAGTGTTTTCTTCAAAAGAACAGATGTTCTTCTCTCTGCATCAAGGTTTCCTGAGTAGTCCACTAGCATATTCTTTAGGGGATGGTATCTTGTGAAAAAAGAGTGAAATTTGTCGCTTACAGAGAAGGACTTCTCTGGCCCCATCTCCATGTCCACTGACTGAGAACTACAGGCTCAGTGATAGAAAATTGTACACCATTGATAGACATCTCGTGGGGAGAAGCAGAAACCAACATCCTGTAGTTCTGGCAACAAGCAGAAAGAAAGCTCCAAATTGTTTTGCTCATCCCTGCTGTGAAAGATTTCACGTTATAAAATTTTACATGTGGCTTTACACCAACATCAAGCCATGAAGTCCTGCACCTATAAACCATACTGACAGATTCTGAGAACTTGCACACTGTGCAGGAGAAACACAAACCAACCCAGAGCTCCAGCTTTGAGGGAAGGTAAGGAGAACAGGAGGTGCTTGGACCTCTTGAAACCCAACACAGCAGCTTCACTGAAATACCTTATTCATTTCTGGTTTCCTCATAAATGATGCTATTAGCTAGGGAACAGTTCAGAGTGTGGAAGCACCAAGCCCATTTTGGATGAAAAAACAAAGGAAACCAGCTACCTCTTGGTTGCGACAGTCTTTATTTTTGGAAGGAGGTTGCTGGACTCGCACATGCGCCCCAGTGGTGCTCCGGCTGCACCCTGTGTCAGATTTGACCCTCTATCAGTGCAAGCAGGTGGCCTCTGCCTTTAAGGTTCAAAGCTACAAAGTAGGGGCTGGGCTGTGCATGCTCAGTATCAAGCCTGGGTCTTGCTTTCCTCGGGAGCTCGTGGCTTTTCCCCAGTGGTAAGTCAAACCTGGGTGTTTTGGGTTTAGCCCTTTCTAAGAAAGATTGTTTGCAGTGTGAGGTTGCATTTTGGGTGAGAAGTGTTGCTGTATTGCAGTAGTTGAGTTTAATAGTTTTCTGTCATTGTTTCCTGGGGTGGAGAGTGGTTTGTTTGCTTTATCTTTAATCTTTTTGATATGAAGGTAGGAAAGGGGGAAGTGTGGTGAGGAATGGAAGGATGGGCTCAGAGTGAGCAGTGGGAGCAGAAATGGTCTTGTTTTCTCTCCACTTCACCACCACATTTATGTGACGCTGGGCCAAGCAGTCAGGGCTTCATTTCTTCCTGTAATGAGACCCTCAGCTCCAGGGAAAGGCAACAGCAGTGTGGCTACAGCTTATGAGAAGCAAATGCTGTGCTTTGCTCGTTGGTTTGTGGAAGGGTGAATTGGTTTTCGGTTTGGTTGGTTGGTTTTTTGTTGGCTTTGGGGTTTTTTTGTAAAGTTTAACCTTCCCAGCCTTCTGGAAGACTCTGAAATGGAGGAGTGCTTTGCGGAGATGTCACTCATCAGTGGGATGGCAGAGGGGATCCGCTGGGACACAGCCCCACTCAGGGGGCTGTAACACAGCTCGGCTGGGGGAGTGCTCAGGAGGCAGCACAACAATCAGCGTGCCTGAGGCTCCAGCCCACCTAGTGAATTGGGAGAAGTGCTTTCACCTGGACTCTGGCCTGCTCTTGTTTCAGCCAGATAAATAGGATAAAGCTGACCCAGACCTCAGTGGAAGGGTATTTGCTGTCTGAAACCTGTCCTGGGATTTAGTGGCTCAGGAGCAGAGTCCCAGCACTGCACAGAGGAACACTGCTCTTGGTGAGGTGCTGCTTCTCTGAGAAGACTTAACTTGCTATGAATAATCCCCTGGTGGTTTTTAAAGGAGGGGTTTGTGGATGCAGTGTCCTATTCAGCTTGCAGTTTGATGGGGGCTGTAAATCCCCCTGTAGTTCCTGGTGCAGTTAGTGCTCTCTATTTGTGAAAAGCATCCTGCCAGATAGTTCAGCAGTTGATGCAGGGACTTGCCTTGTAAACTTAAAGCAGAGACAAGACTTACTGCCATGCCTTGTTCTGTTGTAGGCAGTTTTTTGGTGCAAGAGGCTGTGTTTAGTATGCTGTGTCCTGTGATGGCCTTTGGGATGAGCAGTTGTTGGTAAAAGGGATGTTGTTTAAATGTCTGTTAATAAAAAAAGCATCTGGTTTTGTAGAAGCAATTTAAGCAATGCAATCTTGTGATTAACTTTAGGCACTCCGCAATTATTTTACTGAAAGTAGAGCATTTGCTAATGTGGCAAAAGACAATTAACTAAAGTAGTGAAATTTATGCTCAGATTTTGCTTAGGCTTTAGCTGTTACTTTCCAGTGGAAATTCAGACACTTAAGTATTTGTTTAGTAGACAGAGGCTTCTCCTCTATGTTGAAGGCTGTTAGTTAAGGAAAATAGCACTAGGTTTAGATTCGTTTAAGACCACAGAGAAGGAGACAGTTTATCTTGTGTGCAGCTTTGTGCTGAGCTGAAGTTGGTTTTCTTGCATTTTGACAGCTCTTTCCCACCTGAGAGCAGGGTGCACCAACTGAGTAACAGGCAATGTTTACTACCTCTGTAATGCTATGGCCCTCTCACTGCTGCCTTGCCAAGGCTGACTGCCTAATCTTGCTGCCTTCTTTGGAAATAGAGCTGTACAGGTAGTAAAGGTGTTTCAGAGAGTGTTGAAGGAGTCTCTGAGAAAACATTAACCAGGAGACTCCTTGTACTTGGTACAGGGAAATGTGCCTTCTTGGCCATCAGGTAGAATTTGGTAATGCTTTTCCTAGAAACAGTAAGCTAGGAACTTGGCTGCCTACAGGAATAAAGATGATGCACCTGGAAAATACTCCTCTTTGGAGAAATTTAGAGTTGCGTTTAGTAGAGGGGTGTACCCGCTGTGTCCTTAACTGGTCCAATGCTTTCCAACAGCTCTGTCAGCTGCAAAGGTGTAGAGTATCAAACCTGGCTTTATCAGTCTGTGCAGCTGCTATCTCCTGCCTCTCCTGCACTGCTTGGTTGGGGAAGGTTTATGGATTTGCTGCTGAATGGGACCATGAGGGCCAGAGCAGACAGGGTGAACTGGGACACTTTGCCTTTTTGAGACTGAGAACTTTGTCCATCCGTGAACCAAAGCTGGGGCATGCCATGGCATTCAGGAACCTTGTTGCACAGAGACTTTTTGAAGGAGAGGTCTCTGGGGAAGGTCTATTTTGTTACAACTCTTTTTTCATTGAAGTTACCTCCTGTTTATGTAGTAATGAAAAGTGATTTTTAGTGTACAAGTCGAGAAGAGTTGTGGTAAAATTCAAGAGCAGTTGTGATAAGTGTCAAATAATTGTTAACAATGAGGACTTTGGTAGCTTGGGAGAACCCATTGTGGGATTTCTCTGCCCGTTCCTGGTGGTCAGGACTGGGTGGAGGGTATTGAGCCATGCTTGTGGTCTGTCTGGGTTTAGCAGCAGAGCAGGTAGCAGAGCAGGTCGCAGAGCTTCCCACTGTGCTTCTCCAAGGCTCGTGGTGGCATTGACCCGCAGTTTATATGACAGGCTTTAGGCCAGATCTGTTCTTCTGGGTTTCAGTATGGCATTCTTGAAAGTGTCTTACCAGACTGAAAGCCTGAAAGGAGTAATTTTGGGTACTTTGTGGAATAACTGCTGCTCTCAGAGGATTTGTGATTATTTTTTTTTACATGTAGTGTGGGCATGTGCTCACATCTGTGAAGCAGAGCTATTAGCCGTGCACTTCTGCATTTCATTTGTGTCTCTGGCTGTTCATGAACTTTTACATTATGTGGGAGGTATTTTTCTTAATCACGAAAAGGATGAGTAACTGAAGTGATACTTTCACCTATTTCAAGGCATGCACAGCTTTGGCTCCAGGGGGCTTAAGCCACTTTGATTTCCCTTAGCCTAGGATAACAGTCTGCTCTTTTCTGAGAGCATGCAGTTCTGTGGACAGCAGAGGTGAGGAAAGCCCTGCTTTTTGCAGACAAGAGTTGTCCTCAAAATGTAAGAGGCTTTAAAAATCCAGTAAAGAGAGCTAGATACCTCTCTGACAGCAGCCAGAAGTAAGTGCTTCAGGAAAAGTGGAGTAAAAGCACTATGGTGTGATCCTCCCTCTGAAACACTCTTTCTTAATTTTGGCAACTTAATAAATTAGGGTCTTCCATGCAATTTGTTTAGACCATTGTGTTAAACAGGACCAATATGTGCCAAGCCAAATATGAGTCCAGTTCTCTCTGGAATCCAATTATAACCTTGGCTCCTGCCACAGCCGTTCCCCTGGCAGAGAATGTGGTCGTTCACTTGCATTGTGTTGAAATAACTCTTTTATATGGGAGTTTTGCAGGATGCCCCCAACCCTGCTGCAGGAAAGGTGGTCACCTGCCTCATACTCTGACGCTAAACTAAGCGTTTTTGTCAACTGCAAATATACTGGAGAAATTCCTCCCACCCCCTTTAGATCCCTACAGCCGTCAAGTGTTTGACATGGGTGTAAAAGCTGCTGTGTTTGAATTTAGAAATTGGCCAGTGGGATGAGAATGTGCAGCTGTGGACGGCATGAGTGCTCTGGCTCTGTCACTGCTCCTCTTGGGCCCACCTATTTCTGTGAGGCTTGTGGGAGCTTAAGGGGATAAAAATGGCCAAGGTAATTAGCAGATCTGGTGGAAATCAGTTGGTCTGGCTCAGAAATTGCTGGAGGTGAGAAGGCAGTTGACAAGCAGATAAAATCTGATGTGATTGAACTTATTTCTGTAGAAAATAAAACAAATATTATTTTTTTATTATTCAAATTTTAAAAAGAAAACAAAAAAAACCAAACCAACAAACAAAAACCCAACCCAATACTTAGTTCGAGTCCTCAGCTGCAGTGGCTGGGTGTAGGAGAAGTCACCTAAATCATCCAAGGGCATGCCATTTAGACAGGCAAACAGCCTGGGACAGTGGAATCACGCACTGCTTAGCTGCTTCACCTGCTGCAAAGAGTACCTGCTTCATGTGGGAAGTTGATTATTTGGGGGTAAAATGGAAACTGGATTCTGCCCCCCCCCGCCACCGGGATTCTTATGACACAGCATCCCAGTGAACTCTGAGAGGCATTTAACTTACTGGGAAGTAATTTGGCCTCCCTGGCCAAATTCTCTCCCATCTAAATACAGCATCTGCAGCAGTGTGGAATGTGTGTTGTACAGCTGTGAATGTCTCAGGCATTCAGCGTGTCTCCTTTTTCACACAATAGCTTCTATTTATGACTTTTCATCGAGCTGGACTCGTGCATTCAACATGTCTTTGTATGTGTTTTTCTTTTCTTTTGGTTTGTTTTTTTTCGTCTGTCTTTTTTTTTTTTTTTTTTTTTTTGGTTTTTTTTTTTTTTTTTTTTTTTTTTTTTTTTTTTTTTTTTTTTTGCTTTTGTTTTTTAAGGTTTGTAGAAACTCCGAGCCCCTTCTCCTGGAAGGAGAGTTATTACCGATCCGCCATGTCCCAGAGCTCTCAGCCCAGGGAATTCCTCAGCCCAGAGGTAATCCAGCATATCTGGGACTTCCTGGAACAGTAAGTAGCCCTTACGTGGAACATACGGAAGGTGTTTTAGGACAGGATGCCTCTATTATCAGGCTGCTCAGGGGATTGATGCTGGGAAGTTTGGAGTCTTCTGTACTTTTTGATTAGATATGGATGTGATGATTGGATGTGTCAGTCTGTGGTGACTGACAGCTCTTGAGCCATCCAGAGGTTCTACAGACAGGCTGTGGGGACCAAATGCAGCGGTCAGCAGTGACACTGACTCTCTGCCAGGCCCTTGGTGGCTGAGCTGGCTGCTTCCTAAAGCACATGGTTGGCATTTTCCCTCAGGAAATGGGCTCATCACACTGTGTCCAGGTTGTGTGTTTTCCTCTTGCTAGTGCCAGGGAGGGAGAGGAGGTGAAGATGGTGCAGAGTTCACCCTGTCAGGTCCACTGAATGAAAGAAAACTGACTCTGTTCCCATTCCTGACTTGCCATTACTGATGCTGAACAAGTCACTGCCATAAATCCTCCATGAGTTCTGTCTTTCAGTGATTTGACTCCTGTGCTCTTGCCTCAGAGCAAGGGAAATGTCCCTCCAGGCCCTGTCCTGTTCGGGGGCTGCTGTAGTATAGTGGTGAGGAGGTAGTTGTTCCTTAGTAATTCCTTGCTTTGCCATGAGACCGGCTCATGGTGATGCTGAAGTCCTGGGCACAGGGGAAGGGAAGGAAGGTGGGGTGGTGGAAAACAGAACTTGGCCAATTTTAACTTCATTACTGTGTTCTTTCCAGGCCAATATGCTCAGTTCAGCCAATCGATTTAAACTTCATCGATGGCCCATCTGAAGATGGCTCCACAAACAAAATTGAGATCAGCATGGACTGTGTCCGGGTGCAGGACACGGAGCTGAATGACCCAATGTGGGTGAGTAATGAGAAACTTCCTTAACCTTTGGGGCAGATGGGGAGTTTTTGCAGGAGCTATTCCAGCTGCCTTGCCCCAGGGCCATCTTCCCACCTTGGCTGGCTCCTCAGCTGCTCCTCCTTTTCTGCAGCAGCAATGGCAGGAGAGGGGGATGAGGCAGATAAACTGGCAGGAGAGCTGAGGAGTCTCTTGCACTTGGCTACTCAACCATGCCTGCACTCTCCCTGCTTAGAGCTAGTTTGTGTGACCTCAGGGTTAAAATAGTTTGGATTCTGGGCACATTTGCAATTTTGCTGACCAAGGCCAGAGGTTCTTCACTTGTTTTTCTTCTCTTGAGAGCCATATATGAATGAAAACTTGTTTTCAGACCATGGTTGGGCTCCTTTCCCCTCCTGTTTCTTCAGACTAGAGAGGGTTTGTAATGAGTCTTGGCCATGAGTGTCTCAGGAATATGGCTCAAGACTGGAATGTAGATGAGGCGCTGGTGGTTCCTAGTTCATTGCCTTTGGCACAAACAGACTGGCTCTTTCTTAGCAATAGCTCTTCTGAAGAAGCTGGGTGCTATTCTTGCAGGCTGGAGCAGGAGGTATTTCAGGAGTTTGAGTTGCTCATGTCCTGTTTTTGTTCTTCCTGGGTTTTGTTTACTTTGGGGTAAAAATAAAGTGTCGTTTGAAATTTGTGTTGGTATCTGTAAATTTTCTTGTTGTCCTGTTTCCATCCTGAGAAAATGTTGTCATTTAACTCCTTGGCTAATCAAGCACAATTTTTAATGTGCCCAGTGATGGTGTGTTGGCAGTCTGTATCCTGGTAGTGTTTGTGACCTGGAGGATCGTGTCTGCAAGGAAAGAGCTCCTGAGTCATTCTAGTTGCAGTCTCTGGTGACGGGAGGTTTGACCTGTTAGTGCTGCTCTGGTGTGACTGCTGGGGAGGCTGTAGTGCTCTTTCCAGGAAAGCTGCAAGGGGTTAAAAAGCCAATTTGAGGCTGGGTATGTGCCTGGCTAATGTGGTGAAGCTAATCCAAAGGAGAGGTGACTGACATCAAGTCTGGTTATCTTTTGATTCAGCATTTGGTGGGACATAGAGGGGTGGGGTTAGGGACTTCCATCAGCATCTGGATCTTGGCTTTTTCCATCACTACAGCACAGCTCTAGTAAAAATGGTGTCTCTTCAATAGTCCAGAAGATTCCCCATGTTTACAGGGGCTTCTGACTTTCAAAGTGGATAGTAATGGTCTGTTTGAACTATGTCCTCCTAGAAAACAATCCCCAATCGTTTAAAGGTCATCAGCAGTAACTTTTCTCCTTCCATGCTCAACTCTGGATTTGTGACATTGAGCATGAGCTCACCTCCCCATCTCCCGTTCCTCCAAGCTGTCTGCAGAGCACTGTGGTGGCTGTTGGGCTCACTGAAGGCCTGTTCAGAGTCTCCCTCTCCCGTCTGTGGTGCAGTGAAACATGAATGGAAAGTCCCTTTCTCTTGTTCTCTCTGAGCACGGCTGAGGTGAGTGCTGGTGCCTGGGAAGGGGACAAGAAGCTTTCTCTATGCAATTACTTCTTGCCGATGATGGGTTTGATCTCAGCCTTGCAGGAGGCATTTCTGGAGAGGCCAGGCTGCAGGGTGACTTCTTCTAAAGAAGTGTTTTTCACTGACGTGACAAGCTGAAGGGGGAGCAGGGAAATTCCATCCCATCCTCACCTTTACTGTAAAGGCAGCAGCTCGGAGTACATTAATGTATGTACATTAATAAATGTTCCAGTTTGTCTTCAGTGGAAGACGGCACCTTCTCTCAGTTGAGTGCTGGACAAAAGCCTTCACAAAGCAAAATATGCATTGCAAACCTGTGCAAACAGCCCGTCTTTTAAAATGAGGAAGGCTCTTTTTACTCCCCTTACCACCACCACCACCTCCCTATAAATTTGCAAACATCCCTGACAGGTGACAACTCCCCTTGCAGAGAAGTCTGTGTTTGCTTTGCTGTTTCTGGGTCTCGAAGCGGCTGCAGCTTTCATTGGCAGAGAATGTGTAGCCTGGGGCAAGGTGTTTGCTTTAATCTGAAATACCTTACAACTCTCTTCCCCTCCAGCTTCTCTTTTCCTTTGGATAGCTTCGGGGCACGAGCTTCCCTTGCACCTGTCTCTCCTGTAACCTCAGCCATGTCACTTCTAGACACGAGGTGCTGCACGCAGCTGATTGCAGCAAGGGGTTGAAGAGGGCAGATAAACACAAAGGAATGCAGCAGAAACAGAGGGGCCCTGGGAGATGCGCAGTGAGATCAAGGCAGAGTGCTTTATGGTATTACATTTGTCTTAGGAAAAGAGTAAGGACAGTTTTTCTCCAAAATGCATCACCATGTGAGATTTAAATGGGTGCACAGCAATTAAGAGTGGTTTATTGAAAGCAATTGTCCTTGTGTGGACTTTAAAGCAATTCCAATCATCTTTTAAAATAAGCTTTGCACTTTCTTGCAATATATGGCTAAAAATGCAACTCGTGGTTTTAAAAGATGTCCATCCTTGATCCTAAGAGTTGCATTTGGGGGTGAGACCTGTGATTTTTTTATTTTTTAAAATTATTATTTGACTTTTGGGGGTACAAGTGCATGTTCACAACAGAGCTAGCAGTGGAGAAGGAGCTGCAGTGCCTGAAGAAACTGTCCCACCAGTGGGCTGGGAAATGAGCACAAGTCCTGCTCTGCTGAACACCCATCGGTTGTGGTCATTGCCTTGAAAGTGCAACTGTCTGGGGAGAGACCTGGGGAGGAAGGTTGGGTGACACAGAAACCCCTCTCGTCTGGGCTATAGCCCTGTCTCTTGCTGAGACCTTGCAGTTCTCACACATTCCTTGTTTTAAGGAAGAAATATATCTTCTGTGCCTGTATAAGAAAGGGGTAAGAGAAACTGGTGATCTGCACTGCCTTGGGATGAAAAGATCTGGGGGGGTCAGGAAGAGGTTTCTGGGTCTGGTATAACATTAGACAGTCAGCAACCTTCCCCAGGCATGTGCCTTGTGACCGGCTCTTTCACAATGTCCTGGGTGGCCCATCCTGGCTGTTGGCTGTGGCCCTTCCTTTCCCCTGGTGTGAACCACAGGCAGACTGGGAAACCCCAGCAAAGATCTGCTTTTTTTGCATAACTGGAGTGAAGGGCTGGTGGTCCCTGTGGGTGTGGAGAACATTTAGTTTCTGACATGGCCCTGGTGTGGGAAGGAGCTGCAAATGGTCAGGAAGGTAAGTTGCATGTGTGTCCTTGGGGGCCTCCTGCCATTCATTAAGTGACCAAAGAAGGTGCTCCCCAGCCTCTACTCTGATCAAGGATGTAGCCAGCAACTGTGGGCTGTGATGGGGTGATGTCTAGCTCCCTGCATTCAGGATGGACACTGATTGCAAAGCCTGTATCCTGCAGTGCTAGAAATTAGTAATGTTACAGCAATTTTATATTTGTGTCTTGGCTGGTTAAATGCCCTGGGACAGTGAGGAGGAGGGGTCTGGAGATTGCTCTGTAGGAGAAGGCATGTGACAGTGCAATAACCCCTGCATTGTCCTGGAGCCCTCTTAGTGCTATCAGCCTGCCCTACCAGGTGCAAAATTGCTTTCTTTTACCATCCCACAAAAGTCCTGTAAACCGCTCACTGATGCTGGTCTGGACCCAAACAAAGCTGCTTTGGGCTAAGGACTTCAGCAAGACCATCCTGGTAAGTGTTATTTGAGGGGTTTGCAGAGTCTCTAAATCTTCTGCCACCACCATTCCACCAGTGTGGCCAGGGCTGCGGGGACCTTGTTGGCAGGAGCTGGAGTGCTGTCCCCAGGGATGGAGCAGCTCATCCCCCTCCCCCTGTGCATACCTTCCTGTCATGCCCCTGAGCGAGCCGTCCTCCCGCAGCCCCTTGCCTAACCAGTTCAGCGGAATGCCTGCTCCCCAGACAGTGCCGTGGTCAGAGTTTTCTTAACCTGGATCCATCCCTCCCCATAAAAGGCAGAGAGAATTCCTTGCCTTTTTTTTTTCCCTTTTTTTTTGAATTTATTTGTTCTCCCTCATCTTCTGCAAATAATCGTGGGGATTTGCTGTGTGTGGCTTGATTAGGCAGTGCTGAACAGGCTGTGGGATGGGATTCTGCCCTGGGGATAGTGGTGTGTATAGGGCTGGGTTTGGGTTAGGGTGTACAGCTTTATGGGCTGTGGGTGTCCCAAGCCTGGTAACTACAGAAATTTTGGAAGTGCAACATGTGTTTCAAAGTTTGAAAACTGAGAGCTTCAGCTCTGTGACTCTGGCTGTTCTCCTTTATGCACAGAGACGGAGATAACTGTAGGCTGTAGGATAGACTGGATGCATCCTGTGTAGGAACTGGAGGCGTCAAGACTCTCAGCCTCAGCCTTCTTACCAGTGATGCGTCTCAGAGTTGGTATTTGATGCTTCCCAAAGGAAACAAGAAACCTTTCCCATTTTTAATCTGCTGTAGAAGGAGCCACCCAAACCACCTTGCACTGGATACCTTCCCATGCCGCAGCCCAGCAGGCTGTAAAGGAGCTGCTCTGGACCAAGGTGGCTGCTGGCTCTTTTGTGCATGCCCTCAGCCTTAGCACCATCTAGATCAGCAATTCATATTTGATGGCCATGCACTGAATTCCTGGTCCCCATCAGCTGGGAGCTGTGGTCAGGATCAGCTGTGCAGCTGACACAAAAAGCCCCCACCCTGCTGTCCCGCACGACTCTGTTGCATCCTAATCCAACACTGCAATATTAAAGCACAGGCTCTAAACTTTGTTTTAATTGCTTCCTTAGAAGTGTTTTTCTGGGTCAGGAGAAGAGAGCTCCACTTGTTGCAAGGTAATGACTGAAGAAGCAGATGAAAGCTGGTTATGGGGTGGTGGAACTGTGGGATGGGAAGGATGTCCCTGTGCACCCACAGCAGGGCAGGGAGCTGATGTGGTGAGCAGTGCAGGAATAGTGCCTCAGTGCAGGGACTGACTAACACATGGTGTGTGCTGCCACAGGCTCTGGCAGCTGCCACAGCCCTGCGTTTTGCTTGGGAAATGGTTTTGCACTGGAGGATGAGGCCAATTTGATAAGGAGATGCAGCAAAGTGGCTTGTGTGGCCATCCGTTTTCATGCCCAAGTATTCCTGGACTGACTATAGAAAGGAAGGAAGGACTTTGTACAGCACAGGGATGTGATCAAAGCTTTTATTACTGTCTGGTTTTTGTTTGAGAGTTTGATGCGTGCCAAGTTTCTCTTCTTTGTGGTTATTTATTCGTTCCATAGCTGTGTAAAGAAAGTTGAGATTATGCAAAGGCATTTCCATAATGAGCAAAGGCATTATTCTATTGGAAGCTTCCCTCCAGCATCTCTTCTGTTTGCAGTTGAACTCAGAAGCTCTCCTAATTTAGGCTTGGCTTTGTAATCCTGCTGGATGTTTAATCTTCTGCCGTATGGGTCCCTCCAGATGATCTAATCATCATATTTAGGGCTGCAGATCCAGATCTAGAAATGGTCAGTTCTTTCAGATAAGAATGAATGTAAAGAATTTATCTGCACGTTCAGTTCAACCAAAGCCTGAAGACTTCCCTTCTGCTGTGTGTAGCAGGGCTCTAAAGACATATTTATGTTTCTTTAAAATAAATTTTCCCTAGCTCCCTTTCCTGTACTCTTTGGGCCTAGTTCTGGCTGCAGACCAGGGATGGCTGCATTTCTTCTGGTAGGAATGCAGCCAGTTGATGAGTAGTATCCTTACACCGAGTGTTTTGTTTTTAATGTCAGTTCCCAGGATTCTTGATGGTATTGAAGAAAACCAGTGGGTGATCTGTCTGCTGTGTGATCATTTCGGAAGCATATTTAAAATTCCTTTAAATATTTCTTCCCTTTCAGCATCTTGCTGTACATTCATCTTGGAAGGAATAAACTAATTTTAAGCTGAAAAGCACAAGCCTACTGGGAGAGAGTCACATGTGAGATGGGGTGTTTCAGGAGGGGTGGCTTTAACTCCTCAGCTCTAGCACCTGAAGTGGAAAAGTGTGGTAATTGGAGTCCTGTCCTCTGCCTGTATGCAAATGCCTCCAAACAAAAGGAGCAGTTGCTTCAGAAAACATCTTCCTCAAGCAGCTAGGCCTGCCTCCAAAGGTTTCCATGGTGCTACAGGTGCTCAAGTGAGCAAGTATGGAGCAATAATGCGTTAGTGCTTATTTTACATCTATAAAAGGTCTGCACAAGCACTTAATTAAAAAGTATCTTGGTCTTTAAGCAATAAATTGTAGGCACCTTTGCCTCTGGAGCAAGTTTAAGGTTTATGGTGTCTTGCTGAGAACTTCACTCATTGTTTCTACCTAGTTGATAAGATCCTCTTTTTCCCCAAAATTCACCTTCCTCTGGACACTTTGGTTTTGTATTGTTATTTTTTGTTGGGTTTTTTTTTATTTTATTTTTTTTATTCTAAACCAAGTTGTTTGAAGAAAGAAAATAAGGTCCTTTTCTCTTGTTAGCTGGAAGTAGGGTGATGAACTGACAGTATATATCCAGCCAAATGAAAACTGTTGAAGTGGTACCCCTCTTTGTGGGGTGATAGGAGTGGAGGATGGGAAGTGCCTCATAGAGCTGTTTCCAGCTGCAGAGCTGACTGTGCCAGGGAGGGTTTCTCCTTCCAGGCTAAGGCAAACCTGGAGCACAGCCCTGGGAGTGTCCTGCTCCCCTTCCTTGTCCAGCACAGCCAAAGTGTCTGGCTGCAGCCAGCTGTGGGGTGTAGCTTTTGTTTTAAAAGTTCTCTCTTGCATTAATTGGGATTCTTGCTTTGAAGAGTGTCTTAGGCATCCAAAGCCTCACTATATTTTTTGCTTTGTGGTTCTGCATATCCTGCCCACAGTCCTCTTAATAACTATTATTTTTTTCCTCCAATATTTCACGAGGAGACTTTTGGCCTAGGTAATGTTTTCTACTGAATGTCTCTACAATCTGCTTTCCACCTCACTGTCACTGATTTGATAGCACTGGAATTAATGAGGGAGTGAATTGTCAGGCAGTCACAAAAAATTAAATCAGTCTCTGTGAAGCGTAGATTAAGGAGTGGTTTGTGGCCTGGGTTCATTTGCTCACTGCTGACTGAACTCATCTCTAACCAGCAGCTGAATTTGCAGAGATTAATGAAAGATCAAAGGAGTTTTCAGTAAAAGATATAACTCACTCTAAAAGCATGGACTTCTATCTCCAGCCTGCTTAAATAGAAGGAAAAGGTACCCTGAAGCACTCTCACTTCTCCTTGAGGGCATGGATGGGTATGGTGGACCTCATGGTGATGTCCAGACTGGATTAAAATTAAACAAGTCTGAAACAAAAGTGATCAATCTTCTGGGGAAGACCAGCACTGCAAAGTGCAACATTTCTTCATGGGGAAAAAGGGCATAAACAGGCTTCCAGGCTTCCTGCCTCGGGAAGTGCGTTGCACTCCAAAGTGCCTAGGCAGCATTGGATAACAGCGATGTGTTAATAGGAGAAGTGTGAATGGCCATGGATTGCAGGGTCAGGGTGTAACCAGAGGTTTGGAAGATTCTTCTCGAATTATTGCAAACTGGTAACTTTCTTTTAAATACTGGCTTATTGTAAAAGGGCTTGGGTAGGAGGGAGTTGGCAGCAGAGCAGAGGCTGGTTGGAAAGAGCTGCTGTGATTGTGCATTTATAAACAGTTGTGCCTTTCACGGGTCCAATCTGTAGTTTATATAAGATAAGGGAAGAACAAGACTTTCCCCTCAGCTGCTTGAGCAAGAACAGCTCTGGTCTGTCAACAGTTGCTCCTTTCTCTAATTGAAAACAAAAGCTCTGTAATCTGTCGCTATCTCCTTCACCCTTTCCCTGGCTAGAGCCTTTGGTCTCTGGGCTGCAGGCTTGTGCTATGACCCTGCCCTACCTCCAGCTGGACAGATGGGACTGTTTGTGCCAATCAGGAGCAATTTGCATGAATTTTCTTGTGTAACTTCCTCTCTCTTAACTTTTGAAAAATATTTTATAAATATGGGGCGTTGAGGGGGTGGTCAGTCATGCTGTGCTGAGCATCCAAAGATCCTCATGTGCCAAAAATGCAGTTTGAATGTTGAGGGTTTTTACGCCAAACAAAGAGCTTCCCTGGCTTGAACCCCCCGAGTCCCCTGGTCACATCTCCATGCTTGATTGTCTACTGACCCATGGATTTGTGTTCATCAATGCAAAAGTGTCTACTGGCCAGTGGTTTTGAGGGCTTATGTGCTACCTTGCCAAGATATGTGTCCAAACAGTTTTATCTTTAAGCTTTCGTAGTGAAAGCAGCTGTTCTTTAAAAAGAATCACTAGAGTACAGTAAAAGTGGGAAAATTAGATAAAAGGAGCACCAGGGATAAACAGAAACATTTTTTGATAAATGATCAGTATGCTTTGTCTGCCTCCTATGTCATACACCAACTGTGGGAGGTGAGTCACTGCTGGCACTTCGGTGGGAATGACCCTTGATGGAGTTGCAGGGTTTTTGGTTGTGCAGATGGTGGAGAAGGTGTGGGGACCTTGCATCACCTTGGCTGGGGAGCTGAATCTCTCCAGAGGAGTGTCTTGCTCTCTCTCCTTAAATGGAGCTCGGCAGCTGGAGGGCAGAGGCCCCAGGGGCTTCGTGCGCCCTTCCTAAACCAATATTGCACAGCAGTTGTGAAGGGAACTGGTTTTGTTTCACAATTCCTTTCCACCTTCCCTCTCCCTGCTCCCCCATCATGTAGCGTTATCTCTTGACATGATGCCATTAACTCTCTAATTAGCCCTAGGGGTGTTCTGGGGGAGATAACGAGACTGTAGGAGCTCAAATAAGCAGCATGCGCAGATGTTTACCCAGGGTCGGAGGGCAGGGCTGTTGTGACAGGCGATTGCCTTGGGGAGGGCATGTTCCTTGGGTAGGAGCAGCCGACCCGCACCATGGGCAGAGCTGGGAGCTGGGCTCTCCTCCTGCCTTTGGCAAGTCCAGCTATCTACCCCGCACTTTTAACATGAGGAAAAAATGCCGTTAGGAGTCCTTGGAAGAAGGGTTTGAGCCTCAGTACTAAAAACTTGCAGACAGGGCATGTTTCTAACTTGAAGGCTCATACACTTGAGTGTGATTCAGAGGAATTTCTGGGCTTCAGACCTGTCCCTGAGTCAGTGGTGAGGAAGCCAGGAGGGTCGAATTTGTGTTCCCGGGTGCAGCAAGGAGGTTGCTCTGAGAGCTGGGGAGTGCCTGGTCCCTCTCTTGCATATGGATCACCTGCAGTTCCATGCAATCCTCTGGAGCAGCCTGCCTGGGATGCACGCAAGGCTGTAGCCAGCAAGTAGTATGCTGCCTTTTATACCTCATCTCTTTTTTTTGATTTGTTCTGTCTTGCCATAAATGGTTGGATTAAAAACAAAAAGGAGGAAAGTCCCTGTTTCAGGGACCACGTTGTTTTCCCTCTCTTCCTTATGGTTTGAGCAATGAAGATCAGCTCTGCATGAGTTTTCAAGAAGGCAGGTTGATTTTTTGCATTTTTTCCCAAAGTATTTCTTTTTGCTCTTTGACCTGGCTTCCTGCTATCATGGAGTACACATCTGTCCCTGTAAGATCTTCACTGGAAAGACTGTCAGAGCCAATTGGCAGAGGCTTGTTTTTTGAGCATTCAGCAGTTATTCAGAGGTAACAGAAAAAAAAAATCCACCCATAACTAGGTTCTATTTTTTCTCTCCTCCTCCTGTTATCTCAGTCCTAATTTGTAAACATTTCTGAGTTAAGTGAATGTCACAGTCCATGGTGACGCAGTCGATCCAGATGCTATTTTTATACAAGAGAAGAGGTCTGAGCAGATTTTTTTTTATTTGATCTGCAGGAAATTCTGCATGAACCGCCTAACACGCAGGCAGGTGTGCATGCACACACCTCCCTTCTAGAAGAAATTACACAATCTCCAATTAACACTGCAGTTGTGGTAATGACATTTTTAATGGTCACAATTTTGCACACTTACTTGGTGACCAGGGAGGATTATTGAGAGCTCGCATGTGGTACTGGTGAGAGGGGCTGGGATGAACCATGTAAGAGCACAGGGAAAGAGGATTCAAACAAAGAATCTGAATCAGCAGTTTGACTTGGTCGACAGCTCATTTTGGAAACTCAGGGGTCTTGTTTGCATTTTATTTTGTTCTTCGGCGTACCAGCAGGAGCCACAAAGCATTGCCAGAAGCTTTCTAAAATATCTGAGTCAGACCTGGGAGGGTTGCAGCTGAAACTTTCAAATCTAACTAGTAATTATTATTTTTAGTTTCCTACAGTATTGGAGGTAAATTACTTTAAGGAGACTTCCTTTCCTGAGTCTGAGCTACTTTTTTAAAAATTTCAATCCAGCTAAGCATCGAGAGCATAAGTGCCAGGCTTTTCTCTCAATGCTTTGAGTTGTTTTCTTTGTTTTCTACTTTATTCTTTCTTTGTTAGGGATGGGGAAAGCTTGTTGGACTATAAAAAAAGAGTTAAACCTTGTTCATCTGGCCTCAGCGTGAAATAATTCTTATTAATGTGTGAAAGGAGGGTCTTTGCCTGAATGTTTGCTTTTTCTGATTAGGCTAATTGGTATGGTAAGGCATAATCTCTGTTTACAAAGTTTGTCTTGCCATGACTTCAGACCATTACATTTGATGATTCCCTTGGAGACCTGTCCAGAAGGCTCAGACAAATTACAATTATCACTGTCCCATGGCTGAAAAATGAGTGTACAGTGTGAGGAGGTGGGGGTGTCCTTCTGCTTTTATGACTCAGCCATTTAAGCATAGGGTATTTCAGGAAATCATGTTTTCCTCTGAGAACCCCAGAGAGATGCTGCCTGGCTGCTGTTAGATTGTTGGTGGCTCATCTATATGACAATTTTTTATCTGCAAAAGGAGAGAATCAAATGAGGGTCTGGGAACTTCTCTTCCTCATAAGGTAGAAGGGTTCAAGCCTTTACTTTTCCATTGTGCCACTATGAATATCCAAGGCATAGCACCGGCCTGTGAGACAGGGGAGCATCTTATGAGGAGAGTGCATTTAGGTCTGAAGCCAGTGAAACAAAGTTTGGGTCCCTGGGGTGATGAGAAGGATGAAGTTGTGCCTGGGCTGGCAGCAGCTTTGGTGGGCACAGTGTCTGGTGCCTTCTTCGTTACCTCCTGCCACCCCTGCCTGGGTGGTGGTGTCCTCCTTTGTGTGCCTTGTGGATGATGGACTTGCAAAAAGCCACTTGTCCAGCATCTGCTTCAAGGTGACCGCACAGGGTAATGCCTCTGAAACACTGAGCCAGGTCGGGGCTGTGTGTACAGAGGGCAGGGATTTGTGCTGACATGTCAATTTATTCATGCTATATACACCTCTTCTCGTGTTTGACATGCAGATCTCTTTGGATAAACTTCCACGTATCTCTCATTATCTGGGTGTTGCTTCACCCACAGCCACCTCCAGCCACCTGTGGGGCAGAAGATGGCAGATACCTCACACAACAATGCTGCATTAATGACCTGGAAAAGGAGGATCTTCTGAGTTTCATAGCATAGCTATGAAAGAGGTTTTTGCAATGACCTGCTGAGGTTGGGAGATTGATGTATGTACCTTCTGCCCTCTCCTTCCCCTCCATAGTTTTTGAACTCCTGGGCCGGTATAGAAAACTTGACAGTATTTAGGGATCAAAATGGTCATCTGAGCACAGCGTAAGTATTCCTCACTGTTAGACAACAGAAAATCCACGAGTGACTTCTTGCTTCATGTCCAGCTCTGTGTAAGCTTTGCAGTGTTGCTGCAAAGTGCCCCATTTGGCTAACGGTGCTGTGGCTGCTCCCTGCAAACTTTGCCTGGATCTCCCGATTAGCACTGGTGTGGCTTTTTGGCTTGTGCCCATATCGGGTGAGATCAGATAAGTACAGCGGGCACAGCCCCTGGTCTAAGGTGGTGCTGGGGAAGATGGAGAGGAGGGAAAGGGGCTGTGGCAGTGGTCTGCTGAGTAGTTCCTGTGGTGTAGAAAACCTGCTGTGTGCTCAGCAGGCTCTTGCTGGTAGCTCAGGAGCACTGAAGGTGTGTGTGGCCCCGACCTGAGCTGGAATATTGCTGGTGGCGGTAGGTGGGGAGGGCTCAGCGCTCCTCTCTGCAGCCTGTTCTCCGAAGTGCCTCCTTGCACTGTGCTCTATGAGGAGGAATTGGGAAGGTGCATTGGAAATGCTTCCCACCTTTTACTTGCACCCAGCAGCTCCGGTGAGCTGTGCTTGCAGGATGAGGGCTAAATCAGACCCCTACCCTGCTTCTTGTGGCAAGGGGCTGCTGCAGGGGAAGGGGAACACTGTAATCCTCTGCTCTATATTTGTTCTTGTTTTGATTCCCGCCTGAAGATGGTTCTGCGCCGTTTTATTATTGGGCAGCCTTACGGAGGTGCTGCCTGTCTCCGGCCTGGAATAGGCTGGTTGAGCTCGAAGTGTCCCGTCATTTGCAGAGCTGCCGTGTGCCAAGAAGGCAGCCCAGGAGCCGCCAGCCCCCTGAGCAGCACAGCCCGCTCGCTTCTATCTCCCGTGAGCCCGAGTCCCTCCCTGCGTGCCCAGCGAAGCCGGGGTTAAATGATGCCCAGGGCCGAGGCGTGGCAGGAGCAGCGGCAGCCCCGAGGCAGAAGCGGGGCTGCGGGGAGGTGCTGAGGCCGTGTGTGGGTGTCCGCCCTGCCCAGGACCCCTCTCCCTCCCCGCAAATCCCTTGCGGGTCGGTCGCTCGCCCCCCGCAGAGGGAGGCTCCGTGTTCGCCGGCAGCGCTCACAGTCCGTGCTCCGCATTTCGGCAGAGCCCTGCCTGACGACGGGTCCTTAAATAAAGTTCGGGGCGCTGTCACTAGGCTGGGCGGGCGGCCGCGCTCTGATATGGAAGTTTGGTTTCCTCTCTCCCCCCTGCCCAGCCCTTTGGAAAGGTGTTCTGTTTCTCCTGGCTCGGCGGTGCTTCGGGAGCAGCTGCCTTTTGTTGTGCCGTGCATGTCCCGCGGGCGGTGGATCCTCGGGGAGTTCGGAGCGGCTCGGGTGCCGCCAGCACTGCGCTGACCTCGCACCCCCGGCACGCTCCGGGGGCTCCCTGCGGGACGCCAGGGCAGGATAAGGGGTTTTGTCTGCTTGTCCAGAGTAAAATCACAGGGCGGGGATCCCTCCCGCAGATCTCGGCTAAGTGCGCTTCCTCTGTCTTTCTTTTGAAAAGTGTGCCGTGGACGTTGTGTCCAGGTGGTTTTTACGGAGTGGTACCCCAAAACTTCTCCCTTGTATTAATTCAACACTTGTGAGTCCCTTTGGACGAGTTGGGGTTTTGTACTTATTTTTTAACCATGGTGCAAGTTAGAAGTAATTGCAAAGGAGAAGAGGGTGGGAAATGTAGCTGGAGTGATGCCCTGTGAACACAGGACTTGTTTGCTGTGAGTGTGGATGGGAGCACACGGATGACGGAGAATATGGCTGGATTATGGTGCATGAAACCAGTGATTGACTCAGAAAGCCCGTTGGGGGTTTTGTCCCAAATCTGCACACAGCAGCAGCCGGATACTTGGCTGCTTTACTGCACCATCAGTGTCGAGCATTGCATCTCAATCCCTTCCTGAACCTTTTGATTCTTGGTAGCAGCAAAGTCTGTGCCTGGGAAAAAACAGCCCTGGAATCTTTGCAGAAAATAAATAAATAGGAGAGGTTTCTTGGAGCAGCTCCTTTAGAGCAACTCCATGGCTCTCTTTTGAGTTTCTAAACTTGTAGAAAAGTGACAGGGGAAAGTTATTGTTTCCTTTCTTTTCCCTGTCTGTCTCCTCCTTTTTTTTCTTTTCTCTTTTTTTGGCCATTTTCCCCCCCTTCCCTTCCCTTTGCTTTTTAGAGATTGGTGATAAGGAATTCTAACTACTTAATGAGCTGGGAGAGGCCTCTCTCCATTGGAGTGGAGGACTCCAGGTGGCACTTTGACAGATTGGACAGGTAAGGCAGGAGAGCCCCACCTCCTCCTCCTTGCCTATAGTTAGGTATATAAGGGAAACTTCAATTATGCAGAGAGGCACACTCTGAGTCCTGTTATCTTCACAGTAGCATCACATATTTTTAGGGTCTTCTAGGGGGTGGGAGGTGTTTGTCAAAATCCTGGAGCCAGAAGAAAGAACAGCAGCGTTGATCAATTTGACTGCTAACATGTTGTACCTGGAAAACAATGCCCAGTCCCAGTATAGCGAGGTAAGGACTCTAGGTTTGAGCTGTGATATCGCTAATGTGTTTTTATTTTTAGTGAATACGTGCGATTTCTTCACCCCTGAAGTTAGGTGTGGAATATACACTTGTTTTTGTGAGACTTTTGCATTTTACAATAAGAAGCAGAGTTTGCTGGGCTAAATACCTGAATGAGAGTGAACTTCGAGTCTTTACGTTTGGGACAGCAAATTTGTTTTGAGAACCCTGATCAGCCAAACATAATTTTCTTTCATTGGAGAAGCAAGGCAAGGCAGTTGTTTATGGTGGGCAATGCACACAGATTGCATTCCTGTAGCAGCCCTGAATACTATCTGTGTTGACTGCGTTATAACTCTTTTACGAGTCTTTTATTGCCAAAATTGCTGCTTGTGGTTAAAAGTGGACGGTATCTAGGAAATAACTAAAAATGTGCTATAAATCCCTTCTTAGGTTACTTTTTTAAGTAAAATAATATGCAAACAAAGGTTCTCCGCTGCAAATGCTGCGTTAGCGTCCACACCAATACCTCTTTTACTCAGTGCTGTTAATACCTTGCCTCATAACTTGCAGCAGCGAGGTATTTTACACAGAGTGTTTGTATAAGCATATTATATGAGGATAAATGTGCGTACAGTGGATGCATTTTGCTTTCTACAGCCCTTTCCACCTCATGGGCGTGAGTGGGAAGCAAACTTCAGGTGCAGCTTTGATTTCATTTTTTTGAAATTATTTATTTAATTGCTTTTAACCATCTGGGTCGATGCTTTGTAAGGTGGCAGTGGAGAGGATTGCCACACGCTGTACAAATCTTGGAGGAAGTTACCAGGGGTTGAGGGAGATCTAACGACAATATTGGTTTACATTCCAGCGGAGACAGCAGCTGTGTTGACACTTGCCAGAATGGCAAAGCAGCCAAAGCTCTGTGTGTGTGTGTGCGCGTGTGTATTCCTGGAGAAAAGGCTTCAAGTGGAGGGCACGGGGTACGAGCCCCAAAGCAGACAGAAGCTCAGCCCCTTGGAAGGGAAAACAAAATAGAAATTGAAAGGCCAAGAGCATAGCTAGGAGATGAGACAGGTGATGAGGAAAAGTGTGTTGAAGGTGTACTCAAGGCTTGCACGCCTGGGATGGCGGGTTTGTGACTCGGGGAGAGCGAGGGGTAAACTGAAACCAGCGTGCTCTCCCCATCCCTCTCTGCAGGGAGCCCAAACCCCCGTGTGCGCGTGGTTCCTCTGCTTCATGCGGGATACCCAAATGGGTGACTTTTTTTTTTTCCTAGGTTAATTATAAACGCTTAAATGTGGAGAGAGCACTTCTTGGAGTGTTTGCTTGGTGTTGTTTGTCTGCTGCTATCTGATCAACTTTCGCTGAATAGCAGCAGTGGGGCTGTGGAGTCCCTATGGTTGACTGGCTGGGCTCATCTGTCAGAAGCGATGCGCTCAGGAGCGTTCTCGCTCCGCTTAAGTGCCACTCATCACTGTTGCTGTCAGGGGAGGTTTTTAAAAGGCTTTAGCTCTGATTTTTTTTTTTAATTCCCCCCCAGCCCCCCGCTCTCCCTCTTACCTCCTTGGTTTTGAACAAGGTGCTCTGACTTTGTTCATCCAGTGAAGTGTTGTACTCTGGGGAAGGAAAACCTGATTAGCATTGACTTGGCTTTGTTTCTGAGGAAGAGCAGCCTTGCTAATGACTTGTCTGAAAACAGAGGGAGACTTATTAATGCTCAATTAAAATATATTGGTGATGATGAACCTCGCCCATCTTAAGCTTGCAAACAAGAAGTAGGCTTTGGCATGGTTTCCTTAAAAAAGAAGGAAAAATAAAAACTCTCAGTGTGCAAATAGAAGCAGCACTTTGTTGTCACCAGTGATTGCAGTTCAGATTTTAGAGCTGTTGCTGGGTTGGTCAGAAGGCAGGCATACTAATTCATTAGTATAGACTAGCTTTTGGGTTTAGAAATGGACCTTATTTAAGGGGGGGAGGAGTAATTCCCCCACACTTTAAAATCAAGATTTAAAATGAAGAGCAGGGAGTCCTCTCTCATCCCAAGCCCATTTCTTGGGGTGCTTTTCCCAGCCACCCCAGGATGCTGGCTGCCTCCTGGATGCCGAGCTCTGCCGTCCTCACACGCTGGCTGTGCGGTGCATTCCGCCCTGGGAATGCACTCCCAGCCTGGGAACGGGCTGTTGCACAAGCCTCAGTGCAGGCTGTGTGGTCAGGGAGGCGAGCTCACACCATGGCCCACGGCCCTGGGGCACCCGTGCCTGTGAGCGTGGTGCCGAACGCCACGGTCAGATGAGTTCCTCCCAAATGGGTCAGATCTGCTTGAGAAGAGCTGAGAGAGGGGAGAAGGGTGTTAAAGTGAATCATGGCCCTTAGAGGCTGGAGGTGGAACCTGTTTCAACTACTTTTTCAGCTTAATCTATCCCAGCATTTGATCTGGGTCAGCTGTAAGAACAATTAAGCTCTTCGTTGGCAGAGCACTGGACTTGATGACCCTGGAGATCTGTTCCTGTGTGTTTATGAGTAGGAGATGTGAAAAGGAGAGAGACTTTTGGTGGTTATTAATAGGGTGATGAGGTGCTGATGAACAGGAACCCTTTGAATGTCATTGTCTTCCTGCCTCACCTCCGCGGGTGGAATTTCGTGTTGTGTACAAACGTTTGCGGGGAAGCATGCACAAAACTGGGTGTGAAGGAGAGTATCTGCAAGTTTGTCTGGTTTTGTCCAAGTTTCCTGTGTCTTGGTGGGGAGAGATGAGAGCAATAGAGATTCCCTTTAGGGACTCTGGATTCTTCTGCAGTTTGGCTGAGTGATGATGCAGAGTTTGGAGTGCTTGCTAAAATCAAATTAAACCATTGCCAAAAGAATAAACACATCTTGTTCAAACACTGATAAGAAATATGTGCCATGAGTTCTGACTATATTCGTCATCCTTCCCAAAGATCTTCCTGCTCTTTGTGGGAGACAAATTAAAGAATCTCTTTCCGTTAAGATTTTTATCGTAGTGTTGGGAGGGGTGGGGGGAAACTAGTTTTATACTAAAAGAATTTGTGCGCTGCTTTATGGGTTTTTGGCAGCATTCCTTTGCACTGAAAATTAAGCTATATACACATGGCTACAAATATCTTTGAGGGTTAGGATAGCTTCTTCGGAAGGGTGCATTTTTGGTTTTGTTTTTCTTTCCCCTCTTAGCTTTTAAGTAATAATTCAGATGTGTGTGTTTGAGCTGTAGTGCCCTGGGTGTGAATTGTTTCTTTGCAGGAGCAGGTGTGTGGGGCTCTGGGGTGGCCTGGAACGATGTCCTGAGGGAGCTGGACTTCCTCCATGAGAGAAACATTTCTTGTACCTATCTGGTATATTGGTTCAGCAAGCCTTAGTTTAAGGTTAAAGAATCTGAGGGTTGAGATGTAACTGATATTTTGAGCATCAGCTTCATTGGTGTGCAGCAAAAGTGTGTCCAGAGCTTATCTTCCTTACTGTCAGCCTGGATTTGGCTGAGAACTACCAGAGGACAAAGCCATGGCTTTCCTTGGCTGATTTTGCCACATGGTATAGTCATCATGGCTGCATTTGACAAAGGCTCTTTCCCTCTTGCTGCCCCTTCTCTGTGGCCCTCAGCCAAACCTGGGGTAAAGGAAGCAATCTCTGAGGGATGCTGCCTGGTCACTGCCCAGGAGAGCAGCCCACCTGCTCCCTTCCTCCCGTCTGGGGGTACCAGAAAAAAAGGGTTATCTGTTGCAGTACCCTCTGAACCCGACCTCTTGTCTTACCGCAAGATGAAAGCACTTGGATAGATGCTATATAAAGCCTACTTTATTTCTCAAGGAAGGAGGTTTTGGCTAAACCTGACCATTTCTCTTGGTTTCTTTTTTGTGATGATATCTCGGAGTTCTGCTGGCTTTGAGCAGGCAAACAATTCCCAATCCCAGGGGAAGGAAACCTCTCCCTGAGCTGTGCAAGGTTCAGATGCAAGTTCCATGCCTTCCAGTGGCCTCTCTTTATTTAAATGGTATCAACACCCTGCCTGTTTGGGCACAGTCTGTCATTAGGAGCAAGAAATAGGGAGATGCATTGGAGGTTGTGTTCTTGATGGTATCCCTGCAATTCCAGCTACTCTTCTTGTGCATTCATCCTTCGATTTTGCTGTAATTGCACTTAGGGGATCAAAGTTTTTGTCGTGTGATGACATCTGTGCAGGGTTGAGAGGCATCCATTATCCTTGGGCTGCAAAGGTCTTCTGCAAGGGTTGTGGAAGCCCTATATAACGAGGTTCTTTTTTTTCCAGGAGGTTTTTAAACTACAGTCCAGTTGCAAAGGTTTAATCTGAGGTAGAAAAGCCTAAGGTCAGATATGCATTTATCTTTTGTTTGGAGAGAATAAGTGGATGCTACTGCCCTGTTCGTGTTTGCCAGTGAAGAGGGTGAAGTAGACTAGGGAGATGGGTAGTGGGAAGCTGAAACCTTCCTCTTGCCATGCGCTCCCATCTCCCTCCCGGCTGAAACAAGGGGATCATGCTGCGGGAGAAGCATGAGGAAGGGCAAGAGTTGAGCGCGCCTCCAGTAAAGATCCAGCTCCTCACTGGAGCAAGTTTGTGGCCTTTTGTTGTGTCGTAGGGTACCAAAAATTTTTTGTGGTAGTACAGGTAATGTGACCCTGCGTTGAGCAGTGAATCCGGGATTTTACCTGGAGAAATCCGCTCCTTGTTTAGGTGGAGGGATGAGACCTCAGCAGTCTGAGGGTATGGGTGTAGCCCAGAAGCAAGTGATTGTAACCTGCATGTGGGTGGAAAGAATGAAATGTGTGCTTTACTACACAAAAAAGAAACTTGATGACATTCTACCATCTGCTCTGCTTTAACTGTGCAGTAGTTGTGCAGAAATCAGGACAGTTTGGCTGTGTGTGAAGTGTTGGTACTGCTTAGCTGCGTACTGGGGTTTGCACAGTCATGTAATTGCACTTGACATCAGGTTGGAAATTGCAGCTCTGTTTTACAGTTTTCCATGGTCAAAAGGAAGGTTAGTAAGCAGTATGAAATCAGGGACAGATGATCATCTCAGTTTCTTGTTTCATCTGGCAAAAAAATAATACTAGATATTTTCTAGTATGAAAATATGGTTTTTCAGTGTGAGAGATAAAAAAGAGCTGCTATTGCAGTGTGGTCAGGATGTTTTACATCTTGAAGTGATTGCAGCTGGTGATCCATTTTGTTTGCTGTAAGTTGGCCTTGGTTGAGACAGGATGAAATTATCTATCTCCATATTGTGGTAATGATTTTTCCTTGGGGACTAGAACTGCTGTTTCGACCAGTTATTTTTATTGGTCTGATGGTTTGAATCTTCCACAGTGTCTCCAACACCTGATTTCTCTGATTTCTTCTAAGATGAGCCCAGTTGTACTGTTGCCTAGCCTCCCTCAGGAGGTATTTTTCTTTGTTTTTACTTGTTTGTATTTTTTTTTTTAATAATGAACTAATGGCTTTAAGTTGAGTGAAATTACTTTCTTTTTTTCCCTGGGCATAGAGCAACAACAGAAAGGAACTTTTTCTACCTTGTGTTTCAGCCCCTTTGGTGGCGACCTTCTGGTTTGCATTTGCCAAGTTATGCCTGGTAGAAGGGTTTATTTCCAGTTGCAGCTCTGTTTACTGTGAGACAGAAGCTTCAGTAGTTCTATGAAGAAGATGTGGCATCTGCAACAGGAAAGCTGTGGATATGGGATGTGAGAGGGTGTAAACCATTTACTCTGCACTTTTTCCTCTGGAAGGCATTAGTTATAACTAGTGGAGAAACTACTTATTTCATTATCGTGAAGGGCTGAATAAAAGCGGGTGTTGCCTGGCTCAAGGCAAATTTTAAATTCTATTTACAAAATGTTCCCACTGAAAAAAAAAAATCTGGAAACGCTTCAGAAAGGAGCTCTTGCACCGATGGATTTGTGCTAGACATTGTTAAACCCTGTTATTTTTCTGGCACTGCCTCCAACGCCTCTTGAGAATGTGCAGAGTAGGCAATAAAATAAATGCAACTCTTTTAAAGCAAGGTTGCATAAATCATCAGAAAGGAGAGGAGCTTCTTGTACTCTAACAGCAACACTCACTCCATCCTCTCCAGCAAGCTCTTTGTGCCACTTGGCCTGGATTAGTGTAAAGTCACTTTTGATATCAAGTAGAATTAAGAGGAAAATAATTTCTCTCCAAGGGTGTTAAGGTTCAACTTTTTTTCCCTTGCACCCGTTTTCTAGATTCTGGGCTGTCTCAGTGCCATGATCCTTGGAGTCCCTTGTCAACTATCCAAGGCTGTGATCTTTAGGGTGACACACGAGCTCAGCCACAGTCAGGCATGTGGGTGGGTCTCTATGAATAAACTTGCTGTTCTTAAAAATTTCTTTGTTTTGTTTTGGCTTCTTCGGTTACAGTAGTAAATGATTTCTGAGAAATCTTCCAGTCTTCAGTTTCCCAGAGCTTCACATCAGAACTTTTCTGTGCTGGGAGAAGAGGCTGTAATTGTCAGACGGATTAAAGTGCTGCTTTTCAGTCAGAGCAGACCATGGCATAAAGCTTTTTTTATAGCAGCCCAGGACATACAAGGCTTTGCAAGTGATGATTTGGCTGTGAGCTACTGACAAGAAAGGTTCACCCCTATGTTTCTCTGCACTATTTCTTACAAACACACTGGGTCCTAGGGGAGAACCTCAGCTCTCTTCTAAAGAAGAGCCTATGAGAAGCTTTCCAGGGTTAGCTTAGCTGCTTGAGCAAGGAACAAATAGAGCAGAATGACATTTAATGTGATTGGGGTTTTACTTGTGTGAGGCTACTAATATAAGGAGCAAACTCGGTAAGAAACAACTGTTCAGGAAGTTTCAGATAAGACACACGAAAACTTTAGTGTCTTGGCACTGGCAAAGTAAACTTGGATCCTCTTTGGTACTTGAATCTAAATTTGATGATTTTATTTGGAATTACTGGCCATTGTTATCAGCTCCGTGCACAAGCAAGGAACAAAAACATGGGAGATGAGTGGGGGGAGCTTTTTGGTGGTGGCCCTTTTTTTTTTTTTTTTTTGTTCCAATTGGGTTTTGTTTTTTAATTTGTAGTAGGTTTGAATCAACTGGGAGTTGATCCAAGAACGCTCAATGATATCTTGTATTTTTGCAAATCCCCTGCCACTGCTGTTTTACCTGGGGTCTTAGTGGAACAACTAAAGGAGCAGTGTTTTAACCAGGATGCGTGTGTTGGTATCTTGAATGGATGGCTCGAGGTGAGATGTATTTTTGGGCTTGTGTTCAGTCGTCCGCTCTCTTTGGAAGTGGACCCAGGTGGCAAGGCTGAGCATGCTTGAAAATTAATGCATTGATTGGAGCCCAGCAGCCTCTTGGGATTGGTTCCAGAGTTTGGATCCGGATTAAACCTCCCCCCAAGGACTTTGGGAAGTAGTATACAAGGGGACCTGGTGAAATTTGAGATGAGTCCAACTTCCTCAAGATGGCAAGAAGATGAATGTTTTTACCAAGGGCAAGAAAGTGGGAGGAAACGCCCAGTTTAGGGAGGGAAGGGGAAATATTTTATGGTGGAGTAGTGTCTGGGAATGAAAGGGATGGATTGTGTCTCAGCAGATATGAATCTTTCAGTTTTAATCCACATCTAGGAAGTAAATACAAAGAATCTTGCCGACTTCGGGGAGAGGGGAGGAGGTGCTGGGCTTGTTGGCTGTGCTGCTGAGGCAGAAATCCCTGTGCTGCAGAGCCGTGGTCCAGCTGTGTAAGGGCATGATGCACAGGGCTGGATTGTGGCTCCTCGGGAGCGGAGGGGGACAGAACAATGGGAATAGGTGGATGCCAACAGAAGTGTTGAGTCAGCAGCTGGATCTCTCTGCTGTATGGGAAATGACTGAAAAGTATATTTAATCATTTTCCTTGTTTGTTTTGGCTTTTTTAGGTAATGTCATGGTTTCTTTGGGAATCACAAAAGTCTTTTCTGGAGAGTGACTGCTCAAAAAAAGTAATAAATTTCTGACTGATTGCTCTGTAAAATTTGGATTCTGGATATTTAAGTTATGTCTCTGAGATTCTCTGCAGGACTCTACTGTGATTTCTCATTGCTGCAGTTTTACTCTGCATTTTATCCGTAGTCTTAAGAATTGGCTCCCTCAGGAGTGCTGGTGGTGACTGACTGGAACTAAATAGTTGAGTAAATCTCCCTCCACCTTCTTTTCAGCCACAGCAAAGTGTGCAAGAAGTTTTTTAAAAGGAAACCAGAACATACACTGGCTAGGCATCATCAGTACTTTGGAAATGGGAAACTGCTGCTTGATACCAAGATGGGAAAGCTGTTGAGATGAGCCTTGGTCAGTCCACTGTGTTTTGTGTCTGAAACGAATTGTGAGCATTCAAGTTGGAGGGGTAGGGAGTTTAATGTGGAATCATGGAAATTAGTAGGTATATTGTTACTCAGAAATCTGGAAGAACACCTTTCTGTGTGCACAGGGAAAGGTCTGTGCAGCTGGATACCCCAAATGTAAATCTCTGAAGCTGCGCCTTGCATAAATGACCATGGCACCATGTGTCCTGGTGTTTGCTGAAGTTGGTAGTATTGGACAGGGAGGGAGGTACTGAAAACTGGGTTTAGGTTTGCTGTTAGACATCGGAGGCCCCATGCCAGAGAGCCTACTGGAGATCCTGCATGTGCAGAGTATGTGGCAAGGTGATTTAAATAGCTGGGGAGAATATTCTTGGTGTTTGTAAAGCTGATGGAGTGAAGTCACTGTGGAAGAAGCTCTGCCTTTGCACGCGTGTTGTGCCTGTGTACACTCACACCCCTCTCTCTCAAAGACCGGCTTTTGGGTCTGCCGAATGCACAGCCTGGCATCTTTGGAAAACACCGCATAAAGTTGCTGCTCACCTCTGAGTAGGCTGCAGTAGTGAAGTGAAGCCGTTCCTGATGTGAACTGCAGAGGCAGCGTGGGTGGGGGGGTTCTCCTGACTCTGTGTATCCTGTGGTACTGAACCCCAACAGATCCTTGGGTGCAGGCAATGCCAGCTTGGTGCAGGCCAGGAGCTGCTTTCATGTAAAAAATAGTGTTGGAAGGCAAAGCCCTTCCTTCTTTTGTTCTCTGCAGTTGGGATCTAATCAGAATTTGGCATCCAGTCATCTTGATTCCCCCCTCAATCTTGAAAGCTTTTCAGTCTGCTGTTTGGTGTTCAGGCTTTTGGGAACACCATGTAGGAGTTTTCTTGATGGATTTGGGCAGAAGAAATGGCCAAAGACATCAGAAAATCCAGTAGATCTTCCTTTTAATCTATAAGGACTCTGATGCTGCCATGTAACCCTTTTCCTCTGCTTGCTCTTACTTGTTTTAATTTGCCCTTTGCCCTCCTATAACTCTCCTTATGAATTCTTGTATTCCATAGTTGCACCACGCTTCAAAGAGTGGGCGTGGGGGGTTTATGTGTGTGGCTTTTTTTTCTTTTTTCTTTTTCTCTTCTTCTTTTTTTTTTTTTGGTGTGTGTTTAACTGCTTGACTTATTTAACTTGCAGATGATCTGAATTTCTTGTTCTGACTAAAATGCTACCTAGCTGGAGTATTTTACTTTTGTGTCTAAAAGATGATGCATTCAGATTTTATTGAGCATAATGATGAATTTGGGAGCTAACTTCAATTCCTGGTTCTATTCTGACCCTGGTTATTCACTGTCCTTGTGCCCTTTGGCCATACTTTGGTGGTTACTGTGCCTGCAGCCTTTCACTGTGGATGACACACAGATATCCTGTCCAGCCTAAGCTGCCCTCTCAACACAATAAAATGCTGCATGTCTGAAATGACTGATAACATCAATGGTTACCGTCCAGTAAAGAGTTCACGAAACAAGGCAGCTTTAGTCAACTACTGGAGTCTTCCCCTACAGCCCCTGCTTCTCCCCCCCACCTCCCCATTTTTATTTTAACTGGTTCCTCTTAATGTTTAAAGTTCTATTTTTATTTTTTCATCCAATTTTTCGACATTGCTGTACAAACTCAGCACACAGGATTTCTGGGCAGCTGGCTGAGCTCTGATTTTACTGTTGTTCTCAGTCACTGAAATCAGGCAAAAAAAAGCCTCACTGAGATCTTGCAGTTTTTTCTGATGCAGGTCTTTGTCTTCAGTTATGTTTACATCTCCTGGGAGCAAGAGGGTGCTTTTCCTATTTGTCTGTACTTTATGGCTCTTCAGATCTTTGTTGATATTGTGTTGTCCAGCTGGTAATAGGAGAACGTAGGAAACTCTTGGCCTCTCTTTCAGTTTTAGGAAGCTGAGTGTTTGGGTTATTAGTCAATTTCTTTTAAGATCATGGAGTTCTAATGTCTTATGATTTCATGCATTTCATAGAGATGATATTGTATGATTTCCCTTTTTTTACTGCCTTTCTTTTTTGTTTATATGTTTTCAAATTACATGTCAAATAAATTGCTGAGCATAGGCTCAGGGTCAAGAAATGACTGTGCAGTGGGGGTGGATCTTGGACTTTCCTGTTTTAAACTGTCTGAATTTTCAAAATAACTAAGCATAGCTGAGATACTCTAATGAAAGTGTTTTATGTTTATGAAAGCTTTATAGTCTAAAAACCCTAAAATGGTCTGACTTTCAGAAACGTTGTTTTCTATGCAAATAGAACTTTTTTCAAGAGCCCAATTTAGAATTTTATTTTTTTTTTAGGGCCTGAAATGCTGCTCTAGGGAAGTCCAGGAATATTATTTTTATATGCACTGGAAAATATTTAGAAGCACTTACACAGTGTAGGGTGTCCAGCCTTAATATTTGTGTGAAGTGGGATGCACTGTCATTCTGATAATCCTCGATTTAGACAAGGTCTTCTACGTGAACCTGTGGCAGGTGGTAGGAGTCAGGAATTACAGGCATTCCTGCTTTGGGCTGTGCTTGTTTTAAGACACCTTGCTTCTGGCTGAAAAACACTTTTTGCTGAGTTTAATGAATTAACCAAGGGGCAAAACTCAAAGTTCAGCTACAAAAGAAAACTACTACAGCTGGGGGGAACAAGACAACTCCAAAGCTTACAGCCCTTGTGGGTGGACAGAAACTCACCCTCACATTGCTTTTCATTAATTTGTCTCATTCTCTGAGCCCACAAATACCTGCATATGTGGACTTTAACTTGAACATGAAGTTCTGCTGTGTTCAACAGTACTGTTTCTCAGTGAAATGTGATCTGCAGCCTTGCAGGGTATGGCTCTTAAAATTGTGCTTCTTCTGTGAACCTAAAGGGCGTAGATGTGGCATGGTGTGCATGCTGGAATAGCACATCCCAGTGAAAATGGCAGTGACTCTGCTCCCTCCCCCCAGTATACAAGCCAGATTGTTTTTCAAGTGTGATTCTGTGTGTGTTTGCCAATTACTGACGTGCACTGATTTCTCCTGTTCAGCTTCTGTGGTGTGTCATTCACCAAGTGAGCCATAGGGCTGTTTGGAATGGCTGGAACAGAAGGGATGCTCTGTTAAAGTGGGCAGAGCAGTCAAGTTTTTAAGCTTGAAACACAGTGGTATGATTTGAGTTGGTCATTTAATGGTGGGGTTTTTTGAGGGGGAGAGAGTAGTTGTGGGGGTTGGTTTGGTTTTGTGGGTTTTTTTTCGTCCCCAGCTGCTTGAAATGGAGTATTTTCCTTAGGCTTTCTTTTTGTATTTAGGTGGTGTTGGAAGCTGTCCAGGCAACTGCTGGGGTTATCAAACTACTTAACATGAAATACCTGTGCAGGACAATTGTGTGTGTCACTCGTGGGATTTTGGTTTTTCTTCTTCTTGGAAGAAGTCTTTTTCTTTATTAGTCTTGAATTTAGTTTGTAAAAATTGCTGTGGTTGTACATATTGCACAGCCCTGTAGATCTCAAATAGATTCCCCGCTCAATAACAGAGGAGAAAATGTGCAGAAACGTTTGTGCTCCCTGCTTACAGGTGGGATTGAGCTGAGCAGAGGCTGTTTGGTTGTGCTGCAGCAGGTCTCATATCCAGGACAGGAGTGTCTGACCCCAGGGCTTCTTTTAGTCCAAAGCCCTCCATTGCGCTGGGAACCTGTTATACCACTGGGATGGGAAATAGCCTCCTGTCTTCCTGGAAAAAGCAATGACCCAGCAGTGGGATTACTCAAATCAGATAGGTTTCCAGGCACTATACTAGAACAAATCAATCTTGGTAACAGTCGATATCTTTGGTTCAACCGAAGTTTTGTTCCCTCGCTTTTCACATTGAGTGTACGGTGCACGTTATCATTTTATCTGAGGGTTTCCAAGTGCTTGGTGTATTCAGCTGCACGGTAGCTCTGGGGAAAAGCCTCTGCAAAATAGAGCCACAGGATTTGTTTCCATTTTAGAACTGGAGGGAGTGCGGGTGAGCTGGTGTTGAAATTACTGTACACATCTTCTCCTCATGGTTTGGAGGGGACCAGAGCAGTGTCCAAACTGAGTTTGTTCCTCATAAAGAAATTTTTCAGTCTCTCTTTCCCTTTTTTTTTGTTTGATTTGTTTTTTAGTTGGCTTTTCTGTTTATTTGTTTGTTTGAGGTTTTTTAATATGAGAAAACAGACTAGAGAGGCAAACCAAATCACAGCTTTCATTGCGATGAGTGAGCTGACTTATCTCTGCTTCAGCCCTGATCTTAGCTGAGGGCCATGGGTGGAGCCTTTTATTTCTTGGCACTGCTCTGTCATGGCACAAGCAGAGCGCTGACATGGCGTATTGTATCAGCTGCCTTCTGAGCAACTGGCAGTCAGCAGTATCTTGGTTAATAATTGTGATAGAAGCCCTTCTGTTCAGCTTAAGGGACTTATTTCCACCTACTGAAATCCTTTGCTAGGAAGGTTTGAAAACTTAGGTGGATTTAAATTGTTCTGGATATATTTGAGGTGTCTGTCATCTGATTTGGATAGACATTAAGCACTCTGGGAAAGATTTTTCCTGCTGCTTTTAAGATAGCTGTTCCCCCAACAGGAATCTGAATATTTCCCTGAGCCATCACTGAAATACTGCTGTAAGTTGCTTACTAGTTCTGCAAGTGTTAGCCCTAGTGCATCATTGTGGTGCAGTTAAGGACAAAGCACAGCATTTCCAAAGTGCTGTGCAAATCTTCTTGTTGCTAATAACCATGATAGTTTATTGGTTTCATCATCCCATATCTTTGGAGAATAAGCGCCAGGTGCTTTGCAAGGCTTTTGAGTAGTTGGGCACTGCTCTTGAGCTGCACAGACCCTGTGGTGAAAATTAAAATGCAGTCACTAGGTGTGCATGGTAAAGATGCTCGTTCTTCTGGAATTAGGGAGAAGGGTTTTGGTAGGGGTGGGAGCATCTAGATGTTCTACACCTGAAGACGGTAACTTTTTCTTTATTTTTCAAGTGGAGAAATTCTCAAAATCTCTCTCTCCGAAATGTTGGTAACTGGGTAGTTAATAGCTGGAGCTGTGTATTTTAGGGGATTTTTGGTGTGGAAGTCCCCTTGAGAGCTTTTCATGACTTGCATTAGTTACTTCCTTTCAAATGGAGGGTGTTTTTGCAGATCTTTCTCATAACCTTATTAATTAACACAATGGGCTTAAAGCCGGAGAGCCAGGATTGGGTTCTTGCTGCAAGGCAGGGTGAGAAGGACCCAAGTTTGGGTGGGCTGGGGCATTTTCCCCGCGCTCCATCTCTGCCGTGCTGGAGCATTTGCATTGCCCTCTGGTGGCAAGTGCCCCGGAGCCGCTGGCTGCAGGCTCTCCCGTACCTTGTTCCCCGTGTTCCCGGGGTAGATGCATCCTCCTGGAGGCAGAACCGTGCTTAAACCATCTTCAGTTTTCAGTCTGGTCTTAATTCAGCAGCCCCTCCAGTAAAACAGTGTTTCTCCTAATCCACAGGCATGAGTTAGCATGAAAACCTGAAAGTGAAGCTGATGGGATGTAGGAAGCGAAACTGATAGTTCAAGATGCATTATTGAAATGATGTTCTGAAATACATAGTCTAAGATCTAATTGTAGCTCTCTAATTATTTGCAGTTAAACTTGCCTGAAGGTTTTTGTAATGCTTCAGTGATATTAATAGTTTCAGAAACTTGGTGGTGGGAACAAAATAGCAAACAAAGGCACTGAAAATTAGTTAATCTGTTCTTTCAGCTTTGCATGCAATTCATTTCTTTCCACCAAATAGCTTTCTCTTTATATCAGGAATCGGTGGTCGGGCTACATTCTGCAGTGATTTAAAACGATCCCACAGCAAAATATGAGCATGTGTTAAATGCTGGGCTCCCAACCTGCCAAGAATTAGTTTCTGGATTAAATGCTGTTGTGTTCCTTTCTGTGAATGGTGAAAGGAAGCAGCGTGTGTGCAAACACACGCCCTGCAGCCCCCTCCTGAGGGGCAATACCTTGCAGACAGTCTGCAGCCTCTTTGTTCTCACCATCCCCAGCGCTGCTGGGGCCAGGGGGGTGAATTCCTGCGTGTGCCTTCCCCGGGCCTGCTGCCCCTCTAATTGTCCTGTTGTCAGAAGGCGTGTGCCTCCCGAAGTCTTATCTGATTCCTCCAAAACCTTGCAGGCAGCTCAGATGTTGACCCCTTGAGCGCAAACAACTCCGCGCCTGCCTTGGGGCATAGCTGCGAGACGGGGCTTAGTGCTCGCGTGTGCAAACCTGGTGGCTTTGTCACCGGGATGGAGCACCTGCCTGGGGACCGCAGCCAGGGGCCAGGGAAGGTGAAAGGCTGGTGGGACTCGGAGCGGCAGAAGGGGAGTCCAACAGCTGCTTGTGTCAGCGTGAGGATAAGTGCAAGGAGATTAATAGTTATTTAAAGAGCAAATGGGGACACGGCATTCGGCTGTGGCATGTGAGTGTATAAATGCAGTGGAATGGCTGCTCCGTTGATAACATTTAGACAGATGGTCCCTGGACTGAAAGGAATGAAAAGGATCTTTGAATATCTTAAGGATATCTTACATTTTAATGGGGCACTTATTTTATTACTTTTGTTTAATTGACTCCCAGGCAGCACCTTCAGCGTTTCCAGGCTGTGCTGTCTTGTTAACACTGACCGCTTGTTTGGCCATCTTTCCCTACTAGCTTAAGTGGCCTGGGATTAGAGGAATGGTTTTTAAGTGAAAGCTGAAACACTATTGTTTTGCTGTCTGTATGTCTGAGCTGGGGTAGGAGACTGTTTTCATCACAGCTGTCTTCTCATCATTTGCTGGTTAGGGAGTGTGTCTGATGTTAATCTCCACGAGGAATGAAACAATTGAGTGATACTTCTACATTTTTGAGAAGTCTTCAGGTCTTACTAGGGTATTCTGGAGGGTTGTTTTTTGATGAAATGCAAAATTATTGAGCAGGTAAGAGGCTCTTCCTGGTACAATATGGCAGAATTCTGGCTGTTTCCTTATGGAATTAGCCTCAAGGGAAGACACGTACCAAAAGTCCGTTAAATAGGTCTTGGCTGACTGAACAGCCTGCAGGAGATGAGACATAACTGTCATCTGTGTTGCCAAAGCTGCAATCGCCTTTTGGAGGAGAAGAACCAGTCTGGATCGCTCTTTCCCCCATCAACGATTTACCTTCCAGTCCAATCACAGATACAAGCTCTCCCATCTAACAGGGGTGCTGGGCACTTAAACATCCACACTGCTCCAGAGGGGGAAACTGAGGCGAGGAGGGCAAATGACTAACCTGAGTCACTGGTTCACCCAGGATTAGGGCTCAATATGTAATTGCTTTTATTATTCTGCTGCCTGCAGGCCTCAGACAAAGGAGGCCCATTAAGTGCAGGGCTTTTTACATGGTGAGGAGCAATCCCTGCCCTGCAGACCTTGCTGCCTGCAGTAGGGTGAGGGTGGAGGGGGAGGAAAGGTGCCTTGCCCAAGGACCCAGCAAGTCGCTGACAGAGCAAGGGAGGGAACCAACTCTCCCTTCTCTCTGCAGCCTATCCCAGCTTCCAAAATGAAGTTCTCTGTGCTGTTCCCCCCTGCCCAGACCTTCACAGCACAGCTTCTTAGTAGCAAGCTGAACCGTTTCTGGAATGTCCCATGCACCTCACTGAAGATCCCAGAGCACCAGCCTCACCTTGAGTGTTTAATGAAAACCCCAGAAAATATTAACCTCTTCTAGTGAAACAGAAACCTAAGGAAGAACTGCAGTGGGTGGTTTAAATTTCTCTACTTCCATTCTCGAAGTACAGCTGAGAGTGTGAAGTCTTTGGGCATATGGAAGACACTTCATCCTTGCAATGGGACCATCTTGTTTTCCTCTGTGGCTGAAATGGCTGGTGAAGCTGGGTATTAAATGTCTTGTCCAAAGTTCCCAGGTGTGCCCTTCCCTTTCGGGTCTTTGGAGAAGTGATGTGCCACTCGAACTTTCAGTAGAGCTGCTGGGATTTCCACTACTGAGAAAGCTTTTTGTTATGGGTCTTGTGGTTGGTGCTCTGACTTACAGAGCCTTTGCTTAGTGGCTGATGAGAAGAGGAATAACTGTTGGAAAGATGAGGGAAGCTGTGAGCAGACTGGCTGAAATACTGACAGATAGGTGACCTTGGTGTCTCTGGGTGGGATTGGAGCTATAGGATGTTGAGGGATATGAGCTGCTTGGAGCCTTGGATGAGAGGAAGAGCCTGAGTCCCTTCTGCTGTGTCAGCAGCTAACAGCAGAACCAGGTGCCTTTATTGCTGCATGTTCCCGGCTGAGCCCAGAGCTGTTGGGAATGGGTACCACAAACCTTTGGGATGCTGCTTGCCCTGAGCTGGGCACAGTTAGTGCCCTTTGGGTGCACACAAGGATGGGGCCGTGAACCCGGGTACCTGATTGAATCCTGCTTGCCTGCTGCCCTGTCACTCTGGCTAGTGCCATGTCTTTTGGAGGATTAAAAACCTCCAAACACAATGGCAATTGTGTAACCCTTTCTTGAGAATACCTTCCCAGCTTCCAAGTGATGGTAGTTCAGAATTTTAAAATCGGATACACTTGTCTTGATGAATTTTTCTCAAGCAGAACTTGTCTCCTGCTTTTTTGAACTTAGGCTTTTAGTATTGCGACATTTTGTGGCAAAAAAAATCCATGTTTATTTGTGGGTTTTGTGAAGAATCACTGTGTGTGTTTAAGCCAAAATTCTGTTCAAGATGTTTGCTTGTTCCCCAACTCCTCTTTTAAGAGAACATGAAAATTAATTTAATATTTGCTCTTTTTTTATGTCATCTAGGAATTTGTCCCCTTCTTTCATACTGAGTTCCACCTTACTCCTCACAGTCTTTTTTTTTCAGGCTGAAAAGTTGTCATCTACTGCTGTATTACAGGATGGCATTAAAAGGATTTTTTTTACTCTTGTCACCTTCTTCTAAACTGTGTTCCCCTCTCATCTCTTTGAGGTGGGGGACCATGGCTACACATTGAATTTCGGGTATTAGATGTGTTTTTTCTGTTAACCTCTCCTTAATCTAACCTTTGCCTTTTCTGTACTCTGTTCTCAGAGGTTTTTGGGTTTGATGTCTTCAGTTGTTTCATACATTGTTTGTACTTGAAGGCTACTTATGTGCTAAGTAGCACTTAACTACTACTACTTAAGTGTAGTTAACTGCACTTAACTGTACAACTGATACTTCTTATGCATGAGAAGAAGCCTTCCATGCTGTCTGTTTCCATTCTGCTTGATGAGAACTTTAATTCTCTACCACCATCTGTGACTGGTCACTGGGAGTTGAGTGCCTGGTGAAGATAGGCTCGTGGCACCTAACCATATTCCCAGTGAGTCACATCTCACTGAGTTAGAGGTCCTAATGTCACCCTGTGTAGTGGGATCAGATCCACCGCCTTTGTGTAGAGCATGAGACTGTTGAAGACGGTGTAGCCATGTACAAGTTAGAGCCAGTTGCATTGTAATGAACCTGCTGATTTTTATCAGGTTACAGCAGTACCTCTGAAAAGGTCTGACTGGGTGTTGCTAGGCGTAGCGAGCCTGTCTCCTTGTGACAGGGCTTTCTGCCCTGCAAATCACCTCCTGGTTGTGCACAGGCTCTCTTCCCAGCTCTGCTGTTGATCACTGTGTGACTGTGAGAAGCTGTACTCCTTTCTGTTTCAGTCACCAGTGTAAAGAGGGGGATATCCTTTGCAAATCTCCTTCCTGGTGTGACAACGTACGGTGGTGCTGAGATGATGCTGTGCATCCTCCATGGTGGAGGCCATGCCGTGTCTGGCCAGCCTGTGCTGATGCTGCTCCTCTAACATTCCTGTGCATCTCTCCTTGCCTGCAGCCACAGTATACAAACCTGGGGCTCCTGAACAGCATGGACCAGCAGATCCAGAATGGCTCTTCCTCCACCAGCCCTTACAACACGGAGCACGCGCAGAACAGCGTCACGGCCCCCTCGCCCTACGCCCAGCCCAGCTCCACTTTTGACGCCCTCTCTCCCTCCCCAGCCATCCCTTCCAACACAGACTACCCAGGACCTCACAGCTTCGATGTATCATTTCAACAGTCCAGCACAGCAAAGTCAGCAACATGGACGGTAAGGACACAGCATCCCTTTGCTCCTTTGCTGGCTTTGGTCCCCCTGCCCGTAGTGACATTATTCACGTAACACGTACCCAGGCTTGTGCAAGAACAAAGTGACCCGAGTCCTCTGCAGAGCGTGATGTGTCACACAGAAGGGAGAGATTTATCTTGGTTGCTCTGAGAGGGTGTGGTGGGAATTTAACCCTCAGTAATGCCACTAAATCCCAGAGGACTAAAATGCCTCGCAAAAAACCAATCACCTAAAGACCAAGCACGATGAAAGAGTGGCTCTCCTTTCGGGCCTAGCAGGAGAGCTGGAGTAAAACCTGAGGTGGGCATTTGCATTGCCCCAGTGCTTCCCTTGTCTTTCTTCAGCATCCGTGGGTTTGTATGAGGTTTGGCATGGAGGGCCGTGCCAGCAGGATGGAGGTGGTGCTCCTTGCTCAGACCCATGCAGTGTGAGGCTGTCATTTTCTGTGTCCTTCTCCTCCTGCAGCTGGTATGGGAACCCCAGTGTGTCACCAGCTCGGGTCAGCCCTGTATGTTGTTTGGGGTTTTGTTGAAGGGGGTGGGGTTGTTTTGTTGTGGAGTTTTGCTGTTGGTTTGTTGTTTTGGTTTTTCTACTTAACACTTTGCTGTCAGAACACTACTTTTCTTACCAAAAAAATGCAGAAGCTTGAAACCTGAAGCCCAGCTCTTGATTTTTGGTGGCTCTGGCTTGACTGTTCAAGCTCTAGAGACTTTGTAGCTCAGGACACAGCACTGCTGGAGCTGTAAGTCCAGCTGTTATGGTTTAGGGCTCTAGAGTAGAGATGTTTACAATGGAGAATATTGCTATCTTAAAGATATTGAATATTTGCCCTTGTCTCCTGCAGGCACTTGGAGTAGGTGCAGTGAATAATGTCCTGCCCCATGCTACCCAAATAAAAGCAAGGACTTATTTTTAAGTCTTTTTTTTTTAAGCAAAAAAAAATTAGACTTTTTACCAAAAGCTGAGAGCATTAAAATAGTGTGGGTTTTTAATTTTTCTGTTTAATCTGAGGAACTACTTTCATCTCTGATACAATCTAGCTGCAAATGCAACTAAAAAAAACCTCCCATCTACTGCTTCCAGCAAAGCAGGAGAGCCCTTGTGCTCCCCTCTGGAAAAAGATGCCATATAACAACAGATCACTATTTTATATTCTAAAAGTCTTTTCTGGTAAATTTGTCTAGAACTGACATTAATAACTGTATTCAGAAAATTCTGTTAAATGAGGTTAAAATGTGATAGGTCCAGTCACAACCAAATTTTCATTTGTTTATGCATAAAAGCATGAGATATTTTTAAGTGAGGTTGAAATTGCATTTTTTACTCATCAGCCTGGGGAGTGATGCTCCACTGTAGTTCACACTTGTTCTCATGTCCTTGTTTCTCCTATTACACTACACATAATATTTACTTTCAATTCCCTTTAGGTAAGGAAACTGTTGGTCAGTTTGACTTTGCATTTCTCAGGGCAAAAAAAAATGCTGGCTTGGATTTTTGCAAGCTATTCTGGAGAGGGTCCTTTGAAGGAGATATGAAAAGACCTTTTCTTTTGATACGTATGGTACAAAGAATTATCTAACGCAGCTGCAAGGAGCTGGAGTGTTTGATGCTGTCCTTTCAACTACGAAAAGCAGTCTTTTGAAATGAGGTTTGAACGTATGTAATAGGTTGTTCTAGCAGAGATGAAGGCAGGAGAGCTACTAGCAAGCTTAAATGAGATGTTTCACCTCAGTGATAGTTGCTTTTTGGGGCAGAAGTGAGGGCTGAATTTTAATGTGGATCTAGGTAGTGGTCAAAGCTCAGATTACATGCTGACTTTGAAAAAGAAATAAAATTACTGTTTGGTGACTATGGTCACCAGATGTGTGCAGCCTGGGGAAAGGCATGTTTAGCCTTCCCTTCTTTTCCATTGCCGTGATGTAGGGGCAATGCAATTGCAGCAGATGAAGGTGTGTTCCCCATACATGTTGCAGTCTGTTCAGGTCTAAGTCTGTGTATTTTACTAAAGGAATGGGCTCTTAAACAGCTCTCTGATCAGGGAGGAGGGAGCATGGTCCAGGTGTCCCTGCACTGAGCCAAGTGACCCAGATCTAGCTGCTCCTGCAGGAGCTGGCAGTGTGCTGGATGTTCACAGTGGATTATGACAGTCCTGTGGTGCTGGCTGGGGACCTTCAATCAATATGCCTTGCAAAATAGAGCATCTATCCATCTTCAGAGCTCTGCCCTTCTGCTAATTAATCCACCAACTCGTTTCACATGAGCTCTTGAGCAGTCAGTAATCTGTGTTCGACAGCTTTATCAGTGGGGTGGGTGGGGAAGGACGTGAAGGCTCTCCTTCCCACTGTCGTCCTGAGAAGTGTGGAAACATGCATGAAATGTTGATGAAAGGAGGAGTGATTGCCCCATCCTCTCAGCAACAGCAAGTTCTTGGAGTTGCCCCCCCCCCCCATGTGACTTCATGCACTTTGATTAATGCCTGTCGTCTTTTTTAATGATGGATTAGGAACTTACCCAACTGGAAGAGTTTCTTCCACTGCAGTGACCTATTAAAAGTTTAATTACTTGATGGCCCCACCCTTATTAAGAGTCCAAAACTTGAAAGCCTTGTTTCTTAGTTTGTTGGGTTTAGTTTTCTGGCACCCACGTCACGC